>JBBGZY010001079.1:710000-995000 GCA_037952925.1 Lithobates clamitans | reverse complement strand
TGAAACAGCGGGAATAAAAAACAAAAAACAAAACAAACAACACAAAATATAACCCTAACCTAAACAGCGGGAACAAAAAAAAAACACAAAACACAAAACATAACCCTGTCCTCAAACGCAGAAAAAAAGAAAAAAAAAAAAAACAACACTAAACATAACCCTGTCCTAAAGAGCAGGAAAAGAAAAAAAAACATAACTCTGTCCTAAACAGCAGAAAAAGGAAAAAAATAAACATAAACCTGTCCTAAACAATGGGAATAAAAAAACAACACAAAATATAACCCTGTCCTAAACAGTGGGAACAAAAAAAAACACAAAACACAAAACATAACCCTGTCCTCAAAAGCAGAAAAAAAACAAAAAAAAAACAAAACATAACCCTGTGCTAAATAGCAGGAAAAGAAAAAAAAAGCATAACCCTGTCCTAAACAGCAGAAAAAAAACCCATAAACCTGTCCTAAACAACAGGTATAAAAAAAGAACAAAAAACAGCAGGAATAAAAAAAAAACAAAACACACACACAAAACATAAACCTGTCCTAAATAGTGGGAACAAAAACAACAAAAAAAACACTAAACATAACCCTGCCTTAAACAGCAGAAAAAGGAAAAACATAACTCCGTCCTAAACATTGGGAATAAAAAAAAAAAGAATACAAGACATAGCCCTGTCCTAAATAGCGGGAACAAACAAAAAAAACAAAAACAAAACACAAAATATAATCTTATTCTCAAAAAGCAGAAAAGAAAAAAAAAAAAACACAAAACATAACCCTGTCCTAAACAGTAGAAAAAAAAATAACATAACCCTGCCCTTTAACAGCAGAAAAAGAAAAAAACATAGCCCTGTCCTAAACAGTAGGAACAAAAGAAAAGAACAAAAAAAAAAAACATAAAGTGGGAACAAAAAAACACAAAACATAAGCCTGTCCTAAACAGCAGGAACAAAAACAGCAGAGCTGTGTTAGTCTCAGGACTGTATGGACAGGAATACAAATCCTTTGGGAGATAAAACAGCCCCCTGTAATTCACCTGTCATCTTCATTTAGCTGTTTGCTTGGAGTTCAGCTTTGACGTCTAACCTCAACTAAAACATTTGTATTCTTTTTGAACAGAGTGGGGAAGGGTTAGACACCCCATTGGGTTTTTATAGTTCTCTGTGACCCCACTGAGGAGATTCCCATCACTTCCTGTTCCAGAGACACACTGACAAATGCTTCTAAATTGAACAAGAAGTGAAGATAATATGTCCTGAATGAGTAGACCGGTGACAGGAAGTGAAGTGAAGGAAAATCTACCCAACAGGGATAAAGGAATGAAGTCCTAACAGATATTTTAACTTTTCTTGAATCTCAATCTAGGAAAAAAAAAGTAATAATTTTGCCCGGAGCAGAGCTTTAAATAAATTCCAGTGCTAAGAAGAGTGCTTGAAATTGCAGCTGTTCACTACTTAAACCAACATCTTCCCATAGAACCCGATACTGACCAGAGTCAAGTGGTACACCAGTCACCCTTTTTTTATGTTTGGATGAATGGGGACACTTCAGGGCTGTTGCAGCTTTTTAAATCTGACCTCCAGACTTCCCTTCAGTCTTGCACAGTTGTACAGGCTCCTCTCCTGGACTTAAATCACTTATTATGATTTTACTGCACACTGTGAGCTTCTCATAATGTGCATTAAAAACTGCAGCAAGTCAGATTGAACCTGCCTCATTTCCTGGCTGGAGTACATCCAGCATCATCTAGCCCTTTCCATGACAGCCTGACTGTACCAGATCCTTTCATTCATTGTAGTTAATGTCTTCCAATTCTAGAGGTTCAGCATCACATGTGGGCATTACCCGGAGCTGTCTGCATACAGATGAAGCCTGCCTAGGGGCACCCAATCCTCCACACTCTGACACCCACCCATTAGGGCAGTCTGATATTTGCATAACTCTTCCTAAGAGCCAATCCACTGCTTTCATCAGTGCTGAGGGCTGCTGGCTCCTCCCACCAGTCATGTTCTGGCTGCATTGCTTAGAGAAGCTCAGTGGCCCAGTAATTGGCATCACTGGGACTAATGTAAAGTTTTATTTAGAAATTTCATTAGTGTGTTGATAAGAGGAGGAAACGAAAATCTGGGGAAGGCAAAATATAAGCAGTATTAAACCCAAAAGCAAACATTTAATATATTGTAGCTTACCGATTCTTAGATGTGATGGTTGCATTTGTTTTCTTTTTTTAGGCTTTCTCTCTATTTTTATCTGGTGATCCAGTCAGTAAATCTGACAGAAAAGCTCTCTTGCAGTTGCAGGGATGAGACGAACCTTTTAACACTGGCAGGAGTGTATACAATCACTAAGCTATGAGGGGCGGAGCGAAACACATTGGGGGCGTGGCCTGGTTGGAGTCCATGCTGAGGTTGCCACTTTCACACTGATCTAAGGGACAACACGGATGTGCGGCTACAGGGACCTGCCCCTTCTTTTTTTGTCTTGCGTTGCAGCAGAAGCTGGGATGAGCTCCACCCCGCAGCAGCACTCCCAGTGGCGGATGCTTGAGGATCTGTGAACACCCTTTTCAGCCTGAGCGCCACACTTAGGCTCCTTTAACACTTGTGCGACTTTTTCTGTGACTTTGGACATCAGAGTCACATGACAAGTCGTACCCCATGATTCCCAATGATAACCATTTATATCCGTGTAACTTCAAAGTAGTCCCTGTACTACTTTGGTCCATCTTGAGGTCCATAAACTTCAACACAGGCATTCCCTGAAGTCGCAACAAAGTCGCAGCAAAGTCCCAGCAGCAAAATCGCGGCAAAACCATGTGACTTTTTAGGTAGCAGCAGTGTGAAAGGGACCTAAATTGTATCAGTTAGCAGGGGTGCTTACAATGATCAACGTTTATTTATTCATGTAAAAAGTTTATCGCAGAAGAATAAAAAGCTTTTTGCTATAACTGCTTAAAAAGTATTAGGCTCCATTCACACTTGTACGACTCCAAAGTTGCGCCGACTTTGGAGTGCAACCTTGACACAACTTTGGATGGGTGCACTTTGGATACGACTTTGGCTTTAACCGCTTCAGCCCCGGAAGATTTTACCCCCTTCCTGACCAGAGCACGTTTTGCGATTCGGCACTGCGTCGCTTTAACTGACAAGTGCACGGTCGTGCGATGTTGCACCCAAACAAAGTTGACGTCCTTTTTTTCCCACAAATAGAGCTTTCTTTTGGTGGTATTTGATCACCTCGGCATTTTTTATTTTTTGCGCTATAAACAGAAAAAGAGCGGGAAAAAAAGCGTATAATTTTTTACTTTTTGCTATAATAAATATCCCCCAAAAATATATAAAAAAACTATTTTTTTCCTCATTTTAGGCCGATATGTATTCTTCTACATATTTTTGGTAAAAAAAAATCTCAATAAGCGTATATTGATTGGTCTGCGCAAAGGTTATAGCGTCTACAAAATAGGGGATAGATTTATGGCATTTTTATTATTCATTTTTTTTTTTTACTAGTAATGGTGGCGATCTGCAATTTTTATTGTGACTGCAACTTAATGGCAGACACGTCGGACAATTTTGACACATTTTTGGGACCATTGTCATTAATACAGCAATCAGTGCGATTAAAAATGCATTGATGACTGTAAAAATGTCACTGGCAGTGGAGGGTTTAACACTAGGGGGCAGTGAAGGGGTTAATGTGTGTCCTAGTTTGTGTTCTAACTGAAGGGGGAGGGGACTGTGCAGGGAAGATAACAGATCGCTGTTCATACTCTGTATGAACAGACGATCTGTCTGTTCTCCCCTCAGAGAAGCGGTAACTATGTGTTTACACACACAGATTCCGGTTCTCCGTGTCTCAGCGGCGATCGTGGGAGCCCGGCGGTGATCGAGACTGCCGGGCACTCACATCAGCTCGGGGGGGGGGGGGCGAACGGGGGGCGCGCACACGCCCCCTAGTGGTCACAGGGCGAAGCGACGTTACATAATGTTGTTTTGCCCAGCCGTGCCATTCTGCCGCAGTACGACTGCGGCGGCTGGTCGGCATGTGGTTAACCAGTCATAAAGGTCAACTGTTGCACACAAGTTGCATTGTATAACATTCAGGTACAACTTTCATGCAGCGTCTGAGGGGTAACATTGAAGTTTATGGCCCTCAAGTTGCATGAAAGTCGGACCCAAGTAGTCCATTAACTACTTTGAAGTCGCTGCAACTTTAGGTTGCACATATATGAATGGGTACCTTTGGAAAACATGGGGAATGGCTTGTCATGCAACTTTGATGTCCAAAGTTGCATGACAAGTTGCACAAGTGTGAATGGAGCCTAAGGGCCCTTTCACACTTGTGCGACTTGTCCTGCGACTTGGATTTCGCAAAGTCGCATGACAAGTCGTACCCCATGATTTCCAATGAGTACCTTTCATATCTGTGCGACTTGAAAGTCCCTGTACTACTTTGGTCTGACTTTGATGCGAGTTGAGGTCCATAGACCTCAAGTTTACACAGGCATTCCCTGAAATCGCGTCAAAATTGCGGCAGCAAAATCGTGGTAAAATCACGGCAAAATTGTGCGACCTTCGGCCCCTTTCCCACCTGTGCCACCTGAAAGATGCGTGACTTTGACGTGCAACTTTGACGCGACTTGAGGCAATGCCTGTGTAATTTTGAGGTATATGGACCTCGAGTCGCATCAAAGTCGGACCAAAGTAGTGCAGGGACTACTTTGAAGTCGCTGTGACTTGAAGGCGCACAGATATGAACAGTACCCATTGGAAATTATGGGGTACAACTTGTCCTGCGGCTTTTCAGTCGCAGGACAAGTCACACAAGCGTGAAAGGGGCCTTAGTGTAATTCAATTGGTTAGTCTGTTAGTACATCTAACATCCCCCCTCCTCCCAGACTGACGATGTTGCTGTCTGCTGGGCCTTCTGTGCTTCTTCATCCAGAGTGGGGGCACTCTAATACAGGAGGGGTGTGGGCATATCAACAGATAAAAACAAAATGAAAACCCAAAAAAGAAAACTAATGCAACCACTACATCTAATGATTGCTAAGCTGCTATACGTTACATTTTTGGTTTGGGGATTAATACCGCTTGTCAGACACAGGCCTTGTCCATGTAGAGGTTAAGAAGTTCTAAACTATGATTTTACCAACTCCATTACGGTATTAGTAAAGCCCAAATATTTAAACGTAAACATTTTTATCTCCAGCTTAGCGGATTTCAAAGACCAGAACGGAATCTTCCCTGCACCATTTTGTCAATTATCTTCCTTGTTTGACAAAATGAGAAAATCCCTTTATAAAACAGAAGCTCAGGTACTTCAATTGTATGCAGTGGAGATTAACCTTGGTCAATGAGTAATGAAGTATGAATGATATAGATAATAGATGTTTATACGGCTCCCAAGGTTTCCCCTAATTGAATTAGACAGTATCGTGTGAGCCGTTGTGTTTCTGGAATTGAAGACTTCATTGGCTAAGAAAATACTGTAACTGATCTTGTGAAATCTGGGAGCTGCGTTGTTGGTTAATGGAGGTAAGATTTTTAAAGGAAACCTGTACTGAGAGAAAGACGGGGGCAACCATTGCTGAGCTCATGGTTGCCGTCCCCATCAAAATATTCACTACTTTGAGTTATTGACCTTGACCAATTATGAAGAACAGGACTCTTGACAACTCTTTGACAAAAATTAAACTTACATTATAATAAATATGCAATTATTATAATTTTTATTGAAATTTTAATATATATATATATATATATATATATATATATATATATATATATATATATACAGTATACAGGACAGGTTCCACTCAGAACAGGCCTCGCCATGGTTGACCAAAGAAGTTGAGTGCATGTGCTCAATGTCATAGCCAGAGGTTGTCTTTGGGAAATAGACATATGAGGCTGCCAGCAATTCTGCAGAGGTTGATCTGGTGGGGGGTCAGCCTGTCAGTGGTCAAATTGGTCTGCATGGCTGTCGTCCCAGAAGGAAGCCTCTTTTAAAGATGATGCACAAGAAAGCCCACAAACAGTTTGTTGAAGACAAGCAGACTAAGGACATGGATTACTGGAACCATGTCCTGTGGTCTGATGAGATCAAGATAAACTTATTTGGTTCAGATGGTGTCAAGCGTGTATGGCGGCAACCAGGTGAGGAGTACAAAGACAAGTGTGTCTTGCCTACAGTCAAGCATGGTGGTGGGAGTGTCATGGTCTGGGGCTACATGAGTGCTGCCGGCACTGGGGAGCTACAGTTCATTGAGGGAACCATGATTTTTAGGCTAGGTTCACACATGTCCGGCTCGAGTGTGCTGTCTGGAGTCCAATGTGGTTTTCTTCACAAATTCAGGTATGAATTTTTACTTGAATTCACACCTAAACTGGACCCAAAATCACACAGGACCCTTTTCAGAAATGGACCACGGCCACCCTGGACTGTGTGAACTGGCTCCATTGAAAGCCAGCCTGATTCGGATGCGGTTAAAAACTCATCTGAAATAGATGTATGAGGGCTGCCGGCATTGCTGCAGAAGTTGAAGGGGTGGGGGGTCAGCCAGTCAGTACTCAGACCATACGCCGCACACTGCTGTTGTCCTAGAAGGAAGCCTCTTCTAAAGATGATGCACAGGAAAGCCTGAAAACAGTTTGCTGAAGACAAGCAGACTAAAGATGGATTGCTGGAACCATGTCCTGTGGTCTAATGAGACGAAGAACTTATTTGGTTCAGATGGTGTCAAGCGTGTGTGGCGGCAACCAGTTGAGGAGTACAAAGACAAGTGTGCCTTGCCTACAGTAAAGCATGGTGGTGGGAGTGTCATGGTCTGAGGCTGTATGAGTGCTGCTGGAACTGGGGTGATACAGTTCATTGAGGGAACCATGAATGCCAACATGTACTGTGACATACTGAAGAAGAGCATAATCCTCTCCCTTCGGAGACTGGGCCGCAGGGCAGTATTCCAACATGATAACGACCCCAAACACACCTCCAAGATGGCCACTGCCTTGCTAAAGAAGCTGAGGGTAAAGGTGATGGACTGGCCAAGCATGTCTCCAGACCTAAACCCTATTGAGCATCTATGGGGCATCCTAAAAACAGAAGGTGGAGGAGTGCAAGGTCTCTAATATCCATCAGCTCCTTGATGTTGTCATTGAGGAGTGGAAGAGGACTCCAGTGGCAACCTGTGAAGCTCTGGTGAACGCCGTGCCCAAGAGGGTTAAGGCAGTACTGAAAAATAATGGTGGCCACACAAAATATTGACACTTTGGGCCCAATTTGGACATTTTCACTTAGGGGTGTACTCACTTTTGTTGCCAGCGGTTTAGACATTATTGGCTGTATGTTGAGTTATTTTGAGGGGACAGCAAATTTACACTGTTATACAAGCTATACACTCACTACTTTACATTGTAGCAAAGTGTCATTTCTTCAGTGTTGTCACATGAAAAGATATAATAAAATATTTACAAAAATGTGAGGGGGTGTACTCACTTTTATGAGATACTGTAAATACAGATATATATATGGCGGCCACGTTCATTCTCCATCATCCCACTATGTGTAGCAACATAGCCATCCTCTCTTGCTCTCTTCTGATATGGCCTATGAGATTTGTAGTGTGCATACAGCAGTGCACATGAACGCAACTAACATGCATAAACAAATGGGAGTTAGGGAGAAAAGGAGAGGTTCAGGAAGTCAATGAGGCGGAAAAACACAGTAAGAAACTATTTCGTGAAAAATATTACATTACAGAGCCTTTAACCATTTCCCACCCGGCCACTGCACATAAACGGCCAGGGGGGCACTTCCTCCTCCTGGGATGTCATTCCTGAACGTCCTTCAGAAGAAGAGGGATCGCGTGGCTGCGTGCCCATGCATCTGTGCGATCCCGATGTACGTGTGTCCCCCGGACACGCTGCATCTCGGATCAGCAGGAGGACTCTGGGATTTGCCCTCCTAATCACATAATGGCTGTGTCCAAATACAGCCATAATGTGATGTAAACAGCCTGGGGGGAGTCACAGGAAGCGGGATCATGCGGCTGCGTGCCCGCGCAGCGGCGCAATCCCGATGTGCCGTGTCCCCCAGAGACAGGACAATGTCACTCGGCAGGAGGGCTCTGTGGTTGGCCCTTCTGATCACATGACGGCTGTGTCCAATCACAGCCACCATGTAGTAAACAGAGAGCCATTGCAAGGCGATCGGCTCTGCTTCTCCTCACACAGAGTCAGTATAGAGAAGAAGAGCGGATCTGCGAGCTGGGGATCAGTGTGTATGAGCTGTTTTTTACAGCTTTTTACATACTGATCACCCAGGTAGTGTCCCCAAACAGTGTCCACAAACTGTGAAAAACACCAACACCTGTCACACATCTGTCCCAGTAAACATCTGTCCCACTGAACATCTGTCCACATTTGTCCTACAGAACATCTGTTCCAGTAACCATCTGTCCCACTGAACAGCTGTCCATGATCATCTGGCACATCTGTCACATCTGTCCATGATCATCTGTCCGTGATCCTCTGGCACTTCTGTCACATCTGTCCATGATCATCTGGCACATCTGTGCGTGATAACCTTGCACATATGTCACTTCTGTCTGTGATCATCTGTGCACATCTGTCCGTGATCATCAGGCGCACATCTGTCAGTGATCATTTGACACACATCTGTCCGAGATCATCTGGCACACATCTGGCACACATCTGTCTATGATCATCTGGCACATCTTTCAGTGATCATCTGACACATCCGTCTGTGATCATCTGTCCACATCTGTCCGTGATCAATCACCTGGTGCACATCTGTCTGTGATCATCTAGCACACACCTGTCTATGATCATCTGGCACATCTATCTGTGATCATCTGGCGCATCTGTCCGTTATTATCTGCCACATCTTGTCCATGTTGTTCTGCGCACATCTGGCGCAATCTGTCGGTGATCATCTGCCACATCTGTCCATGATTATCTGTCTGTGATCATCTGCCACATCTAATTCCATTGTCCTGGTGCTCCAGGGCCTTCAAAAATGTGATAGGAAAATGAAATGTGTAATTTATGCCTTTAGAATGCCTTGATGGTGCTCCCTGCATGTTGGGCCTCTGTATGTGGCCAGGCTGTGAAAAAGTCTCACACATGTGGTAATGCCATACTCAGGAGGAGTAGCAGAAAATATTTTGGGGTGTAATTGCAAGTTTATTTATACCATGTGTGAGAAATAACTTAATATGACAATTTTGTGGAAAACAAAATATCTTTATTTTTCCAAACTATTGTGGGCAAAAAATTGTAACAAAAAACTCACTATGCCTCTTACTAAATACCTTGGATTGTCATCTTTACAAAGGGGGGTCATTTGGGGGGGTATGTGTACTGTCCTGACATTTTAGGGCCTCAAGAAATGAGATAGGCGGTCAGTACATCAGGATTTATCAATTTTCAATGATATGTAGCATAGCTTGGAGACTCTATAGCTTTCACCCAAACCTATTATCATAAACTTATCTGGATTTTTTTTTACCAAAGACATGTCGCAGAATACATTCTGGCTTAAATTTATTATGAGATTTGATTCTTTTGGATTTCTTTTTAAAAAAGAAAGTAGAAAATATAGATTTTTTTTCAAACTTTTTGCTCTTTTTTCACTTATATCCCCCCCAAAAAAAAACCCAGTGGTGAATAAATACCACCAAAAGAAAGCTCTAGTTGTGTGAACAAAATGATAAACATTCCATTTGGGAATGAGTGAGTAATTGTCATTTAAAGTGCGAGAGCACGTAAATCTGAATAATTGGTCTGGGAAGGAAGGGGGTGAAAGTGCCCAGTATTGAGGTGGTTAAATAGTAGATGCATATACCATATATACTCGAGTATGAGCCGAGTTTTTCAGCACATTTTTTTGTGCTGAAAATGCCCCCCTCGGCTTATACTCGAGTCAAGCACTTTTCTGCAGCAGAGAATGACATTTTCCGAACCGACTTTGGGGCCCCGTATCTCGGGGCCACTTGGTGCTAGGAACCCCAAATTTGGTGTGCAAACCCAGTGAAACTAGCACTACAACATATCAAAATACAGGGCCCCAAAGTTGGTTCAGAAAATGTCACTCTCTGCTGCAGAAAAGTGCTTGACATTTTCTGAACCGAATTTTGGGCCCCGTATCCCCGTATCTCGGGGCCACTTGGCGCTAGGAACCCAAGGGGCCCCAAAGTCGGTCAACTGTTTCTATCTGGAGCAATGTCATTTTGGGACCCTTTGTGTCCAGAGACCCCAAATTTTGGCTGCAGCTAGGGGGCATCTAGGAACCCTTAACTACCGAGTTTGAAGTTTGGGGGACCTATGGCTGCAAATCGGTACAGTGAGGCTGCAAATGGGCACAGTGAGGCTGCAAATGGGCATTGGTGACCCTCTTTTCCACTTACAGTTGCTGCACATTTCCCACCCTAGGCTTATACTCGAGTCAATATGTTTTCCCAGTTTTTTTTATGGTAAAATTAGGTGCCTCGGCTTATATTCGGGTCGGGTTATACTCGAGTATATACGGTAGATTATTTTTGGAGAATAAGGATATTGTTTAGTGTCACTTTAACTTGCAGCGGGGAGGTCAGTGGGGTGCTAAAACCGTGGCTCAACCACCTGTTTTTACTACCCCCTGACCAACCGTGTAAATTAAACAGCCTTGAGTATTGAATTCGTATTGATATTGTTGTAATTTTGTTTGTCTAGGAAATGTCCCCATCTTTCAAAAATAACCAGCGGTGTCATCAATTCCCCCATTTACGGTGACAAATCAGAAGCCAAAACATTTCTGCTGTGACCGAAATCCATGTGAAAAGCAGGTAAACACAGCAATTTTTTTCCCCTCTGCTACATGGAATATTGTATTTCGTGTTTGCCGAGGCATTGTACTAATCTAGCCGAGGTATGAATTCGTTGAATGATTTGTGTCATTTTGTTATTAATGCCGTTTTCTGGAAAGCCTTTGTGTCACAGCATTTCATGTCATTGGCCGGGAATTTGGCAGCAGTTGAATAGAATTCCTCTTTCATCGAGCTTTAATCAAACGCTTATCTCGTTTGTATATGGTGAGATGCGCCCCGACAAATTGTCACGTTCTGAGTGACGCGCCAGCAAAGTTGAAAGCGGCTAAAGTGTCGGAGCTGTTAATGATATTTGTGAGAGGGACACAGTGTCATTCCGCGGCCTGATCACTGAACGCGTCGTACGAGTTGAAAGGAAAATGGCTGACCTTATGTCCTAAAGGAAAAAACAAGAGAATGTGAATGGGAGGAAGCGTTGTTGTTCTAATATGTAAATGAAATTTGTGAAATTGAAACACTTGATAAATAACCTACGCAAAACCAACAAATAGAAATATAGATAAAATAGTAAATGAAAAAAAAATAATGATGAATTGTAACCACTTGATGAAATGTAACCACTTGAGTAGCAGCCTTTTTATAACTCTTCATTCAATTTTTCTCTTTTCAGTGCTGTGATAGTTTGACTGACAATTACTTGATCATGCAACATTGTACCTAAACGAGTTTTTATATCATTTTTTGAGACAGATAGAGCTTTCTTTTGGTGACTGCAGCTACAGTCATGGTCCTGATATTGCTTTTTTCAGCCTGCGATTATGCAAAGCCAGCGGATGGGGGCCCCCCAACTGCCGCCCTTACCTGGATCTTCCCCATCAGTCCCGTCACCATTTGGAGCAAAGATGGTTCTTTCAATACTTACAACTAAGACATGCTTTAAAGAGGAAGTAAACCCTGGTGGGTTTTACTTCCTCTTTATTTCCCTGCAAAGGTAAAGCATAATGGGCTACTCTGCATCGCAAAGTAGCCCATTATGTGTCAATTACCTGAAACCAAAGCCTGCAATGTCACTGCTGTCCCCACGAGCAGGGAGCGTCCATCTTCACCCCTCTTCCTTCCGAGGCCACGAACTCCGGCTCTGTGACTGGCCGGAGTCACGTGACATCACTCCCGCACGTGCGCGCGGGAGCCGTCAGTCACGGCATGCCCCCTATTAGAAACGGCATGGTGTGCCCTTTCTAAATAGCACATGCGTCGTAGATATCGGCGGATGCGCCGTAGTCATCAGCGCTCGGCTTTTTAGAAAATATCTCCTAAACCGTGGAGGTTTAGGAGATATTTCAAGCACCTACAGGTAAGCCTTAATATAGGCTTACCTGTAGGTAAAAGTGGTTGTACAGGGTGTACAACCACTTTAAAGACACAATGCCTGACTCTGACCTCTCTTTTCCATCCAGCAAATGTTCAATGGAGCATACACACGGTCAGACTTTCCGACAACAAGCTCACATCAAACATTTACCGTTGGAAAATCCGACCGTGTGTATGCGGCTTTAAATGGCATAGTCCAAGGAAACAATACGGGTCTAATTTCTAAAGTTTATACATGATTATTATCCGCATTGCTTCTTACATTTCTGAGTCCATGCAGGCAAAAGTGTGAGATGGATATTGATGTGGCCCTAGGGCATATATGTGACCAAATAATGAGAAACACATCTGATCTCAATGGGCAAAAATATCATGCTGGATATCTATACTGATATGGACTGGGTAATGTGCTAGGAACAAAAGGATGCTACATTGTTTGATGGAAAAAAAAAATTATCAACCTACAGAGGGCTGAATTCAAAGACACCCTGAAAATCAAAGTGAAAAAAATATGCAGCAGGCTAGTCCATTCTGCTGAAATTTCATCACAGCAACTGAAAAATGTACTTAGTAGTTTGTATGGCCTCCATGTGCTTGTATGCATGCCTGACAACATCAGGACATGCCCCTAATGAGACGACAGATGGTGTCCTGGGGTATTTCCTCCCATCTGATCTAGACCAGGGCATCACTGAGCTCCTGAACAGACTGAGGTGCAACCTGGCACTCGTCGGATGGACTGAAACATAATGTCCCAGAGGTGTTCTATTTAGGTCAGGCGAGTGTGGGGTCCATTCAATGGTATCAATTCCTTCATCCTCCAGGAATTGGCTGCATACTCTTGTCACCTGATGCCGGGCAGGAGGAACCCAGGACCCACTGGACCAGCGTAGGGTCTGACAATGGATCCAAGGATTTCATCCCATTACCTAATGGCAGTCAGTGTACCATTGTCTAGCCTGTAGAGGTCTGTGCGTCCCTCCGTGGATATGTCTTGTCAGACCATCACTGACCCACCACCAAACCGGTCATGTTGAATGATGTTACAGGCAGCATAGCATTTCCACGGCTTCTCCACACCCTTTCACATCTGTCATATGTGCTCGGAGTGCTCTGATCTGTGAAAAGCACAAGGTGCCAGTGGCGGACCTGCCAATTCTGGTGTTCAATGGGAAATGCCAATCGAGCTCCACAGTGCCGGCCAGTGAGCATGGGGCCCATTAGAGGACATCAACACTTAGGCCACACTTATGAAGTCTGTTTCTGATTGTTGGTCAGAGACATTCACACCAGTGACCTGTGGGAGGTAATTTTTTAGGGCTCTGGCAGTGTTCATCCTGTCCCTCCTTGCACAAAGAAGCAGATACTGGTCTTGCTGATGGGTTAAGAACCTTCTATGGCCCTGTCCAGCTCTCCTAGAGTAACAGCCTGTCTCCTGGAATCTCCTCTATGCTCTTGAGACTGTGCTGGGAGACACAGCAAACCTTCTGGCAATGGCACATATTCATGCACCATCCTGGAGGAATTGGAGTGCCTGTGCAAACTCTATAGGGTCCAGGTATCACCTCATGCTACCAGTAGTGACACTGGCCCTAGCCAAATGAAAAACTAGTGAAAAACAGTCAGAAAAGATGAGTAGGGAGAAAAAATGTCAGTGGCCTCCACCTGTAAAACCATTCCTGTTCTGGAGGTCGCCTCATTGTTGCCCATCTGGTGCACCTGTTGTTAATTTCATTAACACCAAAACAGCTGAAACTGTTTAACAACCCCCTCTGCTACATAACTGATCACATTAATATCCCAAGAGTTTAATTGACTTGATGCTATACTCTGATAAAAAGTGTCCCTTTCAATTTTTTGAGCAGTGTACTTAGGGCGTACCAAACTCCAGATTTGTTGGATAGGGACGGTAGGAAAAATTATCCTGAATGTGTAAGATGTGCTACATCTCCTGGTTCCCTAATACATCTATTTTGAAGGTGTTCAAAACACTGGCACTGGCAGGATGTGATAGATGCAATAAACTCTACATATGATATTATGTTAGCCCCAGATCCCATCCTATGTCTCCTTGGGTATATAAATTCCAACATTCTGGAATACGATGAGGCAATGGCCATTATGAGAATGTTGTTTCTGGCCCATAAGTTAATAACCTCTCAATGGGTTTCACCCAATCTTCCTACCCCTGGGGACTGGGTTCTGGAAATGGACAAACATGTACTGTTTGAGAAATACACCTATGCTCAATACAATGCTTCTTGGAAGTTTGATAAAATATGGAAAAAATGCTCTATACCATGCTCTAATTGAAGCAGGCAATAAAACCCCCCTTTTTCTTTTTTTTTTTTTTTTTTACTTGGGTCAGGCCAGTATCTTATAGAAAAACTATATTAATCAAACACATTGTTAATCACTTCCTGCCCGGCCTATAACAGATTGATGCCCAGGAAGTGGTTCTGTTATCCTGACTGGGCATCATATGACGTCCAGCAGGATAACATGCCGACGCCCGCCCGTGAGGGTGCACGATCGCGAGTGCGGCCTGTCAGTCTGACACGCCGCATTTCCGATCGTGATAAGAAGCCTCTATCAGAGGCTTCTTACCACGTGATGAGCTGTGACCAATCACAGCTAATCATCACGTGAACCAGGAAGTGCCGGTAAACGGTCGAACGGTGGCTCTCCCTGTCAGAGGGAGGAGGTCTGTGCTGATAATCAGCACATTGATTATCAGCACAGCCCCATCAGATGTGCCAAAAAGGTACCCAGTCAATGCCCCCACAGGATCGCCTATCAGTGCCCAATAAAGTGCCTAATAAAGTGCCAATCAGTGCCATATAGTGCCCACCACAGTGCCAGTCAGTGCCCATCACATTGCCAATCAGTGCCCTACAGTAACACCTGTCAAAACCTCATCATCAGTACTGCCCATCAGTGCCACCTGCCAGTGCCACCTGTCAGTGCCA
This sequence comes from Lithobates clamitans, assembly GCA_037952925.1. Classification (NCBI taxonomy): domain Eukaryota; kingdom Metazoa; phylum Chordata; class Amphibia; order Anura; family Ranidae; genus Lithobates; species Lithobates clamitans. The sequence continues at coordinate 979,836 of JBBGZY010001079.1, read as the reverse complement.
ATCAGTACCGCCTATAAGTGCCAATCAGTACCGCCTATCAGTGCCAATCAGTGCTGTCTGTCAGTGCCCATCACAGCCGCTTGTCAGTGCCCATCACAGCCGCCTGTCAGTGCCCATCAGTGCCACCTATATGTGCCCATCAGTGCCGCCTATCAGTGCCCATCAGTGCTGCATATCAGTGCCACCTATTGGTGCCCATCAGTGCTGCATATCAGTGCCCATCAATTCTACATATCAGTGCCTCCTCATCAGTGCCTGTCAGTGCCACCTTATCAGTGCCAACTCATCACTGCCCATCAGTGCCACCTCATCAGTGCCCATCAGAAACTTTTTTTTTTTTCAAAAATTTCAGTCTTTTTTAGTCGGTTTAGCAAAAAATAAAAACCCCAAGTGGTGATTAAATATCACCAAAAGAAAGCTCCATTTGTGGGAAGAAAGTGATAAAAATTTAGCTTGGGTACAGCGTTGTATGACGGCGCAATTGTCATTCAAACTGTGACAGCACTGAAAGCTGAAAATTGTCCTGGGCAGGAAGGAGCGAAAGTGCTTGGTGTTGAAGTGGTTAAATAATACAGCATAGCGGTTGCTCTGGGATATCTTCTAGAAAACTAGATGATAATGAATTAAAAGTATTGCTGACATCAGTTTTTTATTTGTTAAATGGATTTTCTTCACATGGATTCACATGATCAGTGCCCCGATTACATACCTAACTGTCCCCTGTGAGGAGATGCCACTGATTGGCTCTCCTCTCCTCACACTCTGTCTACATGTGACTGGCTGTGATTGGACACAGCTGATCACATGGTTAAAGAGCTGCTGCCACGGCTCTTTACACAGATCGGGGTCGTGCCGTGTCCTAGCAACATGGCGCTGCGCATCCCTGGGGGCGTAAGAGAGCGGTTATTCTGGGAAGCTGTCATATAACGTCCACCAAGAACGAGAGCCGCACCGCCCAGCCGTCATTTGGCAAGTGGTTAAAGTGATACTAAAGGCTTAAATTTTTTTTTTTTTAAATAACAAATATGTCATACTTACCTGCTCTGTGCAAGGGTTTTGCACAAAGCAGCCCCGATCCCGTTCTTCTAGGGCCCCCTGCTGGCTGTCTCTGAACCAATGAGGAGACAGAGAGTCAGGAAAACAGCCACTCTAGTGCACATCGCCGGATGGAGATTGGGCTCAGGTAAGTGTTAGGGGGGTTGACGGGGGGAGCTCCATACTGATGTTTTTTTACCTTCGTGCATGAAATGCATGACGGCAAAAAATCTCCAGGCTTTACAACTGCTTTAATGCAGAGAATGCATTACTGTAAAAAAAACTTCAGCCTTTAGAATCACTTTGAATAGTTTGTTTGGACCAAACTGGTCCATTCATGCATTTCCAAGGATTATACAATACAGATACACCAGAAACGAAGTACAGGACTGCAAAGAATATCCTTGTCTTGATACACTATATTGTCAGGTTTTGGGACGCCTGCCCTAACACACACATGAACTTTAATGGCATCCCATCTTAGTCCGTAGGGTTCAATATTGAGTTGGCCCACCCTTTGCAGTTATAACAGCTTCAACTCTTCTGGGAAGGCTGTCCACAAGGTTTAGGAGTGTGTCTATGGGAATGTTCGACCATTCTTCCAGAAGTGCATTTGTGAGGTCAGGCACTGATGTTGGATGAGAAGGCCTGGCTCGCAGTCTCCGCTAAAATTCATCCCAAAGTTGTTCTATTGGGTTGAGGTGCAGGCCAGTCAAGGTCCTCCACCCAAACTCACTCATCCATGTCTTTATGGACCTTGCTTTGTGCACTGGTGCGCAGTCATGGTGGAACAGGAAGGGGCCATCCCCAAACTGTTACTACAAAGTTGGAAGCATGACATTGTCCAAAATGTCTTGGAATGCTGACCCCTTAAAAGTTCCCTTCACTGGAACTAAGATGTCAGGAAAGTCCCAGTAGAAGACGCAGTGTTGGCCGCTAGTGCACATGCGCCTGTGTGCACTGGTGCACGTGAACGGCACTTGGTGCCAAACGGCCTACTTAAACTGGAGATGCACACTGGATCTGTGCTGTCTGATCTGCAGCTCCCTGTGACCCTTGCTCCTGTTTACCTGCCTTGGTGTGTTTTATCTCCTGAACGACTCGGCTTGACCTTTTGACTCTCCTTGCTATCTGCCTTTGACTTTGAACCTGCCTGCTCCGCTGGTACCTCGCGGGCCACCTGTTGTTGACCCGGCCTGTGACCCGACCTGCTTGCCCTGCTCCAGCATCATCTGTCGGAGCACCTGCTGGCCTGCCTGCTCCCTCTGGAGTCCACTAACCTCTGAACTGTGTATGGAGTGTTTGATACAGCTTCTGGGTATGGATATCAGGTGCTCCAGCTTGTCTGCTGTCCAGTTGGTAATCATCTCTACAGCATCTGGGACCCTAGAGCCGCCCTTCCAGCAACTAACCTGCCAGGCTCTCATACCACTCTGCACTCCCGTGCCTCCTGTCTGCTCTACCAGGGGCCGCAAGTCAGATACGTAAGGAAAACCTTCCTCTGCTCTATCGGGCTCATCAGTCAGGTACGTGAGAATCTGACATAAGGGAACAAGCCCAACCCCTGAAGAACAACCCCACACCATAATCTCCCTCCTACCAAATGATTTTGAGGAGTGGCCCAATACTTTGGCAATATAGTGTGAATGAGCGAGTTTGGGGTGGAGGAACTTGACTGGCCTGCACAGAGTCCAGACCTCAAGTCGATAGAACACCTTTGGAATGAATTAGAGCGGAGATTGCGAGCCAGGCCTTCTCGTCCAACATCAGTGCCTGACCTCACAAATGTGCTTCTGGAAGAATGGTCAAACATTCCCATAGACACACTCCTAAAACTTGTGGACAGACTTCCCAGAAGAGCTGAAGCTGTTATAGCTGCAAAGGGTGGACCAACTCAATATAGAACCCTACGGACTAAGAGGGCGTACACAGGGTCGGACTTTGTTCGGACATTCCGACAACAAAATCCTAGGATTTTTTCCGACGGATGCTGGCTCAAACTTGTTTTGTCTACACACGGTCGCACAAAGTTGTCGTAAAATCCGATCGTTCTAAATGCGGTGACGTAAAACACGTACGTCGGGACTATAAACAGGGCAGTAGCCAATAGCTTTCATCTCTTTATTTATTCTGAGCATGCGTGGCACTTTGTCCGTCGGATTTGTGTACACACGATCGGAATTTCCGACAACGGATTTTGTTGTCGGAAAATTTTATCTCCTGCTCTCCAACTTTGTGTGTCGGAAAATCCGATGGAAAATGTCCGATGGAGCCCACACACGGTCGGAATTTCCGACAACACGCTCCGATCGGACATTTTCCATCGGAAAATCCGACCGTGTGTACGGGGCATTAGACTGGGATTCTATTAAAGTCCATGTGCGTGTAAAGGCAGGTGTCCCAATACTTTTGGTAATATAGTGTATGTTGTCTATACCAAACAAGAATTGTAGAAAGAAATGATAGGGGAAGGTATGAAAAGGGTAGGGAATGGGTAAGAGGGGGACGTTAGGAGAGTATAAAGAGAGGATTAAAGGGGAGGAAGATAGATGGACAAGAACACGGAAACAATGACCAGATCTTTGAGATCGCTGAAATATAACGTCAAGAGCTTGTTATTTTATCTTTTAATGGGCCATTCATTTTTATTTTGCTATTTTTGGCTGGAGTTCAGCTTTAAAGAGACAGTGTCACCTTGCCCATGCAACTCCAACTCACCCTCTTATGTAGACATACATTTTACATGGTTTACATGTATATTTCATTACGAACGCGTAAATATTAAGACTAGACAAAGGACCTTGACAAGTTATCAGATAAATGTGAAATCTGAGACCAACACTAACCCCTTTATCAGTCCTCATGAATGACGACATCCTCTGTGTAAACTGAAACACTACATTTCGGCTCAGAGCCATCACTAAGAACATTGTATGACTTTCCACAAAGATACATCCATCTCCCTTCCGCTTGGCCAAATTAAAGGCCCAAGCTCAGATACTATACAATTATCAGCATTAGAGGTGACAAATTAATAATTAATCCCTCAAGTGTTCCAGGATGAACCCAGGTTCTCCAAGGAAGTGCAGGTGTAGCCATTGGCATGAAAGGGATTAAAGACACCGGCTAAGAAAATAGCATATTTGACATCTGCTTCTCATGACCTCTAAGTGACCCAGGTGAGAACTGAACTGTTAACACTGGTGGTAACCTGCGAGCCCAGCCGAAAATTCCAGGAATTGGATGTAGACGGATCAGCATTAAATCCCCCATATTTGTTCACATGGGCTGCTTTTCTAAAGAGTCTGTTTTTTTTTTTTCTTTCATCATCGACATGAAAAATTATGAAGATTCACTTTGTTTTCTTTAAATCTCATTAGGGCATAGAAGAGCATTTTGAAGTGCTTAAATGTTTAAAGACGTAGAAGATGTGTATTCTCACATATGAAGTTTATTAATGCTTGTTTTATGTGAGGGATTACGCGCCGCTTGTAAATTCTTTCTCTCTTTCTTTCTTTCTAGATACTTGAAGGATGCTATATCTAAACCAAGATCAGACCGATTTTGGACTAAATAGGACCCTGGACAAGTGTTGCCAACTTACCAGATTGAAATTTATTGGCACGACATCCAAAATTTACTGGCACAGTCATGTTTTTACTGGCATTTCCAAAAGTTACAAATTACAGTTTTAAGTCCAATTTTCAGTACTTAGGCTACAAACAAATACAATATTCAATTAGCCAGGGGCGGCCTATCTATTAAGGGTGCACTGGTGCCACCCCTATATCCTTCGCCGCCCCCCATCCATGCGTCCGGCCCCATTCAGGAAACCGGCACATGGATTCCAATAAGGAGGGCCTGTTTTTTTTGAAGCACTGATTAGAGCCAAAGGCTCTAATAGGCTTCAATATAGGGTGAGCTTCGGGTCGCAGAGAGTACGCTCCGATCCCACCCAGGTGTGTTACAACAGCGAATGAATCCTCTGAATGAAACACCGATCCTCCTCCCAGCCAATCAGGAAGCCGGTTTTGACACCGGTCACCTGATTGGCTGAAAGGAACTGCCCCACGTTCCTCCTCCCTTCTCCGATATATCGGTCGACCTCTACCTTCTTACGATTCCAGGGGAGGGCAATTGCCCTATGCTGTGGACGCCCATGGGCAGTGATGATGTAAATCTACAGTATGGATATTGTCAGTGCTATATAAATGTCAACAATACTTTTTTGTGATGCCATCGATAGGCTTGTAAAATTCTGCTGGTAGATCAGTTCCTATTGGCTTAGGCATGCCCCCCTCCCCCAAAAAAACAAACAAAATCTCCTAGGAGCCAGCATGTGGGTAGGCTCTTGGAGTCCACGGAGCAGTATTTTTGCTGGGAAATATATCAAAAAGTTCACGTAGAGAGAGTCAGTGAAGTGTAGGGGGAAGTGCAGTTCTGTAGTCCAGCAGGCGAGACATTACACTGTGTGAGATTTCAGTGCAGCAGAAACAGAGTTGCCAGTTAGGAGCACACTGGATTCCTGGCAGATAAATGTATTTTCTCTATGTTTAAATTGATAAAACATAGGAAAATGTGTATGTTTGAGATGTAGTGTATATGTTTATTGTTCCTTTTTTGCCCTGACATACACTTTAATACAGTATTGAAGTCCAAGAATACTTCCTTAGTGGTGGCCTAATGCCCTGTACACATGAGCGGACTTTTCGACCGGACTGGTCCAATGGACCGAATCCGGTGGACAATCCGACCGTGTGTGGGCTTCATCGGACCTTCAGTGGACTGTTTCTGACGAAAATCTGACGGACTTTAGATTTGGAACATGTTTCAAATCTTTACGTCGGAACTCCGCCGGACCCAGTTCCTATAGAAAAATCCGCTCGTCTGTATGCTAGTCCGACAGATGAAAACCGACCCTAGGGCAACTATTGGCTACTGGCTATGAACTTATTTTAGTCCGGTCGAACGTCATCACGTACGAATCCGTCAGACTTTGGTGTGATCATGTGTAGGCAAGTCCATTCATTCGAAAGTCCATCGGAAGTCCGTCAAAAGTCCATCGAAAGTCCGTCAGAAAGACTGTGGGACCTTTGTTGCTCCACTAATGAAGCATTGACACACTGCTCTGCATCAGTGGCTAGAGCAAAAGAGAAATATGTGTGATATTGAGGGGGTTTGGGATAACAACAAGCCTTTAAGATAGCACTTGTTTTCAAACAAAAGGCTAAATTCACAAAGCTTTATCACAAGAACAAGGATCTTTATTTTAGTCATATAACAGTAATTTGCAAATCTCACTTGACCCACCTGAAAATAACTGTCATATTTTTGAAAATAAAGAACCCTTGTGAATGGGGCATAAAGTCTTGTTTATTATTCAACAGCTTCTCTTCAGCAATGCAAAATTTGACATGCCTTTACTCCAACACACAGAAACTTATACAAAATATACTTTCTTTGGGGTAAACATTCACCTGTTCACACTATGCTCCTCTTCTGGACTGCTAAAACTTCCTAGAGACCAATGGCACAACCAGGGGCGTTGCTAGGTCTACAAAAGATCTGGGGCTAGAGCTCATAGCAATGTAGTAAATAAAGTCATACGCATGGGCGGGCATACACATGTGTATAATATACGTGTGTGTGTATATATCCCCAGAGAGCCCCCCTTACATTAGGATCCCCAGAGAGCCTCCCCCTTGCATCAGGGTTCCCAGAGAGCCTCCCCCTTGCATCAGGGTTCCCAGAGAGCCTCCCCCTTGCATCAGGGTTTCCAGAGAGCCTCCCTCTTGCATCGGGGTTCCCAGGGTTCCTAGAGAGCCTCCCCCTTGCATCAGGGTCCCCAGGGAGCCTCCCCCTTGCATTGGGGTCCCCAGAGAGCCTCCCCTTTGCATCGGGGTCCCCAGAGAGCCTCCCCCTTGCATCGGGGACCCCTGCAGAGACTCGGGGCTATGGGCCACAGATTTGGGGCTATAGCCCCAAAAGCCACCCCCTAGCGACGCCACTGGCACAACTATCATTCCCTCCCCACATGTCAGGGTACTAGGTGTAATCCTGGACTCTGAACTCTTCTTTTGGCCCCACGTCCAATCACTGTTCAAATTTTGTTGCCTCAACCTCTGTAACATCTCCAAAATATGCCCTTTCTTAATCAATGACTCCACAAAACTACTAATTAATTCCCTGGTTATTTCTTGCTTCAATTATTGCAACTGCCTCCTCATTAGCCTACCTTTACATGGGCTACCCCCCCTTTCAGTCCATCATGAATGCTGCTCCCAGACTTATCCACCCTACCAATTGTTAAGTGTCTGCTACTCCTCTCTGCCAATCCCTCCATTGACTCCCCCTGATCCAACAAATGAAATTCAAAATACTAACAGCAACCTACAAAGCCATCCACAAATCTACCCCAGCTTCATCACCAACCTCATCTCAAAATACCAACCAAACCATTCTTTTCACTCCTCCCAAGACCTCCTGCTCTTTAGCTCCCTCATCAGATCCTCCCATGCTCACCTCCAAGACTTCGCCAGAGCCTCTCCTATCCTCTGGAACTCCTTACCCAAATCCATCCAACTACCTCCTACTCTATCCACCTCTAGGTGTTCCCTGAAAATCTGTCTCTTCAGAGAGGCTTAGCCCTCCTATAACTAATAAACTATACTTTTACTTTCTCCATCAGCTCATCTCCCACAGTTTTTACTTTTTGTATTATTTGACCCTTCCTTGTAGATTGTAAGCTCTAATGAGCAGGGCCCTCTGATTCATCTTGTGTTGAATTGTATTGTAACTGTACTGTACCCTACATTTTGTAAAGTGCTGTGCAAACTGTTGGCGCTAAATAAAATCCGTATTATAATGGTAATTATAATAGTCATCCTGACTAGTTAAAACTACAGTGGCTCTTAAAAAGCACAAAGGCTGTAATATGAGGAGATAGACTTTCTATCCACGATCCATCCAAAGAGCCCTTAAGGGAAACTCATTTTTAATATAATAAGGAGAAAGCAAAAAAGTTCCAAAGAAACTCAAGCTGGAAAGAACCTATTTCTTTGGAACTTTTTTGCTTTCTCCTTAATGTTATATTTGATTATAGCAGCTGCTTAGTTTAATTTACTTCTTATCTTGAGCACTGGATAAGTGACCCTGTTTGCTTTTACTTATTGTATTTTTAATATATGTTGTAGCCTTTTAAAAGCTTCCCACCACTAATAGCAAGCTTTTATGTGGCAGAGAACTTCCTCGCTTGGTCAATGGTGGGTTTGTAACTGTCCATTGTTGGCTTTTGACTGGCTGCAGTTGAGGACCCAACAAAAGCAGGAAGGGAAGACAGCCACCTGCACATTAGACATTAGATGGTTGCTCAACGCCTGCAGTTTTGCAAGCACTAGAACATAAATTGGTGTCTCTGATGCTAAACATCTTTGACAACAGGTTCTTTGGCCAATACATTATACTTGGTCATTGTTCTCCAGGTCTGAAGGTTAATAAAAATACCCAATACAAGCTTTGTTGCATTGTTTGGAAAAAAATTGGCATCTTAATTCTATGGTCCTTTTCGCCCAAGAGGGCTGAAGGACAATTTTGTAAACTCCATTCACAGACAAAAGACACTTGAGCAAAACTGAGTCCCTCAAGACATCCCCCAACTACTAACAACCCTTACACCAAGCACATCACACCTGCTTTGTCCATTGATGCCTCTCTTGTGCTCTCTGAGGACTGTGAAATCTGCTTATTTTGCTTTACTGTCTGTTCCTTGATTATAGATTTTCACCTTCACACCTGCCCTTCTAGTCTTCTGTGGTCGAACTTGAATCCTCCAGGGATGTTAGTGGACTGGACTGCTTATCTCTTTCCTGTGAATTTGTCTTTCATTTTTATACAAAAAAGCACAGGGTTCGGTCCTTACATCTTCTAATTATCTTCTCAGCTAAGTTCTGGTTTCTAATGAGAATTTCAGGCAGGTATAAAAGACCACCAACTAATCAAGTTATCTATTCATTAAAAATAATTGAAGGTAATTTTAGTTGAGATAGTATAGGTCCTTCTTTTCTTCTATATACACACCCTGTAATCCCCTTTACTCCAGGACTCAGGCTAAGAGAAGGACAGAACAATGTGCCTATTAGAGCCATGTTGCCTTATACAGTACTGTCAATTTACCACAGGGAGCTAGCCGACAGGAGGAAATTGTAACAAGCAAGTAGCTAGCATTTTCAGAACTAGGTCAGTGACAGCAGCCCCTCTATTTTACTGTTAAAGGGTTTCCTAAAAGACCAAGAAGGGCTCAGAAAGTGGGGGGGCAATCTCAAATTTTATCAGGTGTCAATATATAGAAATCTAACTCTAGTCTTTTATTTTTTTAGCTTTTGGGCTGAGTGGGGGGAAAAGTTACAGTTTTTGTCTTTTGTCTTTTATCTCCATCCCCGTGTTAGTGATCTTCTATCACTTCCAGTATCCGAAGCCTCTTTTACATGAGCGGCAGTCCCTACCGCCTCTCTGAAAAGCTATTCACCACAGCTTGTAGGTTTTTTTTTTTCAGCTGAAGGGATATTTTGCATTGAAATACTATGCTGCGGCCATGATCCAAGCATTTTGGTTTTGGCGCATTCCTATTGACTTTCATTCGCAGGTTTGAAGGTGATGCCACCTGTCAAACTCGACATGCTAAGTTAAAATTGCAAACATCTTGAAGTGAAGCATCCATGTTTTGGCCGGCGTTAGACAGTGAAGCATATTTAAGCTCAATAAAAAAAAGTTCCATATAAACCTTTACATGCTAGTGTAATTTCAAAAGTAATGTTCAGTCTCCTCAAATTAGCACTTTTTATTAAAATAATACCTGGTGATCCTGCCATGAAGGACCGTGTTTTGGCACTTCCTGTTATAGGGTGCCAACCTCTCCCCACACCCCCTAAAGAGCCACTGGTAGTTTAGGCCCACCCCCCTTAGTGCAAACACTTTCAGAAGTCTTTCACTGGCTCAAGAATCAGTCTGGGGGGTTATTTTTGTGGATTTTATAGTGGAATGATGAATTTGGATGGGGATTGGAAGCAGGGGATACCCCGTAACTACAGAACATGAACGAATTGAGGACTACTAATTTCCTGGTTGCACTTGTCCAGATCTTGACAAAAGTCTAGTATACCTCCACCTGTACAAAACCTGACAGTATTGAACGCCTGCTTGACTGCCCCACAACTGTCCCATAGAATGCCAATGCTGCCTGTGATCTATCTTCTTCCTAAAGACTAAAGCACTGTACAACCACTCTTAAAACACTGAGGTCTCTGCCACAGGGTCATTGGTTGCCTCCTGCCACCAGGTTTTTTCCCTTAAAGGATATGTAGGCTCACTCAGCCTCTGTATGAAAAAGAGGTTGGGGAAATTGGCGCTGCCCTATTAGCAGTGTTTATTGCTTATAAATTCAAAGTGGTGATAAAAGTGGTTAAATATACACAGTAAAAGTGATCGTGAAATATCTATGCAAATATCAAGCAACTATGCAATCAGGTGACAAAAGCATATATGAGGGGAAATGAGCTTATGATTTGTCCCCTGGGTGAACGAACCCTTACGCATGTGCAAAGGTAGATGCAGAGAGCAAAAGTAATTAGGTGGAATTAAAAAATAAAATAAAAATGTATATATATATATATATATATATATATATATATATATATATATAAACCCTCTGGAGATAAACGTGCAAATCCTCTGTGTTATATAAGTGTGTGATAAGTCTCATGTGTTCCAACAAGTGAAATGAATTTACACTTGCCCATCTTACAATATAAAATTGTACATTTACACCACCCCAACTTTCAACGTAAAATTATATAATGGTGTACCACCCCCTGTTTTGGGGCTACCAGCATCCGTGAAAAAACACTATTTTGGGGCTACCAGCATCCGTGAAAAAACATAAAAATTAGTTAAAGCATATCAGCAGCATGTGTAGTAACTAAAGTGCACTGTGCCTAACAGGTAAACAATAAATTTCTGGGACTCTATGTTATTATATACTAAACCCCCTCAAGGCTCATATATGATTTGAAATAGAATCCATACAGGCAATTGTGTTATAAACAATATATATATAAAGTCTCTATGGTGAAACCAGGCAGAATTGAATGTCTATTTGGAGAAACAGGAGTTCTATAGAAGCCCAGGATCGGTCAGCATGCATTTATAAATGCCAAGAGGTAATAAATGGTGACTTCCGTGCATGTACAGGCTGGTGACTCCAAGTGCTCCCCCCCGTGCTCCCCCACTCACCAGAATCAGTCACCCCCACAGGGGTACTGTGCAGAGGAGTGGGTGTCTTTGGATGGCTGTCTCTTGTAGATGTCCCTCTTAAGCTCCGCTGCTCCGTGGGATTGCTCCGGTGATCCAATTCAGGGGTCCCCACCTAGTGGTCCAGGCCTGGGTTCCTTCACAACTCCCCACCTCCGTTCTGCTATATCCTCCTCCTGCAAACAATAACCACATAAGCATCCAGCATGCATGAATAGAGAGCTCCTCCATTTGTTGCCCAAAAATGCCATAAAAGCCTCTGGACAACTTAGGCTCTCTCCCACAGCTTCCTTCCCAGCTCTCCTCCAGTAAGCTCTCTCCTGGCCCCTTGGATTCCTGGGATGCTCTGTAAATGGGCCCTCCAGTTAATCCAGAGCCCTGGCATCTTCAGACTGGCTTCTGCCCTAGAATGCAAGGTAGCCCAAGAGGGTTCTCCCCCGGGACGGACCCTGGACCCTTCCACAAGCATGCTGCATTGTCCCTCTGTCACTCAGGCTCAGACTATTTATGAGCTCTTCCACCACCTTCTGGGCACACCTCCCCAGGAATTGGTGGAAACCCTTTAAATATTCAGACTGCAACCTCTGCTCTCACACTCACTATGTTCCAGAGATTTCTAGAATACAGGGGGAGTAGCAGAGCAGCTGCCTAAGAAACCCTGAGCAGCCCTAATCAATCAACCCCTGCTCAACTGATTACAATGGCGCCAAACTAAATTTACCCCACAGCCTTTTCTAAACCCAGGAGGGTGCTACATAATTATTGTACTGTTAGCCTGTTGCACGCTCTCCCAATGGAGACTACAAGGACCCACACCAATGTTCATTGCACAGTCATTGTCTATTGTTTTCACCACCAGGAAACACACTCTGAGAAATTCCATGCAATCATCTTTGGCATCCATGTAGACAGGAAGTGCCTACAATAAGATTGTAAGAGATCAGCAGTTCTCATATACAACAAAGAGCACACAGGTATGGAAACAGTTATTTATTGAAAAAAATTATAAAAATTAATAGCCTAGAGATTCCCTCTACAATACCTCAATCTGATGTCCCTCATCATTCAATCCACTTCAATCCACTTCATCTGAGTCCAGATCAACCTGGACCTATTGCAGCTTGTGAATGGACAGTGAGATGACAAGCTGCACAGTGATCCATCTGTCACTCTGATTTCTACTTCTATCATCATGCTTCTTGGGAGCACATTAACCGATTGGCTATTTGTGCTGCTTCCTCTCACACTCCAGCTCTGCTGTACAGGGACTGTAAGAGAATGATACCAGATCACATCCAGGTACTTACACTGCTTACATAAAAAAAAAGGATGTATAAATAACAGGCTGTTTTCCCAACACAGCCAGAAAACTCCATTCAAAATCAAATTTATTCTATTCAAAAATTAAATTCAAATTTTGGAAGATGGTTATATTATTTCTATTCTATTCTATTATATTCTATTATTTTCTATTCTATTTGAATTCAAATTTATTCTATGTGAAATTTAAATGTATTCTATTCTAAATTTGAATTTCATAAAACAATTATATTGTTATATTCTTTCTATTCTATACTAAACGTTTCTAATGTTTATTCTCTTCTATTATTTTATTTTGTATTCTATTCTTTTCTGTTGTATTCAAATTCAAATTCATTCTATTTGAAATTCGAATTTCAGAAGATGGTTATATTCTTTCTATTTTATTCTATTCTATTTTTTATTCTATTCTATTCCTTTTTTTTATTCTATTTTATTCTGTTCTTTTATGTTCTATTCTATTTTGTTCTGTTCTACTGCATCCCACAATCACCTGTAACAATACTTTATACACTTACATATATTACAGGTTATAGATCTAGAGCTGGGGGGTAAAAGCAAGAGCTAGCAGGGTGCAGATGCAATTGATCTAAAAATCAGATAATATTACACATACATACAGTACATACAAACCTCTTCAGCTCCAGGAGGTTTACCCCCCCTTAATGACCAGGCCATTTTGTGCAATACAGCACTGTGTTAATTTAACTGACAATTGATGTCCTTTTTTTCCAACAAATAGAGCTTTCTTTTGGTGGTATTTAATCACCTCTGCTGTTTTTATTTTTTACGCTATAAACAAAAAAAAAAGATCGACAATTAAAAAAAAAAACTGTATTTTTTACTTTCTGCTATAAAACACATCCAATTAAAAAAATGTCCAAAATCTAATTTCTTCATAAATGTAGGCCCATATGTATTCTGCTACATATTTTTGGTAAAAAAAATCCCAATATGCGTATACTGATTGGTTTGAGCAAAAATTTATACCATCTACAAACTATGGGATATATTTATGGAATTTTTATCTTTATATTTTTTTTTTTTACTAGTAATGGCGGCAGTCATCGATTTTTAGCGGGACTGCGACATTGCTTTAGACAAATCCGACACTAAGTGACACTTTTGGGGACCAGTGACACCAATACACTGATCAGCGCTACAGTGATCAGTCCCTTGCAGGACGCCGAGTGCATAAATTATGGCGGCGGGGGTCTTTTTTTGAAGCACTTGATTAGAGCAATAGGCTCTAATAGGCTGCAAAATAGGGTGGGCGACGCAGAGCATTGCGCCATGAGCCCACCCAGGTGTTACAACAGTGAATGAATATTTGCTGTTGCAACACTGATCCTCCTCCTGGCTAATCAGGAAGCAGGTCTGATACCAGTCACCTGATTGGCTGAAAGGACAGGTGATCCTATTGGACACCTAGGAGGAGGGGAGGAGATGCATGGTGGAAGGGAGGAGGAGAAGACACAGGAGCCGCAGCCTGATGTCCGCCGATGTCCCGATCCCTGCCGCTGCCCAACGTGCCCACTGATGCCTGACTCCCGCCACTGCCCCATATGCCCACCGATGCCTGATCCCCGCCGCTTCCTGATGTGCCCACAGATGACTGATCCCCGCCGCTGCCCGATGCCTGATCCCGCCGCTGTCTGATGTCCACTGATGCCCCGATCCCTGCCACTGCCCGATGTGCTCACCGATGCCTGATCCCCGCCCCTGCCCGATGTGCCCACCAATGACCGATCCCCGCCGCTGCCCGATGCCTGATCCCGCCGCTGTCTGATGTCCACTGATGCCCCGATCCCTGCCACTGCCCGATGTGCTCACCGATGCCTGATCCCCGCCCCTGCCCGATGTGCCCACCGATGACTGATCCCCGCCACTGCCCGATGCCTGATCCCGCCGCTGTCTGATGTCCACTGATGCCCCGATCCCTGCCACTGCCCGATGTGCTCACCGATGCCTGATCCCCGCCCCTGCCCGATGTGCTCACCGATGCCTGATCCCCGCCCCTGCCCGATGTGCCCACCAATGACCGATCCCCGCCGCTGCCCGATGCCTGATCCCCGCCGCTGTCTGGTGTCCACCGATGCCCTGATCCCTGCCGCTGCCCGATGTGCTCACCGATGCCCGATGTGCCTGCCACCTAGATGGGGTAAGTGCCGGTGGACCGGCAGACAACGGGGGGGGATTGAAGTGCCGTGGGGGGAGGGTGGTTGTTTGCTGCCCCCTCCCCCCCAAACAAAAAAACACTGATTTATTGGTTTATGTTGTGTCTACAGCTACAATGTATCAAGGACGCATGCATCTGACAGCCAGCTTTACAATATTCTCTGCCCAGTTTCATCTTGAGTGACTGCACAGTTTTATATGCACTGCAAAGAAGAAATTATTCTTGATGCGAACGAAAACATAAAGAATCGCCAAAATAAAAAAAAATAAAAATCAGCTGATCTTGTGCCACGATACAAAAAAACAGATCACAAAAACAAAAAATCGTGGGTGGGCTTGGCAAACACAAACATATTCTTGCAACATTTTGTAATCCTAGAACCAATTTTTGACTTTTGTTTCAACATGCAAGAACCGAGGCTGGAATCATCTAATAAATGTTTTCTGTGTTGCAGAGCCGCTTTCATTACATAAGACAGATACCGAACATTATCTGCCGTGGTTGTAAAGCTGAATTAAAATGCTTGGCCATTAAAACATTAGAAGAAAAAAAAGCCCAGCTAACAATCACTCGGAGCTGCACAACTGTTTTCGTTTACTCCCTTCCAATGAGACCCCGGCCTCCGCTGCCTGCTTTAATTTGTTCAGATACTTTCCCGATTCCTGTTGCCGTTGTCCAATATTTTTTAGATTATGTGTGGCGTGTTATTAGTGTGTGGGAAAACGGAGCCCCCCGCTTAAAATGTGCTCATTGTCTGCCGCAGCGCACTCGGAGAGATTGCGAGAGCCCGGGCGAAATCAATACGCGCAGAAAATACCAATAAAATGAAGGCAATCGGCAAAAACTCATATCAGACATCACATCTGATTAGAGGGACGTTTCCTGATGAATCCCACGTACCTGCCATGAATTGCATCAAGACAGAGAAATAGCTGTGCCTGGCAAGGGGCCTTTTTATAGCAGGCCGCGGATTAGATAACACATGGTCTGCCGCTATAGAACTACAAGTCCCAGCGCAGAGGTTAAACTGTTGGCGGATAAATTATTGTCTATGCTTTTGTCTGTATATGCATAAACTAAATCTGTAAAGATTAATAAATCAGTACTATGTAAATGAAATCTTTTGATCTATAGTGGAGTGTCTCTTTATAAAAGGTCAAATGGCAGATTTACCCAAGGTTTGCCATACGTGTGCCAACAAATAATTTTCCTCAAATTAAATCGCTGTCATAAACTCACAAATCAGTCACTTCAAAGGAGATTAGCACAGGTTTGCT
The DNA here is from genome assembly GCA_037952925.1 of Lithobates clamitans. Lineage (NCBI taxonomy): Eukaryota > Metazoa > Chordata > Amphibia > Anura > Ranidae > Lithobates > Lithobates clamitans. Next base: position 963,720 of record JBBGZY010001079.1, on the reverse strand, counting down.
CTTGTCTTCATAGTTAATGTTGGAGTCTGTAGGAGTGACAATTTACAGTGTGAATGTTACATTTGCAAAATGCTAATTATTTCCTGTGGGTACCTGCACTAAAATGATGCCAGAGGTATTACACATATCTTTATTGGCAGACCACATACCAGCAAACATCTGCTAATTTGCAGTAAATGTCTGGCCTATGTGCCAGGCCTTTATTATTATACAGAATTTATATAGCGCCAACAGTTTGTGCAACGCTTTACAACATAAGGGCAGACAGTACAGTTATAATACAATTCAATACAGGAGGAATCAGAGGGCCCTGCTCATTAGAACTTACAATCTAGAATGGAGGGTCAGGTGATACAAAAGGTAATAACTGTGGGGGATGAGCTGTTGAAGAAAATGAAAGTACAGTTGTTAGGTGTCGGTAGGATAGGCTTCTCTGAAGAGGGGGGTTTTTCATCTAAAAGATAATAGAGTAGGAGATAATCAGACAGGTTGGGGTAAGGAGTTCCATAGGATTGGAGAGGCTCTGGAAAAGTCCTGGAGGCGAGCAAAGGAGGAGGTGACGAGGGAGCTAGAGAGCAGGAGGTCTTTATAACCAGACTCCTATATAAGCCTTCTCTCATTATTCCTTTTTCTTTCAAAAATAGCATACTGAAGTTGTATAGTTTGTTTTCAGTTTTTGCACTCATATTTGTACTGCCAATGCCAAGTTAAATGCATTCAATATTACTTTAGCAAATCTTGAACCTTCAGACCTCAAATCAGCCCCAATTTCTACACCTTTGGATCTCATAGCAGCCTCAGTTCCTGCAGCTTCAGATCCCAGTTCATCCCCAATTCCTGCAACTTATGACCTCAGATCAGCCTCATGTTCTGCACTTTCAGGCATTAGAGCATCCCCAATTCCCACACCATCAGAACTCAGATCAGCCCCAATTCCCACACCTTCAGATCTCAGATCAGCCCCAATCCCTGCACCTTCAGATCTCAGATCAGTCCCATTTCCTGCACCTTCAGATCTCAGATCAGTCCCAATTCCTGCACCTTCAGATCTCACATCAGCCCCATTTCTTGCACCTTCACAACTCAGATCAGCCTCAATCCCTGCAGTTTAAGACCTCAGATCAGCCCCAACTCCTGCACCTTCAAATCTCAGATCAGCCCCAATCCCTGCACATTCAGACCTCAAATCAGTCCCAAATCCTGCACCTTCAGATCTCAGATCAGCCCAAATCCCTGTACCTTCAGATTTCAGATCATTCCCAGTTCCTGCACCTTCAGATTATTCCCAATTCCTGTAGAGGGATGGGCCGAATGGACCCCTGTTTGGTTCGCACCAGAAATTTCAAATACTGCAAAAGTTCGGACCCGAATAACGAACCCCATTAAAGTCAATGGGAACCGAACGTCAAAAATCAAAAGTTCCCATTTTAAAAGGCTTATATGCAAGTAATTGGACATACAATGGTTATAGGGGTCCGGGTCCTGCCCTGGGGGCCATGTATCAATTAAAAAAAAGTTTGTGAAAAACGTCATTTTTAAATGAGCAGTGATTTTTTTATTTTTAAAGTGAACGCATAAAAATTAATATAGTGCCACTATAAACACTATATGTGTTTATCAGATGATGGGGGATCTAGGTGGAGCCTCCGTACTGCTCTCTCCTTTACAATAAAGTCTCCTCTTACCCGGTGATGTGAGGGGCGGCTGATTGTCCATCATGAGGTCCTTGTAGAGATCCTTGTGTCCTTCTAAATACTCCCACTCCTCCATGGAGAAATAGACAGTGACATCCTGACACCTTATAGGAACCTGACACACACAATGATACAGGCGGGGTCCCCTTAGTCTACCTGTAAAGTGTCAGATCTTTACCATGTCTAGAGTCTGCTGCAGCAATAATTGCATTTATAAAGCCAAAAAAATTCATTTTCCCTGCAAGCTGCCTTTAGTTTGCTCAGCAACAGCTGGGGAGCCAGTGTGTATGATTAGGCCACAATGTAGAGCACTGGGAACAAGATTAGAGATTTTCTGGATACATTCTGGTGTCACGTTGACTTTGGATAAAAGTAACAGGTGCGTAAAAATTGGTCTTTGGGTGTCGGTGGCGTCTTCCCACCATAAACTTATAGAGGTACTCTTTATGAAAGCAAGAATTGGCCTTGCAGGAAAAAATTGCAATGATATGCACCTGTCAAACAGGTGCAGAAAAATTGGTCTTTGGGTGTCGGTGGCGCCTTCCCATCGTAACCCTATAGAGGTACTCTTGATCAAAGCAAGAATTGGCCTTGCTGTAAAAAAATTGCAATGATATGCACCTGTCAAACAGGTGCAGAAAAATTACTCTTTGGGTGTCAGGGGCGCCTTCACACTGTAACGCTATAGAGGTAATCTTGATGAAAGCAAGAATTGGCATTGCTGTAAAAAATTGCAATGATATGCACCTGTCAAACAGGTGCTTAAAAATTGGTCTTTGGGTGTTAATTGTGCCCATGAAACCTATACCAAAAACATTCTTCAAGATGAAATGATTGAACACCCTCAAAGCTAGGCAGCCTCAAAGTCCTGCAGAGATTCCACATACCAAAAAGACTTAATCAGTGACATTGGCATCAGGGGCTTTATAGCTGGTAATCCAGGACTGATTCATTTTTTATAAAAGTCAAACGGTCCACGGAGTCGTTCTATGATCAGTACCGAAACCTCCTGCAGCACTGAATGCCCGTTCTGAAAGCACGTTGGATGCAGGACAGCCCAACAACTCAATAGCATACTGGGCATGTTCTGGCCAGTGGTCTATTCTCATGACCCAGTAAGTCAGTGGATCATCAGATGGAAAGCTCTCCATCTCTGGCCCCAGGGTAATTGTCCACTATGTGATGCAGACGCTGCCGGTGGGATGTGGAAGCTGACCTGCCCTGGGCGAAGAGGACTAAAAAAATTCCGAAATGTCTCACTTAGGCAAACGCTCCTCTCTTGACCAACAGAAGACTCAAAACTATGTTTTCCACTACACTGTAACCTACTGAAGTCAGGAAAAATGTTCAATAAAATCCTCTTTAACGTGTCCTCAAGAGATTTTATCTTCTGCACTCTCTGTGGGGACGGGATGAGTTCTGAGACCTTCCCCGTGGTCAAGGAGGGTTGCCAACCAGTAATCATCCTTTTTCTTTATGCCACGTATTCTTGGGTCCTCTCGGCCTCCTTGGGGTTGTGCCACCTCACCTTCAGTTTCCTCCTCTGCTCTATCTGGCAACCAAGTCTTATCAGTGACCTCATCATCATCATCTCCATCTCCTCCATCTTCATCATTACCATTGGAGACAACGTCATGATGACAGTGTCCAATCATGATTCTGACAGTGCTCTGTGCCCTGATTGGCTAAAGCTTTCACTGCTTCAGCCAATCAGGGCTTGCAATGCACTGTTCAGTGCCGCAATGCATTGTGGTCGGTTCGGGGGGCCGAACAACGAAAGTTCGGCCCGAATTTATGCTCAGCCGAACCGTTCGCCCGTCCCTATTCCTGTACCTTCAGATCATTCACAATTCCTGTACCTTCAGGCCTCAGATGATCCCCAATTCCCACACCTTCAGATCATTCCCAATTCCTGCACCTTCAGAGCTCCGATCAGCCCCAATTCCTCTACCTTCAGATCTCAGATCATCCCCAATTCCCGCACCTTCAGATCTCAGATCATCCCTAATTCCTGCACCTTCACACCTTGGATCAGCGAAATTCTCGCATCTTCAGATCTCAGATCTGTCATGGATCTGCAGTAATATTCCTGTCTGTTTACCTCTCCTTGTGATCAGCTTAAAAGGCTGGGTGCCTCTCACCTGGCTGCTTAAGTAATCTTCCCTCAAGCATGGCTCCAACCCAGCCTCTAATTAGGAACACTATATTACCAGTGCATTGCAAGCCAGCCTCACTGATCAATGTTGTGTGTTTGGCTTCTGTGTGCTCCATGCTGTGTGTCCTACATCTGATCCTGTTTACCGACCGTGGCTTGTTCTTGACTGTCATCGTCTGCAGTGTGTTCTTTGACTATCCCTATCTGCTTGTTGCCCTGACCTTTTGGCTTATCTCCTGACTATCCTTGTTGTCCCGGTCTGCTGCTTCCTTTCTATCCTCCAGTAGTCTACCGTTAGGGTGAGCTGGGAGACCCTGGGGGCCGTGACCTGGAGCCAGACTGCAGCGAAATCCATCCCCACCATCAGGGGCCCTGGTAAACACCTGCTGGCTTTTAGATTCCACGCCCTGGGAAATCTCATGCTCTAGCTCCCAGTGTGATCCGTGTTGGTGCTCCAGAGTACCTGCTTTCCCAAACCACCCAGAGCTCCATCCGCAGCAGTCAGCTGTAGGGTCCACTACCTCAGTGGTACACTCCTGACACCAACGGTGTGCATCTGTCATCTGGCCTCAGGTGACCTGACAAGATCATTCCCAATTCCTGCACCTTCAGAGCTCGAATAAGCCCCATTTCCTGGACCTTCAGAGCTCAGATCAGCCCCATTTCCTGCACCTTCAGAGTTTGGATAAGCCCCAATGCCTGCACCTTCAGAACTCAGATCATCCCCAATTTCGGCACCTTCAGATCTCAGATCATCCCTGAATCCTGCACCTTCACACCTTGGATCAGCCCAATTGTTGCACCTTTAGATCTCAGATCAGCCCCAATTCCTGTGCATTTACACCTAACATCAGTTCCAATTCCTGCACCCTTAGATCTCAGATGACCCTCAATTTTTGCACCTTCAGACCTTAGATCAGCCCCAGTTTCTGCACCTTCACACCTCAGATCAGCCCCAGTTTCTGCACATTGAGATCTCAGATCATCCCCAATTTTTATACCTTCAGACCTCAGATCACCCTTAATTCATGCACCTCCAGACCATGGATCAGCCCCAATTCCTGCACCTGAAAAACTCACATTAATGCTAATTTGTGCACCTTTAGGCCTCAGATTAGCCCCAATACATGCACCTTCAGACCTTGGATCAGCACCATAACACACACTCTCAATTCTCAGATCAGCCCCCAAACCCTTAACCTTCAGAAATACAAGGATTTTACATATCTGCTGAATGGTTCAAACAAGGAAGAAGATTGTAGAACAGCAGTGGGCATATGCTTTCAGTGACATTGGGGACATCTGGGAGGTGGGTGGGCTATGGGCAGGCCAGGCTTTGTAATAGACAAAACAATGAAGGGGAAGGCGCAAACCCCTAGTGCAGTGATGGAAAACCTTGGCACCCCAGATGTTTTGGAACTACATTTCCCATGATTCTCATGCACTCTGCAGTGTAGTTGAGCATCATGGGAAGTTCCAAAACATCTGGGGTGCCAAGGTTTGCCATCACTGCCCTAGTGCATTATCCAAGTAAAAATTGTATTTATTAATCTAAAAAGCAACCAATAAAATGCATACTCACAAAGGTGCATACTGTTGGTATACAGCAAGTACATAGAAGGATAACATGAGGTAGAGCATCCAAGTGTTTCTGCAGCCTCACATTTGCACCCCCTTCTTCAGAGCTGTGATAGGCAGCCTAGTGAGTTGTCAATTTCAGCCAATTACATACAGTTCAATGCATTGTGGGCCCACCGCAGGACCTGCCGCAAGTTGTCGACCCCCACTTTAACCACTTTCCGCCCGCCATATAGCAAAATGACAGCAGCAAAGTGGTTTCAATATCCTGACCGGACGTCATATGACGTCCCCAGGATATCAAGCCGCTGTGCACCCCCGGGGGCGCGTATCACAGCGATCGTTGTTGTGACGTAGACAGGAATGAATTCTGGACAGCCGCACTCTTAAATTTGCCTTGTTTATTTAAAAAGTACACATCAAATTTCAAAGATAACAGCAGATAGGGAAAGAGCTGACGTTAGTGCTTACTCATTGTTGCGGTGTGTCAGTCTGTGTCAGTCTGTGTCAGTCACAGCGATCTAGGTAAAGAGTCTCTGACGGAGACTCTTTACCACGTGATCAGCCGTGTCCAATCACGGCTGATCACAGTGTAAACAGGAAGAGCCGTTGATCGTTTTTTCCTCGCTCATGTCTACCTGCTCCTCTGACAGGGGGGGTCTGTGCTGATTGATTATCAGCGAACCCCCCCCCCCCGAGGATGCCCACACTGGACCACCAGGTATGCCACCCTAGACCACCAGGGATACCAATCAGTGCCCACAATGGATGCCAATCAGTGCCCACAACGGATGCCAATCAGCGCCCACGATGGGCATCACTGATTGGCAGGCATTACTGTTTGGCACTGATTGGCATCCATTCATACCATCAAATAGTGTACATCAGTGCCACCAATCAGTGCCCATCTGTGCCACCTATCAGTGCCCATCTGTGCAGCCTATCAGTGCCCATCCATGCCGCCTATCAGTGTCCATCCATGCCGCCTTTCAGTGTCCATCAGTGCCACCTATGTGTACCCATCAGTGCCACCTATCAGTGCCCATCAGTGCCGCATATTAGTGCCCATAATCAGTGCCCATCAGTGCCACCTCATCAGTGCCACCTCATTGGTGCCACCTCATCAGTGCCCATTAGTGAAGGAGAAAACTTACTTATTTACAAAGTTCTCTAACAGAAACAAAAAGAAAACATTTTTTTTCAAAATTTTCAGACTTTTTTTGATATGTTTAGCAGAAAATAAAAATCCCAGAGGTGATCAAATACCACCAAAAGAAAGCTCTATTTGTGGGAACAAAATAATAAAAATGTAGTTTGAGTACAGTGTTGTATGACCGCGCAATTGTCATTCAAAGTGCGACAGCGCTGAAAGCTGAACAATGGTCTGGGCAGGAAGGTGTACAAGTGCCCGGTATTGAAGTGGTTAATATATCACCCATCATGGCTGCCACATATATGTATGTGTTTTGCTGGTCCTCTTAACATATTATTTATTGTTTATTTTCCTTCTAACTGCAGTTCTTGTTTAGAAAGCACTTCCCAGAGACTTGTGAATGAAATATACTATGGGTCTATGTTTATGCTTATGTAAGTTTTACAGTCAATAATTTATATCAAGACGGTCCAAATGGCAGAACTCCAAAGCATTTTTGTGGGCTCCATCCTTCCAGTAAAATCTCCATAGACCCTTACTTTGTCTGACATCATCCCTTTTATATGGCGGGTCCACAAGCATGAATTCACAACATGTGTTTCTCCTGAAAGCTTGGACACAACTGGTTTACCTCAGGTTGGAGTCATACAAAATGGCTGCCAGGTTAAGCTCAGCAATTTGAGCTAGCAATTGTTTTACTGTTGGTTTGAAGTAAATAAATTTCTCACACACAGAATTTAATCCACTTAGGAAAAGAATTACACTCAAAGTGTACGTCCAAACCCTTTTTTTTGGATAGGGTGGAGAAGGATTAGAATGTTTGTTGGAATTTCATTGCTGTCTGGGGCTCAATTGGAGAACGTTACCATCATTTGCTGACTGGCAATGGTTTCATCAGGCAGGAAGTGAAGAAAAAAACAGCATCACAGCCAAAAGTTAGGTTTTGTTTTTTGCCTTTTTTTTCCTTTTTTTTGCTATTCAGTTTAAAAAGGGAAATGTTTGATGGCTTTTTACCAATTTGGTCAAAATCCATGTTACATTGTAACTATTGTTCAGTATCTATGTGAATTCTTTGCCAGCATGTAAGCCCTGATTAACCACTTGAGCTTCAGAAGATTTTACCCCCCTTAAAGAGGAACTGCAGTCTACTCACATAATTTGTAATAAAAACATCTTTGCCATTCTGAAGCCTCCCTCCAACCATTTTGCATATTATTTTATATATATACTGTGATTCTGTACTTGCCAAATATGCTGCAGAAATCTCCCTCCACTGAGTCTGGCTGCATCCATTTTAACTGTGGGCAGCTGAAGCTGCTGCCTGTTCACTTCCTGGATTTACACAGACACACAGAGGCACCCCTCCAGCTCTGCAGCTCTCATTGGTCCTCTTATGACTCATCCCTCCTTCCTTTCTGGCAAACTCTCAGGAGAGTGAGAGAGAGGGCTGTGCATGATGTCATAAGCCTAGACTAATGACCAGACAAGAAACAGGAAGTGGGCTGTATGCAGGGTCGGTGCTACCACTAGGCAAACTAGGCAGCCACCTAGGGCTGATGTTCCTACTCTCTTCTCTCTGCAGCAAGCAACTAAGTCTCAGCATCAGCAGGCAGCCGCCCCTCCATTTGCACATAGTGTCAGAGGTGCAGCAACCGCAGAGGACTGCGTCTGTGTCTTGACTCCCGAATGAATGGAAGCAAGCAAACATTCATATAAGGGCACTGGTAGGGTAGGCTACATTTGATGGGCGCTGGTGAGGCTACATTTGATGGGCACTGGTAGGCTGCACTAATGGGCACTGGTAGGCTGCATTTGAGGGGCGCTGATGAGGCTGCATTTGATGGATGCTGGTGAGGCTGCATTGATGGGTGCTGGTGAGGCTGCATTGATGGGCGCTGGTGAGGCTGCATTGATGGGCGCTGGTAGGCTGAATTTGAGGGGCGCTGGTGAGGATGCATTTGATGGGCACTGGTGAGGCTGCATTGATGAGCGCTGGTGAGGCTGCATTTGATGGGTGCTGGTGAGGCTGTATTTGATGGGCGCTGGTGAGGCTGTATTTGATGGGCGCTGGTGAGGTTGCATTGATGGGCGCTTGTGAGGCTGCATTGATGGGCGCTGGTAGGCTGCATTGATGGGCACTGGTGAGGCTGCATTGATGGGCGCTGGTAGGCTGCATTTGAGGGGCGCTGGTGAGGCTGCATTTGAGGGGCGCTGGTGAGGCTGCATTTGATGGGCGCTGGTGAGGCTGCATTTGATGGGTGCTGGTGGGATGCATTTGATGGGCGCTACATTAAAAAGGTGGGGTATACATGGGCAGGGGAAAGGGGGTGGAGTCAGGGGTGGAGCCAAGGGGGGCAGCAAAATGAGGTTTCGCCTAGGGTGTCAAAAATCCTTGCACCAGCCCTGGCTGTATAAGGTATTTACTGGCAGAAAAAAAATGTTTTACTATCCAAAGTTAATACAAGAGCAGAAGATTTAATAGATGGAAAGTTGAAAAAGTGACTGAAGTTCCGCTTTCATGACAAGACCAGGCCGTTTTTTGCTATTTTCACTGCTCTACTTTAACTCGTAATTGTGCAGTCATGCATTGCTGTACCTTAACCAATTTATTTGACCACCACTGGGTTTTTTTGTGATATAAATGAAAAAAGACAGAAAATTTTGAAAAAGAAAACTATATTTTCTACTTTCTGTTATAAAACATATCCAATAAAAAAAATGTCTTCATAAATTTAGGCCAAAATGTATTCTGCTACATGTCTTTGGTAAAAAAACAAACAAAAAAACAATCCCAATAAGTGTTTATTGATTGGTTTGCGTGAAAGTTATAGCATCTAGAAACTATGCTATATATACTTGAATTTTTTTTTTTTTTAAAACAAGTAATGTCGGTGATCAGCGACTTAAAGTGGGACTGCGATAGTGCCGTGGGCAGTCTGACACTAGCTGACACTTTGTGGGATCTTATATGTGTCAAAGTAGCGCTATAGATCAAATAAATAATCTGTGAATAATTGCAATATGAAACCGCAAATAAAGTGCAAAAAGTGCAATATGGAACAGCAAACTATAAGTGCAATATGAGATAGCAACTATTTAAACATGCATGTTCCAATAAGAAACAGTAGATAAAGTGTCAGAGAATGAAATATGGAACGGCATTCAGTAAATTGCGGCTATACATCTAACATTTAACTGTGCATAAAATTAACAACAAATGTGCAAACAAACACAGTGCATATATAAATGCCCTTATGACATAATATAAAGGAAATTGTGAAGTCCATAGTGAGATCAAAGACCATTAGCATGTGTTCTTCCAAGTCAGGTGTAAAGAGATCCACCACCGGATAGGAATATTCGTCACGCCTCTTACCAGAAAAGATGGGCCAAAGGTTATAATGGCCAAAAGCGCATAAGATGTTAACACAGGCTGGGCGGTCAAAAAGGAAAACAATGGTCATCACTCCACAGTCAATCCCAATTGAATGCCAGGAAAGAAATACAAATCTCCATAGTGAAACCTATAATAAACCTCAAAGTTTATTGAAAGCTTACAGGGTTCACTGACAAGCTTCACAGCAGGGTGGATCAGCACGCTGATAGTGTAGAGCAAGGAGCACTAGATGGTGCTCGATGGCTAATGCAGATGGATGCTGAGAGTAGCCAAACTCCTACATGTTTCGTCAGCAATGACGTCTTCTGGGAGGATGGGCCACACTTTGTGGGAACTGACTAACTGCCACTGACATCTCTAGTGACTTATAATACATATTCACAGACCTTTGATAATATAAAGAAACATTTTGGGAATTTTTTTTTTTTTAATACTTACCAGAAACATAGCCCTGTTGCTATGTAGTGCTCCTAATCTGGCACTTCCTGGTCCGCGGAGCTCCTCGTCACTTCCCTGTGCTCCTGGGAAATGTGAGTCATCATTTCCCAGGAGTCTGTGGGCAGTACTGTGATCAAAAATCGCATTATTTCCCGACAGGAAATGACGCAATTTAAGGCGGTTGCCATAACAACGTGGCGGGACCTTCCTCCGTTGCCGCCCGTTGTTATGGCAACTTTCAAAACAATCGGCGGTACGGCATTGCACCTCTCCATTGCTATTCCTGGAAGAGGTATTGATTGGGCTTCACATGCCCGCAATCATCATGGCAACAGCCAGATGATTTACTAAATTGTGAGTTAAAAAAAAAAAAATAAATAAATAATAATCAAAAAAAAAAAAAAAAATATATATATATATATATATATATATATATATATATATATATATATATAATCAACATCCACAATCGTTTTTAATGTTAATAATGCATTATGCTCGTATACCAGAAAAAAAATAAAATAAAAATGTGGCCTCAACTCCGCTTAAGTTACAGTATTAGTAGGTTGTATAACTGATGTTTAACACTTATGGGTAGAGATGAGCAGAGCATTGGTGTAGCTTCAGGGGTCGCAGGAGTCGCAATAGCAACCCCGCCCAATCTCCAGGGGGCCCGTGCCACCTCCTTCTTACTTTACACTTTATATCACTTTGTCACTTTCTGGTGCACAGATCGACTTGTCTCTGCTGCCTCCCAGCTCCATGTCCTTTCTGTCTCTGCCCCTCTGTGAGCTGGTCCAGCCCCCCTCCTCCCTTGTATCCTCCCCTCACCTCTTTATCCAAGAGAGTTCTTGCTGGTCTCTCCTCACCTCCTTCTTCCCTTATTGACCCCCTCCCCCCTGACCTGTCCTTAGTCATGACGAGGGCTCAGCCGGGGGGGGGGGGGGGATACACGCTATCCAGCTGGAGCCGGTCCAGGTGCCAGAAAGGCTACAATGGGGCAGCAAGTTCATCAAGTGGGGCAAGGTGAGAGTGGAACATTGGGGGGGAGAAGAAGGGGATGTGAGAACATTCTACAGTCCAGGACATAGGGCTTGGGGACTTCTACACATTGAGGGGGACTGAGACTTCTCCAGACTCCCCTTGTACTGGGGATATCCCATTTGGCGGATAGTGACAGGAGCCAGCATAGGGGAGGGGTTAGCCCTGGACATGCTGGGACCTGTAGTGTGCAGGCAGGAGGGGGACCCCTGGTCCTGAGTGACTTGAAGGGACCCCAACACTGGCATAGCGTTTTGGCTCACCTGTGCGGCCTCCCTGTTACACCTAGACAGGAGGGGTGGCAGGGCGGCATATGGAGGAACTGATCCACTCCACTTTCCGCCTGCTGCCACTGAATACTGGATTCTCCTCCTCTCTGTCCTGCCGGAATTTGGTGGCAGCAGGAGGAAAATTATGTGAATCGGTTCCCCTATATGCCACCCCCGCCGCCCCTCCTGTTCAGGTTACTTTTATTTGTGCTGATTGGACCTTACTTCTGCTGCTTTAAAAAAAAAGTAGCAGCTCTCTCCCGAGCCCCCCTGCTGCATCCATTGCCCCCCGCTCCCTCATCACTGGCTTTGATTGACAGCACTGGATGCCAATGGCTCCCGGATCCCCAGCAAAGCCAGGGAGACCTGGAATATAGGGGAGAGAAGAGCTGCAGATGTGCACAGCGCTGGATCGAATGAGGGCTCATGTAAGTAAAGGGGGGGGGGGGGTGAGGGGAGAATGCATTAAGGTAAAAAACTTTTAGGCTTTAAAACACTTTAAGCCTGTGTCTCCCTGTACAGCACAGCTCGAACTGCAACAAAGAGTGAATTAGCACAAACAGCCAATCAGTTCTGCTGCTTTTTTTCATGTGCTAGCATGCTTGTGTGTAGGTGCAGCATGGTGCGCTGGCAGCAAAAAATACATTCAGAGGCCAAAATTAATGAGATCAGTATATTAAAGTGTTACTAAACCCAGTACCCTGCATTCACTATACCTGGTCTCCCACAGTACACAGAACATGGAAATGCAATTATTTTAGTAAATATAAACTGCTAAATACCTTTTCTCATCAGCAGTATATAGCAGTCTTGTGACTTCTATCAGTGTCCAGCCAAGCACTGGTTAAAGCTTATAGGAGGAGTTTTCTGACTGTCCTATGAGACTGAAAGACCCCTGACTCTCTGTCTGGACATTGCTGATTGGCTTTGTGCTGATCACATGCACTTTCCGAAGGAAAAAAAAAACTCTCTAGCAATACACACCAAACTGAGCATGTGCAGCCTGTCTCCAAAGACTCTGTGTTATCAGGAAATGATCAGGGGACAGTGGAAGGAGGGAAGGTTCAGAGAAGCCAAGATCAAGCAGCCTTTTTACACAATGTAGAGGATTAACCCCTTAGGTTCCACAGTGAGTATAACAAGCATGCTTTACTGCATATACAGACTGATTTTACTGTTGTTGGTTTAGTAACACTTTAAGAAAGTCCCAAAAGTGTACAATCAGGCCCGGCGGGTAGGCCCAGCCAACCGGAGCCACTTACGAGGCCGACAGATTCCTGATAGAATGCCCCCTGATACCTGTTTATTTTTTTCTTGCCAAACTGCAATTTTCCATTGCGGGACAAGTGAGAGGTAAGCTTTTGGCTCATGGCTGTGGTGAGGCTTCATGGGCGAGTTTGACAGGTGGTGGTGCTGTCTGTCAAATTCTGAAGCCCGAGTTAAGAATGCAGTGGCCTCCAAGCAAAGCATGTGTACAGCCCTGTCAAATGTTAGAATTCAAGGGGGGGTGGGTGGGGGTCAGTAAACCACAGGTCAGCTGCCTGGATTTACACCCCCCCCCCAATCCCAGCTACCTGTGTGAAAGATGCCTTCAAGTTAGATATATTTTATTTGATTATTAATTACTTCCTTTTAGGCTTAGAAAAAGGCACTCCTCTATAACGATGCAATGCGCTTTCCCTAGCTTGAGACTGCAGGAATTTTTCTCCAGTGCACCAATTTTAAGACCTTTTCATAAAACCAGACCTCTGTAACGGAATGCTGAAATCAAAACTGTATCTATCATTTCATCAGGAGGCCGTGTTTACAAATCCATAAATCAGTGCCCCTTAAACAGTCTGAATCTGATCTGCTGTATTTCAGATGATCCGAGGCATTGTGAATTGGTATTTTTTTTTTTTTTTCAAGCCGAGTCCCGATTCAATGGAAGTTGTTAGGTGTTTAGTGTGATGAAATACAGGCTGAACAAATGCCCCATTGTTCGCTTAATGATAGGCTTTAGGTGAACAAAACAAGGTTATTCCCACTAAATATTGCTACGCTGCACTGCCCCGGCTTATTAAATCTCAGTGAATGATTCATATGTATCCTAGTATTATAAAGCACAAAAATAGCTGAGCAAGCTCAAGGGTCATTAAAAGAGAAATGACACTGCGTGAGAATGCACAAAAGGACAAAACTCATAAAAAGAGACTTTCCTCTCCTAAGTTGTTCTAGAAAATGAGATGGTTTATTTAGTATGTGGAGTGATGTTAAGAATACACAGTTGACTTTTTGGAACCGTCTCTGTGACAAAATTGCCTTTGTACATTTCACTCAGCGACTTGTTAGCGTACCCAAGTTGGTAGAAGAGAAGGACACTATTGTTAGTAGAGATGAATGAATGTTTCAAACTATGAATCATACTTGGTCCATTAATGGCAAAGATCTCCGAGGAATGTAGACTTGCATGAATAAGTTTGTCTTACTTTAACAGTACAATCTGATTTTGCACTAAAGCTCATTGATGGCCCAGGACGTACCTGCCGAGTGGATGTTGTTTTTTATTTTGACATTTATCTTTTATAGCTGGCTACGCCACTCACTATATCCCAGTAACTTGTGATACCTTTATTATCTGAATTACCCTCAAAGTGCTACTGCACCTTTGCAGTAACATTTCTTTTTAACAGTTTATCCAGTCCTACCCCCCAGCATTCCCTGACAGTCTTATACTCACCTGTCCTCAATCCAGCCAATATCGCTAGCTTGCTCACACAGCTCACAACATTTTACGGGCCTGGCCCACCTGAGCGTTCTGCGCTCTTCATTTTGTTCTAGGTAGCAGTATTGTAAGCCCAAGCTGGCAAGATGACACACTTCTGGGGGGTGTATTCATGGTACCTTGGGCTCATAGAAAGTGAGTTGAATATGCTGGGTGCCAACCTGGAGGTGGACAGATGCCGGATAAAAGACTGAAGTGTCTGCCCAAAAGCTGCACAAGGGAACTAGCAGCTCTTGGCCCACGCAAGTGCTCTGCACTCTTCATTTTTTTCTATGCAGCAGTACTCTGAGCCCAAGTCTGTGAGATGACGCAACCCTAGGGGATGTATCCACAGCACCTTGGACTCAAAGAAAGCAAGTTGAATATGTTAGGCACCAACCTGGAAGAGGACAGACACTGGATGACGGACAGGAGTGACAGATGGGGGAGCTAACAGCTCTTGGCCCACCCAAGTGCTCTGCACTCTTTATTTTGTTCTATGCAGCAGTACTGTGAGCACAAGCCAGTGTGATGACGCACCCCCTAGTGGGTGTATTCATGGTAATTTGGGTTCATAGAAGGCAAGTTGAATATGTTGGGTGCCAACCTGGAGGTGGACAGGATGACAGAATAGATTGCCTGCCCAAGGCTGTACGAGGAAGCTGGCAGCCCTTGGACCACACAAGCACTCTGCACTCTTCATTTTGTTCTATGCAGCAGTACTATGAGCCCAAATTAATGAGATGATGTAACCCTAAGGGATGTATCCATGGCACCCCAGGCTCAAAGAAAGCAAGTTGCATATGTTGGGAACCAACCTGGAAGAGGACAGATACGTGATGACAGACCGGATTGACAGATGGGGGAGCTAACAGCTCTTGGGCCACCCAAGTGCTGTGCACTCTTCATTTGTTCCATGCAGAAATACTATGAGCCCAAGTTGGCAAGATAACGCAACCCTAAGGGCTCATAGAAAGCAAGTTGAATATGCCGGGCACCAACCTGGAAGAGGACAGATGCTGGATGACACACTAGAGTGACAGACAGGGGAGCTAACATCTCTTGGCCCATCAAAGTGCTCTGAACTCTTAATTTTATTCAATTTAGCAGTACCGTGAGCCCAAGCCGGCAAGAGGGCACAACCATAGGGGATGTATCTATGGCACCTTAAGCTCAGTCAGTTTAATATGTTGGATGCCAACCTGGAAGCGGACAGATGCTGGATGACAGACTGGAATGTCTGCCCAAAAGCTTCAGGGGAAAGCCAACCTCTTTTGGCCCACATAAGAGTTCTGCATTCTTCATTTTGTTCTGTGTGGCAATGCTGTGAGCCCAATGGGAGGTATCCTTTGCACCCTTGGCTTACTTTATTTATTTTTTTAGTTTATTTTTTCTTTTGAACTAAACCCAATGATGAGCTTTAAATGGTATATAAACCCTAACAATCAACTTCTCTTGTGTGGTGCCTGTACTGCACTGTTGCATACTGTCCTGAGGGCTACAGGACCCCACCCATCCATGGTATGTACAAGAAGACCTGGAGAGTTCCCAGTAGGTTTGTTCTGTTCTTGTTGTTTTGAAACTGTAGAGTGATTCAGTGTTGTCACCTTAGAGCAGAAAGTGTTAATTTTAAAATGTTACTGGCAGAATCACTAGGTCAAAATAAAGAAAAATTAGCCTGGGAAAAAATTAATATGGCCTCCTTATCTAGGGATTGGTAAACCTCAATACATAACAGTTTCTTGGGGGGGGGGGGGGGGGGCATTATGAATACAGTAACTATCAGATGAAGGTTGAACATGAGAGAATTATGTGACAAGATGGTGCAAGACCTTTTATAAAGCTTAACAAGTGCATTATTGATAGATTTTAATTTGAGTCACAACATAGAGTGAGGTCAAGGCTTTGCCTATGGTTTCTAGTATAGGTGCCTGGAACACAAGACTGGCTGAACAGAATGAAAGGTCTTTTGGCAGGTAAAACATTTCTCATATCTTTTTTTTTCAACTGTTAATATATTTGAGTGCCTGGAGTCACATTCTTCTTATAAAAGTTAAAGATCATGGCAGGGCATGAACATGCTAGGTTAAATCCAGTAGATTCTTCACACAAATAAAAGGAAGATTAGAAGGAACTTAATCTTGGGTGTGGTTTCCTGCCCCTAAAATATACAAGGGGTCAGTGAGAGAGGGAATCTAGAAGTGCCCAATCAAACTTGAGTTATATTTTTTAAGTGGACCTAGTCTTTAAATAAAAAAAATCTTGTTCCAGGATCACAGGAGCGCTATCTGCTTTTTACAGTGTTATTTCCTGATTATCTACAGAACTGTTAATAATAAACTTCTAAATATAGGTTGCAGTAATAGCTTTATTTCCTTTCAGCGATAATATGGCTTTATAAGACCTTACCGCATTTAATTGCAAATTAAATTTAAAAAAAGACACACAGATTTAATTATGTATATACAGTGCCTTGCAAAAGTATTCACCCCCTTGGCATTTTTCGTGTTTTGTTGCCTCACAACCTGGAATTAACATTGGCAAATAGGACAAAATAACAGAAAAAGTCAATGTGCATAATTATTCATCCCCCCTAAAGTCAATACTTTGTAGAGCCACCTATGACAGATCCAAGTAGCTTTGGATAAGTCTCTATGAGCTTGTCACATCTTACCACTGGGATTTTTTCCTATTCCTCCTTGCAAAACTGCTCCAGCTCCTTCAAGTTGGATGGTTTGCGCTTGTGAACAGCAATCTTTAAGTCTGACCACAGATTTTCTAATGGATTGAGGTCTGGGCTTTGACTAGGCCATTCCAACACATTTACATGTTTCCCCTTAAACCACTCAAGTGTTGCTTTAGCAGTGTGTTTGGGGTCATTGTCCTGCTGGAAGGTGAACCTCCATCCTAGCCTTAAATCACACACAGAATGGTACAGGTTTTGCTCAAGAATATCCCTGTATTTAGCACCATCCATCTTTCCCTCAACTCTAACCAGTTTCCCAGTCCCAACTGCTAAAAAACATCCCCACAGCATGATGCTGCCATCACCATGTTTCACTGTGGGGATGGTGTTCTTTGGGTGATGTGATGGGTTGGATTTGCGCCAGACATAGCGTTTTCTTCGATCTCATCAGACCAGAGCACCTTCCTCCATACATTTTGGGAGTCTCCCACATGCCTTTTCGCAAACTCAAAACATGCCATTTTGTTTTTGGCTGAAAGTAATGGCTTTCTTCTGGCCACTCAAGCACAAAAAATTATTTTCTCACATTGATTGAACTTTGTATCAGAGCGCATCAATCTATGTTATATGTTTCTTCTGGCCACTCTGCCATAAAGCCCAACTCTATGGAGCGTACGGCTTATTGTTGTCCTATGTACAGATACTCCAGTCTCTGCTGTGGAACTCTGCAGCTCCTCCAGGGTTACCTTAGGTCTCTGTGCTGCCTCTCTGATTAATGCCCTCCTTGCCCAGTCCGTGAGTTTTGGTGTGCGGCCGTCTCTTGGCAGGTTTGCTGTTGTGCCATGTTCTTTCCATTTGGTTATTATAGATTTGATGGTGCTTCTAGGGATCATCAAAGATCTGGATATTTTTTTATAACCTAACTCTGACTTGTACGTCTCAACAACATTGTCACTTACTTGTTTGAAGAGTTCCTTGATCTTCATGGCAGTGTTTGCTCAGTGGTGCCTCTTGCTTAGGTGTTGCCGCCTCTGGGGCCTTTCAAAAAGGTGTGTATATGTAATGACAGATCATGTGACACTTATATTGCACACAGGTGGACATCATTTCACTAATTATGTGACTTCTGAAGGTAATTGGTTGCACCAGAGCTTTTTATGGGCTTCATAACAAAGGGGGTGAATACATACGCACATGCCAATTATCAGTTTTTAATTTCTGAAAAATAGTTTTATGTATATATTTTTCTAATTTTATTTCACCAACTTAGACTGTTGTGTTCTGATCCATCACATAATAATTCAGATTAAAAAAAAAATTGTACTAAAGGCTGTAATGTAACAAAACAGGTAAAAATCCAAGGGGGGGTAAATACTTTTGCGAGGCACTGTATTAGAGATGTGCAGCTGCTGTGAGTCACATGATCGGCTCTAAAAAAATATTTACATGGCTCATTTTTATAAAAGACTTATACAGTGTGCTATGCCTGCCTATAATAGAGGGGCTGGCACAGCTTTGCACATTTGGGTTAACAAACACTGTAAGCAAAATTTAAAATAAACTGTTTTCATTATTTTAGACATTAGTTCAATTTCCAGCCAACAGATGGAGCACCAAGTTGCTAACACATGGTTCCTATTCTATTCTAAAGCTTAGTACACACGGGCCAAATATCGAATGTTTGGCCGCGTATACTGCAGCCGGTCTGACAGAACCCTGTTGATGGGGCATGTCCAAAAATGGTCTGCCGATCGGCTCCCGATCAGCGTTCACAGCCAATGGCTAAGCGCACTGACTGGAGTGTTCTGGCAGGGGAGAGGGGGCCCCCCTGTCAGAACACAATAGACCTGAAGGGGAGATTGCTGTACTAACATTGCATAGTTACTAACATTGCATAGTTAGTACAGCAGCTCCTTCTGAGCTGTCAGTTTCTTTTGACTCAGCCCTAGTGGGTTGACCAAAAAAAAAAAGTAGTGTGTACTAGACTTTAGCCTTTAAAAATGCTGTTTACAAAGCTCAATAGCTTACGCTTTAGCTCAAATTTACACATTTGTATGAGTCACTCTTTTGATTCTTACAGTTATTTCAAAAGAGTAACTAATATACCCTCCTTTCTCCTACCTGCTTATTCTGTTCATAAGAGCTGTATGGAATTTGAATCAGAAAGAGACGGTCCTGAAAGCAAATAGCTTTTACTGTGTTGTTTCTTTTGGAAAATCAGTAGGTCAGTAAGATGAACCCTGAATTAAATGCTCTTTGTAAATAAAATATTTTACAAAAACCATAAATATATATAAATAAATAGGAAGACGAACTTGTGCCTTGTCAAAACGGCTAAACAAAATGTTCACTATATATATATATATATATATATATATATATATATATATATATATATATATATATATATATATATATATGCATATATATATATATATATATATATATATATATATATATATATATAGTCAACATATTAAAATAAACAATAATTACAATAAAATATTTTTATATATATAATATACATATTACAATAAAATATTTTACAAAAACCATAAACATATATAAATAAATCGGAAGACGAACTTGTGCCTTGTCAAAACGGCTAAACAAAATGTTCGCTATATATATATATATATATATATATATATATATATATATAGTGAACATTTTGTTTAGCCGTTTTGACAAGGCACAAGTTCGTCTTCCGATTTATTTATATATATTTATGGTTTTTGTAAAATATTTTATTTACAAAGAGCATTTAATTCAGGGTTCATCTTACTGACCTACTGATTTTCCAAAAGAAACAACACAGTGTCTCTTTCTGATTCAAATTCCATACAGCTCTTATGAACAGAATAAGCAGGTAGGAGAAAGGAGGGTATATTAGTTACTCTTTTGAAATAACTGTAAGAATCAAAAGAGTGACTCATACAAATGTGTAAATTTGAGCTAAAGCTTAAGATATTGAGCTTTGTAAACAGCATTTTTAAAGGCTAAAGCCTAGTACACACTACTTTTTTTTCCGTATATATATATATATGTATTTTAAATGATATGCAGAATTTTAACCAAAAAATCTAGAAAAACACGTGATACAATAGTTATAAATTGAGTTGAAGTTCGGTGAGTAAAAAAAGTATTTGATCCCCCACCAACCAATAATAATTCTGGCTACCACAGACTGGCTACAGTATGTGCTCATGTGGTACACAGATTAGTCCTGTCAATTTAGGAAGGTGCTCCTAACAACAACTTGTTATGTGTATAAAAGACACCTGTCCACACAAGCTCTTCAAACCCATCAAGGGAAAGGCCATAGAGCTGTCAAAGGACTTTAGGGACAAGATTATAGAGCTGCACAAGGCTGGCGTGGGCTACAGGACCATCAGCAAGAAGCTTGGTGAGAAGAAAAATGGAAGAAATACAAAAGAACCATCAATCGCCCTTTGCCTGGATCTCCATACAAGAATTTACCTCATGGGGTAAGGATGATCATGAGAAAGTGAGGGATCAGCCCAGAACAACACGGGAGGAGCTTGTGAATGATCTCAAGGCAATTGGGATCACAGTCACCAAGCAGACCATTGATAACACAATACGCTGCCATGGATTGAAATTCTGCAGCACCCGCAAGGTCCCCCTCTTCAAGAAGGCATATGTACAGGCCAGTCTGAAGTTTGCCGATGAACATAGAAATGATTCAGAGAAAGGTTGGGAGAAAGTGCTGTGGTCAGATGAGACCAAAATTGAGCTCTTTGGCATTAACTCCACTCGCCGTGTTTGGAGGAAGAAAAATACTGACTATGACCCTAAGAGCCCCATCCCTACAGTCAAGCACGGATGTGGAAACATTATGCTTTTCTCTTTTCTTTTCTCTGCTTCTCTGTTAAAGGTACAGGCCAACTTTGCCACACTGAGGGGCCAATGGACGGGGAAATGTATTGTAAAATCTTGGTTGAGAACCTTCTTCCCTCAGCCAGAACACTATAGATGGGTCGTGGATGGGTCTTCCAGGATGACAATGACCCAAAACATACCGCCAAGGCAACAAAGGAGCAGCTCAAGAAGAAGTAAATTAAGGTCATGGAGTGGCCTAGCCAGTCTCCAGATCTTAATCCTTTAGAAAATTTATGGAGGGAGCTGAAACTTTGAGTTGCCAAGCGACAGCCAAGAAACCTTAAGGATTTAGAGAAGATCTCTAAAGAAGATTTGACCAAAATCTCTCCTGAGATGTGTAAACCTGGTAACCAACTACAAGAAACGTCTTACCTCTGTGCTTGCCAACAAGGGTTTCTCCACCAAGTACTAAGTCATGTTTTGCTTGGGGATCAAATACTTATTTTACTCACTGAACTGCAACTCAATTTATAACCTTTGTATCAAGTGTTTCTGGATTTTTGGTTAATATTCTGTTTCTATCATTTAAAATACACCTATGATAAAAATTATAGACCCTTCATTTCTTTGTAAGTGGGCAAACTAACAAAATCTGCAGGGGATCAAACAATCATTTTCCCCACTGTATATACTGTATATATATATATATATATATATATATATATATATATATATATATATATATATATATATATATACATATATATATACTGTATATATATACAATATTACCAAAAGTACTGAGACGCCTGCCTTTACATGCACATTAACTTTAATGGCATCACAGTCTTTGTACGTAGGGTTCAATATTAAGTTGGAGCTATAACAGCTTCAACTCTTCTGGGAAGGCTGTCCGCAAGGTTTAGGAGTGTTTTTATGGGAATGTTTGACCATTTTTCCAGAACAGCATATGTGAGGTCAGGCACTGATGTTGGACAAGAAGGCCTGGCTTGCAGTCTCTCTAATTCATCCCAAAGGTGTTCTATCGGGTTGAGGTCAGGACTCTTTGCAGGCCAGTCAAGTTTCTCCTCCCTAAACTCGCTCATCCATGTCTTTATGGACCTTGCTTTGTGCACTGGTCCAAATCATTTGGTGGAGGGGGGATTATGGAGTATGGTTGTTTTACAGGTGTTGGGCTTGGCCCCTTAGTTCCAGTGAAGGGAACTCTTAAGGCTTCAGCATACCAAGACATTTTGGACAATTTCATGCTCCTAACTTTGTTGGAACAGGTTGGGGATGGCCCCTTCATGTTCCAACATGACTGAGCACCAGTGCACAAAGCAAGGTCCATAAAGACATGAATGGGTGAGTTTTGGGTGGAGGGACTTGACTGGCCTGCACAGTGTCCTGACCCTAACCCGATAGAACACCTTTTGGATCAATTAGAGTGGGGACCGTGAGCCAGGCCTTCTCTTCCACATCAGTGCATGACCTGACAAATGCGGTTCTGGAAGAATGGTCAAACATTCCCAAAAACACACTCCTAAACCTTGTGGACAGCCTTCCCAGAAGAGTTGAAGCTGTTGTAGCTGCAAAGGGTGGGCCAACTCAATATTGAACCCTACGGACTAAGACTGGGATTCTATTAAATTTCATGTGCATGTAAAGGCAGGCATCCCAATACTTCTGGCAATATAATCCCAATATATTTTCAGTTTTAAAGGGATGAGGTGGCAACTGTAGACACACTCCTAAACCTTGTGGACAGCCTTCCCAGAAGAGTTGAAGCTGTTATAGCTGCAAAGGGTGGGCCAACTCAATATTGAACCCTACGGACTAATGCCCCGTACACACGGTCGGATTTTCCGACGGAAAATGTGTGATAGGACCTTGTTGTCGGAAATTCCTACCGTGTGTAGGCTCCATCACACATTTTCCATCTGATTTTCCGACACACAAAGTTTGAGAGCAGGATATCAAATTTTCCGACAACAAAATCCGTTGTCGGAAATTCCGATCGTGTGTACACAAATCCGACGGACAAAGTGCCACGCATGCTCAGAATAAATAAAGAGATGAAAGCTATTGGCCACTTCCCCGTTTAAAGTCCCGACGTACGTGTTTTACGTCACCGCGTTTAGAACGATCGGATTTTCCGCCAACTTTGTGTGACCGTGTGTATGCAAGACAAGTTTGAGCCAACATCCGTCGGAAAAAATCCTAGGATTTTGTTGTCGGAATGTCCGAACAAAGTCCGACCGTGTGTACTCCCTATAAGACTGGGATGCCATTAAAGTTCATGTGTGTGTAAAGACAGGTGTCCCAATAATTTTGGTAATATAGTGTATATCTATATATAGATAGATATATCCATATGTAGATATATGTCTATATATATACATATTTCAGTTACATAGATACAGTATCTAAAAAATAAAATAAAATGACTAGTTTTTGTTCCATCCGCTATCTCATATCTGTGCAGCTTTCGGAGGCTCCAGCACAACGGGATATCGCTGCTAATGATAGGATCACTTTATCCTTCTAAGCACAGGGTTTGGAGAACCTGTTTAAAGAACAAAGCCTTATTTCTGAACAATTATGTAAACAAAGTGGATTAGTGAGAATTGGCACCTTGTTGGGCTGATGTGCTCTCTATGCCAGCCTGGCTGATCAGATGTATTGTTTTTTTCTGTCTAGAATCAGGCAGAAGCTGGTCACACAATGCCGGCGCTCTCACGTGGCATTTTGTGGGATTATGGAAAGTGCAGGCACGGTGCAATCCTATTAATCCTTCTCTGCAAACTTTCTCCTACAAAGCACATTCAGCCATGATGACTGATGGCTTATGTTGCGGGCTAATAGGGGATGTTAAATGTTATCAGTTTGTATATATTACAGTGTATGTTACCCATGTTGCCGTTGGATGATGCTCTGAAATTCACAGTTCAGCAAGGTTCAGCTTCCCAAAACAATTTCCACTGACAAATGACTTTTACAATTAAGGGAGACGTTAACGTATTTATTTGCCTAAGCTGCCAGCCGCGGAGACATTGTGCTGTTTTCGAACACAAAAAAAGTCATTGTATTTAAAAATAATAGGTTCCCTGTCTGTAATTGTTTGTGTATTTTCCTTTTCTATGCATGTTCGGTGGAACATGGCAGAATCTTAATGTGGATGTTAACAAAGCACTAAATCCTCATACAAGCGTTTACATGATAAAGTCATTTCAAAAGTCATTTACATTATTTTTACATGTGCAACTGGTATTAAAATAACAGCTAATAGCCGGTGATCCTGCCGTGAAGGTCCTTCTTCAAGCACTTCCTGTTACAGACGTCCTGTAGTGAGGACACACTCAGGCAGACTTAACTCTTTCTGTGCATGGTCAGGCTTCCTTGTGGCACCTTACAATTGCATATAATGGGTCCTCTCATGTTCACTCCGGGACATCATCATGTAGACACACTCCTAAAGCTTGTGGGCAGCCTTCCCAGAAGAGTTGAAGTTGTTATAGCTGCAAAGGGCGGGCCAACTCAATATTGAACCCTACGGACTAAGACTGGGATGTTATTAAAGTGGCATTCCACCCAAAAATGGAACTCCTGCTTTAAAGGTAGGCGCCACGCAGCTCGCGCATGTGCAGTGCGTGCCCGGCTGTGAAGCCACAGCCGGGCGCCCACAGTGACTATGCCGGCGTCACAGAGAGGAGGGGGAGACGGGCGGGGCTTCGTCCCCCCACATCACTGGATCCTGGGACAGGTAAGTGTCCGATTATTAACAGTCAGCAGCTGCAGTATTTGTAGCTGCAGAATTTTATTTCATTTTTTTTCTTCTAACAGAATTCCGCTTTAAAGTTCATGTGCGTGGAAAGTCAGGTGTCCCAATACTTTTGACAATATAGTGTAAGTTAAAATATGTTAGAACCTTTATATACATATATGTCAACGGCATCAGTGGCTCTTGCAACTTTTTAAAAGATGTTATTGATCCTTTAAAAAGAGCGCCTGGTAACCAGCAGTTTGAGATATGCCAGCCCCTCAGGCAATGACAGAACAGGCAGATTGTCATTTGGGGCCAGGCCTTCAGTAAATCTCTCATGTCAACACAGGGCAGCTGCATGCATGGCACTTATAAACAATGGATATGCTTTTGTTATCTTTGGT
This sequence comes from Lithobates clamitans, assembly GCA_037952925.1. Taxonomy (NCBI): domain Eukaryota; kingdom Metazoa; phylum Chordata; class Amphibia; order Anura; family Ranidae; genus Lithobates; species Lithobates clamitans. Next base: position 938,556 of record JBBGZY010001079.1, on the reverse strand, counting down.
GCTGTAAAGCTTACCAGAGACACCACATCGCCCCAGCTCACACTTTTCCCCATTGAACTTTAACCCCTTCTAGGCCAGAACATTGTTCTCCAGTCTTTAGCCTCTTTGTCCAGTAACTGCCATCCCCTGACTAATTTTTCTGCTAAGTTGATTCTGTATTTTCATTTAAAATAAACCCTAACTGGACGGCATTTAGTTTGCTTAATGCACTTTGTATCAAAAAATGTTTTTTTCCTAAAATATTGCATTTGCCCTTTCTTGCATTGCCAGGACCAGGGGCGGACTGACCATTGAGCCACTCGGGCACTGCCCGAGGGCCCTGGGCCACTAGAGGACCCCATCAGGGTTGCCAGCCTCAGTAAAACCAGGGACAGTATGTATAAATCTGTGTTTTTTTTTACATCTGTCTGTGTATACTGTGTGTACATGTATGTGTATACTGTGTGATTGTATACTGTGTGTGTGTATACTGTGTGGCCCCATAATCTCTGATTGCCTGGGGGCCCCATGATCTCCTATTGTCCGGGGGCCCCATGAGTTATCAGTCCGCCCCTGGCCAGGACTGCTGATCAGCCCTTCTCAGCCACTTCCTGTCTACTGCACATGCACCAACATTGGCTGCACATCATTGCCCTGAACTGGCTTCCTGATAGTGGCAACAAGAAATTATGCCTGTGCAAAGTGTATTGGCATGGTTGCATGACTGCTTGTCATCTCTTGAGCTTGAGTGTGACAACTCAAGAGTACAATTGGGAGACAGCGGTCAACCTGTATAAGGAAATTCCTTAACAAGAACCTTCAAAAGGTCACCGGTTATTCTTTTTCCAATCTAATTTTTTAGTTTATTAAGCTCAACACATTCCAAGTGGATCAAAGCAAAAGGTATTAAAGGTCATTGAGTTTACTTCCTTTCTAAAGAAACCACAGTCTGAGTAGAAAAGTCTGTCCCCTGCCAGCAGCTGCAGAGTAGGATCCTTTCTCAATGTGGGGAAGCAGTGGTGTCATTGCAGAGATCTGACAGGCCCCCTACTGCTCTAGATTGGTTTCCTGATGGACCATGCCTTTCCAATGTGTAATAGCATGGTTGGATGGTTGTTTATAGTCTTCATCAGGGTGCATGTGACAGAGGGGCAACTCAGGAGAACAGTTAGGAGAAAGCTGTCAACCTATAACAGTACGTTTTTACACAAGAACCCTCAGGATCACCGAGTATTTCTTTTAAAACCAATTTTAACCTTTAGTTTTCTTTAGCTGAATACATTCAGTAAAACAGTGTTAAATATCCTAGAATTTATATTCTTTCTAAAGAAGCCACAGCCTGAGTAGAAAAGCCTGTCTCTTGCCAACAGCTGCAGAGTAGAATCCTTGCTCTTTATGGGGAAACAGTGGTCTCATTGCAGAGATCCGACAGGCCCTCTACTGCTCTAGATTGGTTTCCTGTTGGACCATCAGGAAACAATGTGCAATATGTATTGGTCCTGTAAATGTTTGTAGTCTTTATCAGGGGTGCATGTGTTGGAAGGACAACTCAAGAGCATGGTTAAGGGAAGAAGCTGTCAACCTATAAAAGGAAGTTTTTACACTTCAAAGATAAGATCGCGGTTTATTATTTTAAAGCCCATTATTTAGCTAAATGCATCCCAGGTTCAGTAAAACAAAGGCATTGAATGTCCCAGAATTTATTTTCTTTCCAAAGAAGCTTTAGCTTGAATAGAAAAGTCTGTCTCCAGCCAGCAGGTGCAGAGTAGGGTCCTTGCTCTTTGTGAGAAAGCAGTGGTCTCATTGCAGAGATCTGACACAACCATCAGCAAAGCTTGTGATTCCTGGTGGTTGGAGAGCTTTGGCTTATTGGGTCCCTCCCTCTCATCGCTGGTAGGACACAAGCTTTGCTACTCAGGCTGTGGCTATTTTTTAAAGAAAACACGCTGTCTGAAAACCTCTTTTGTTTTGATACACCAAGAAAATATTTTGCTGATTTGAAGGGAAATCTCAGTAGGGCTTTAAATTGATAGTAAAGTCCAAAGTCTTGGGGGAAAATGCCCCAAAAACAAGCAGGAACTGAAGACAGTTGCAGTAGAGGCCTGGCAGAGCATTACCAGGGATGAAACCCAGCGTCTGGTGATGTCTATGCGTTCCAGACTTCAGGCTGTAATTGACTGCAAAGGATTTGCAACCAAGTATTAAAAAGTGAAAGTTTGATGGATGATTGTTAATCTGTCCTATTACTTTTGGTCCCTTAAAAAGTGGGAGGCACATATACAAACTGTTGCAATTCCTACACAGTTCACCTGATTTGGATGTAAATACCCTCAAATTAAAGCTGAAAGTCTGCAGTTAAAGCACATCTTCTTTGTTTAATTTCAAATTCATTGTGGTGGTGTATAGAACCAAAAAGATTAGAATTGTGTCAATGTCCCAATATTTATGGACCTGACTGTAACTTAAAGGGCCGGCAGGCGCCAGCTCTAAGGGGTTAATGGCTTCCTGTGCACTTTGTGCGCACCGGCGGGGGGGGGGGGGGATTTTTGCCCTGTATTAATTAATGGCCGGCACTTCAGCCATTCGCACCTGAGCGGTTACATGGGAATAAAGCCTCCAAATGATACTGGAGACACAGACAGTGAGCATCCAGGGTCGGCATCTCTGCCAAGTTGTGGCTGCACACAGATTGGCTGCAGGTAATTGACCAGTTTGTATGTGGCCAGAGCACAGAGTGTTGCTGCACCTAGAAGCAGCATTTAGCTACCTTTGAGCTTAGCAAATTATCCGCACTCTTGAACCCATGTGAATGTATCCTTAAACCAGTGTTTCTCAACTCCAGTCCTCAAGGCGCCCCAACAGGTCATGTTTTCAAGATTTCCATTATTTTGCACAGGTGATTTGATCAGTCTCATTGCTTTAGTAATTACCACAGCCATTTCACCTGAGGAAAATCCTGAAAACAGGACCTATTGGGCGTCTTAAGGAGTGGAGTTGAGATACACTGCCTTAAACAGACTGTACATGTTAAAGCTCATTTAAGGTTTTAGTGAACATGTTTAGATCTTCTTTAACCATCCGGTCCATGTCTTTCTATTATAGTGATTCCTGGTGGTCCATAAATGATACCGTCCTCAGCAGCCCAACCGATATAGCTTGTATAATGAATCAATAGGCATTGTCTGTGACGACCTCCCTCCTGGTGGAATTTACCACTGGGAACCTAGGGAGAAATTAACATAATAAAAGCTCTACAGTACTCCAGGAAAATGTCAAACAATTATGTATGTGTAAATTACAACTGCTGTGCACCCCGCTCCCTATTAGCGACTCAAAGAACAAGCGTCTCTTTCCCCTGCAGACAAAATAATTTTTTGTTGGGATAATAAGGTAAACGTCATGTCTCATTGTATATAAAGCCAGTGTTTAGTGTGGGTTGTGCTTGTATAGATAACGGCACTCTGTTGTACCTATCAATGTCACGAATGGCGCATTTGTATTACCGTAGGTGGATGATGCTGAATGCACTGAATACAACCTTAACAACTGTATTTCATGTGGATCCCTATAACGTGTAACAAAAGACAATGGATGACATTGGTTGAGCATTAAATACTGTAAAGCGTTGGACACCGTAATGTGAGACGGGAAGGATCACTTGAAAGGCAACCTATTGTATTGTACTGTATCTAATCAAAGAGGGAGAAAAGCTGAGCATTCATTACTATCCACTTACGGTAATAAAAATGCACCGTTTGTGACATTGAACAGATCACCATTATCTATTTAAGCAATAAATAGCTACAATATATGTATTTCATCTGTGCATTTAGTAGTTTGCCTTTTTATCCATTGATGTATTCATGAAAATAAAAAGCAACATTGTACAAAGATGGGGGTGATGGCAATCACAGCATATTTCTTTAAGCCCTCTTTGTAGAAAGGCTATGCCAGACGTGCACTAGACCAGGACAAGTTGTGTGCCATGGAGATGTGGCAAGTGCCACCCCCCACCTTTACTTGCCTGCAGAAGATGAGACACATCCACTTCTATGTGACCCTCTTCAATATAGAGGATCGGAGACCCACTTACTACCTTATGTAGCAGACTAACGACGTGCGAGCATAAGGAGTCCTCACTTACAGGTTTGATATAGCTGAAGTTGACTCCAGAGTAGACTTGTGCACAATGGAAAATTTTGTTTAGTTTCATTTCGTTTTCATTCGTAAAATACATAGTTTTGTTTTGTTATATTCGTTATGTTTTGTTAATTCGATTTTAGATAATTCGTTATTCCTGTAGAGTGTCGATATTCGTTATACCAAATCGATTTGTAGTGTATGTATATCGACTTGATTCAATATTTATGTACAGTATGTTCATATATATTCGTGATAAAGATTCATAGTTTGGAAAGTCATTTGTTTACTGAATCCATTAACACACACAGTGACAATATCTCTTCTCAACCACCTACAGTCCGGCTCTCTTTGCTGCCTTCGACACAGTTGACCACCTGCTCCTCCTCAGCAAACTACACTCCCTTGGCCTCTGTGATTCTGCTTTATCCTGGTTCTCCTCCTACCTATCTCAGAGCACTTTCAGTGTCACTTACAACTCCATTTCCTCTGCTCCTCTTTCCCTCTCTGTTGGGGTACCCCAAGGCTCTGTCCTTGGGGCCCTCCTATTCTCGCTCTATACCTCTTCCCTGGGCCAGTTGATAACCTCCCATGGCTTCCAACACCACCTCTATGTCGATGACACCCAGATCTATCTTTCCACTCCTCAACTCACCCCCTCGATCTCCTCACGGATCTCAAACCTACTGAATGACATATCGGTATGGATGTCACACCACTTTCTCAAACTCAATCTTTCTAAAACTGAGCTTGTAATATTTCCAACTTCCCGCCCCCCCCCCCCCCCATGACTTTACCATTAAGATCAACAGCACAAGCATTGGTCCCTCCACACATGCCAGGGTGCTGGGTGTAATCCTTGACTCTGACCTCTCCTTCAGCCCCCACATCCAATCACTGGCTAAATCCTGCCGCCTTAACCTCCGCAACATCTCCAGAATTCGACCCTTCCTGACTAATGATTCCACAAAGCAACTTATTCTCTCCTTGATTATTTCCCACCTTGACTACTGCAACTCACTTCTTAATGGCCTACCCTTACGCAGGCTATCCCCCCTTCAGTCTATTATGAATGCTGCTGCTAGACTAATACACCTCACTAATTGATCTGTGACTGCTTCCCCTGCCCCACCATATAAAATTCAAAATGCTAACCACAACATACAAGGCCATCCACAATATCGCCCCCAGCTACATCACTAACCTCATCTGCAGATATTGCCCAAATCATCCCCTGAATTACTAAGGCAGTAAAACTGATCCATTCACCTGTGCAAAATAATGGAAAGCCTGAAAACATGACCTGTTGGGGCACCTTGAGGACTGGAGTTGGGAAACGTTGGTCTAGAAAATAGAAGGGCTTTAGAGGGGTATGTAAAAGAGATGATTTCCCGTTCTGCCAGATGACATGACAGAGATCTACTGTTTCCAGTGATTAGGAACAATAATCTCTGTCATGTCCCAGTAAGCCCATCCACCCTACAGTTAGAACACACCAAGGGAACACAGCTAACCCCTTGATCGCCCCCTAGTGTTAACCCTGTCCCTGCCATTTATACATTGATCAGTGCATTTTTATAGCATTGGTCAATGTAATAATATCACTGGTCCCCAAAAAGTGTAATTTGGGGTCAGATTTGTCCGCCGCAATGTCGCAGTCTGGCTAAAAAAAGATTGCCGCCTTTACCAGTAAAAAATTAAATTAAAAAAAATAAAAGTCCATAAATCTATCCCGTAGTTTGTGGACACGATAACTTTTGCGCAAACCAATCAATATACGCTTATTGCGATTTTTTTTTAACAAAAATATGTAGAAGAATACATATTGGTCTAAATTTATGAAGAAATTCGTTATTTTACATTTTTTTGGATATGTATTATAGCAAAAAGTAAAAAATATTGTTTTTTGTTTCAAAATTGTCGCTCTTTTTTTGTTTATAGCGTAAAAAATAAAAGCCGCAGAGATGATCAATTACCACCAAAAGAAAACTCTATTTGTGGGAAAAAAAGGACATAAATTTCCGGGGCTGAAGTGGTTAAACAAAAGTAGACTGGCAAGCCCTAAAAAACACAGTTTGGATTGGCATGGACTTGTTAAAATGCATCTACCACTGAGCTGAATCCCTTCAATATCACTATATATATATATATATATATATATATATATATATATATATATATATATATATATATATATATATAGTATATACAGTTAGGGCCATATATATTTGGACACAGACACAATTTTCATACTTCTGGCTTTGTATGCCACCAGAATAAAATTAAAATGAACACATTTTAGGAACTGCAACCATTTTTATACACAGTCCCCCCATTTTCAGGGGCGCAAATGTAATTGGACAAATTAATATAATCATAAATAAAATGTTCATTTTTAATATTTAGTTGATAATCCTTTACTGACAATGACTGCCTGAAGTCTGGAACCCATGGACATTACCAAAGACTGGGTTTCCTCCTTTATGATGCTTTGCCAGGCTCTAACTGCAACTGTCTTCAGTTGTTATTTGTTTGTGGGTCTTTCTGCCTTTAGTTTTGCCTTCAGCAAGTGAAATACATGTTCAATTGAGTTGAGATCAGGTGATTGACTTTGCCATTGCAGAATATTCCACTTATTTTCCTTCAAATGCGCCTGACTAACTTTTGCAGTGTGTTTTGGATCATTGTCCATCTGTACTGTGAAGTAGGTATGAGCCCGATGTTTGAGTCGAACGTAAGTTCAATTCGAACATCGGGTGTTCGCCTGTTCGCCGAATAGCGGGCAATTTGGGGTGTTTGCGGCAAATTGGAAAGCCATGGGAGAAGTTTAAAAGTCTATGGGAGAAATCAAAAGTGCTAATTTTAAAGGCTTATATGCATGGTATTGTCATAAAACGTGTTTGGGGACCTGGGTCCTGCCCCAGGGGACATGCATCAATGCAAAAAAAGTTTTAAAAATGTCCGTTTTTTTGGGAGCAGTGATTTTAATAATGCTTAAAGTGAAACAATAAAAGCAAAATATTCCTTTAAATTTCGTACCTGGGGGGTGTCTATAGTATGCCTGTAAAGTGGCACATGCTACCTGTGTTTACAACAGTCCCTGCACAAAATGACATTTCTAAAGGAAAAAAAGTCATTTAAAAGTATTTGAGACTATAATGAATTGTCGGTCCCGGTAATACACATGAAAGTCATTGAAAAAAATGGCATGGGATTCCCCCACAGTCCATTACCAGACCCTTTGGGTCTGGTATGAATATCAAGGGGAACCCCGAACCAAAATAAAAAAAAAATTGCATGGGGGTCCCCCAAATTCCATACCAGGCCCTTCAGGTCTGGTTTTGATATTAAGGGGAACCCTGCGCCAAAATGTAAAAAAAATGGTGTGGGGGTCCCCCTCAAAATGGGTCTGGTATGGATTTTTAGGGGAACCCCGCACCAAAATTTAAAAAAAAATGGCGTAGGTCCCCCCAAAAATCAATACCAGACCCTTATCCAAGCACAGAACCTGGCAGGCTGCAGAAAAAGAGTCGGGGATGAGAGAGCGCCCCCCCCTCCTGAACCGTACCAGGCCACATGCCCTCAACATTGGGAGGGTGCTTTGGGGTAGCCCCCCAAAGCACCTTGTCCCCATGTTGATGGGGACAAGGGCCTCATCCCCACAACCCTTTCCTGGTGGTTGTGGGGGTCTGCGGGCAGTGGGCTTATCAGAATCTGGAAGCCCCCTTTAACAAGGGGACCACCAGATCCCGGCCTCCCCCCTGTGTGAAATGGTAACGGGGTACAAAAGTACCCCTACCATTTCACAAAAAAAGTGTGAAAATGTTAAAAATGACATGACACGGCTTGGGGACAAGTCCTTTATTAAAAAATAAAAAGATAAAACTGTCCCACGTAGTCTTCTATTTCTTCAGTACATCTCTAAACACTTCAGAATTCATCCGTCTGCTTCTGTCTTCTGTCACATCATCAATAAATATCAATGACCCAGTGCCACTGGAAGCCATGCATGCCCATGCCATCAGACTGCCTCCACCATGTTTTAGGCTGAATTCACACCTACGCAGTTTTAGTGCTTTTTGCATTTTGCAGATTTGCACTACAGAACGTGTTCCATAGGAAACCATGTCAAATGGACTGTAGTGCAAATCTGCAAAATGCAAAAAGCACTAAAACTGCATAGGTGTGAATCCAGCCTTACAGATGACGTTGTGTGCTTTGTAACATAAGCTGTTCCAAGCCTTCTCTGCACTTTTTTCTTCCCGTCATTCTGGTACAGATTAATCTTAGCTTCATCCGTCCAAAGAATGCTTTTCCAGAACTGGTCTGGCTTTTTTAGATGTTTTTTGGCAAAGTCTAATCTGGCTTTTCTATTCTTCTAGGCTTATGAATGGTTTGCACCTTGTGGTGAACCCTCTGTATTTGCTCTTGTGAGGTCTTCTCTTGATTGTGGACTTTGACAATGACACACCCACCTCCTGGAGAGTGTCCTTCACTTGTCTGGATGTTGTGAATGGGTTTTTCTTTACCATAGAGAGGATCCTGTGATCATCCATCGCTGTTGTCTTCCGTGAACGTCCAGGCCTTTTTATGTTGCTGAGCTCACCAGTGTGTTCTTCTTTCCTCAGAATGTATCAGACTGTTGATTTGGCCACTCCTAATGTTGCTGCTATCTCTCTGATAGATTTGTTTAATTTTTGAAGCCTTACAATGGCCTGTTTCACTTGCATGGACAGCTCCTTTGAACGCATGATGTAGGTTTACAGCAATAGATTCCAAATGCAAATACCACACTTAGAATCAACTCCAGACCTTTTACCTGCTTAATTGATGAAGAAATAAAGGAGTAGCCCACACCCGGCCACTATTGTCCAATTACTTTTGGCCCCCTGAAAAAGGGGGGTGGCTATTTTTAAGAGCTGTAATGCCTAAACTCTTCCTCCGATTTGGATGTACATACCCTCAAATAAATCTAATAGTGTGAACTTTCAGCCCATATCTATTATATAACTATAGCTTGAATATGTTTTGGTAAATACTTGAAAAAAACTAAAATTGTGCCTGTGTCCAAATATATATGGACCTAGTTGTATATATAGTATAATGTCATATAGCAGAGATGTTGAAATAACAGGCCTAATTTAGCATAGTGGCATGTATTTTTTAAGCTTTAAACCCATATGTTACAGTGCCCAGATAAAAAATAGTCCAGTTATGTATTCATTAAAAAATTATTAGACTAACATTAAAATGTTACTAGTATAAATGTATAAATTATATTTTCACAATCCCCTGCATAGTAGAAATCAGACTGAGATAGAGAGGTTATGTGATGTGTGTGCTAATTAGGCTCTATTTTGTTGGTCAATGATGCTGTCAATCAAATATGTTGTCAGGCAGAGGGGGGGGGGGGTTGGGGAGGAGATGTTTAGAAAGACATGGAGTACTCCACTTTGTGATGATTCTATTATATATTCCAGTAAGCAGAAAGCTTTGATGTCGTCTACCAATGTATTGTGACAGGGGGCGTGAATCACGAGAACGGCCAAGCAGAATTACAAATATTTTGGCAAGCAAATTTATTGCGCATCTTTTTTTTCCAACTTCATAGTTAGCTGTTTGGCTGGAGTTCTACTTGAAATGTTGTACAAATATAACTCCAAAGCCTTATTTATGGGGACAAGCTTGCTGCTTTTTGATTAAGCACTACAAAGATGATGCGATTAGATGGCCAAGTGTGGAGAGTGAATATTTCATATTCTTCCATATCTAGAAAAAGATCAGCGTAATCCTAATCATTCACAGCTTTATAGTAGTAAAACTAAAAGCTCAGATGTTCCAAGCGCGAGAGTTACGCTTTGATCCCTAACAAACTTTTATTGCAGATGAGCTTGTGTGGCTAGAGTATTAATGATAGAACGTGTTAAGAAAAATAACTGTTCAAACTTTAGACTTTATTCTGTCGTCTGAAATGTAAAGAAAGATGTGAAAATACTTCCTTAGAAGAATAGTGTGAGGGTTTTGTGACCACAGGAAATGGGAGAACGTCTTCTTTCCGTAAAGTGTCTACCAGAACAAGTTCACCTAAACCCAACATTGCATTAGGAAGCAATGAGCAATGTCTGCTTATTACATCAATAAATTCCAAATTGGAAGCTGCACCCCTGACAGTACTTGACCTTTGGATAAATGGTGGATGCTAGAAGTGATTGCTATGGATGGTACCATGACAGAACCAGATGAAAAGATACAAAGTCACTAGCACTCCAAATAAATGCATTTCCTATACTGATTGTGGAGTGAAAAGAATGGCAATAATTCAGGACCTCACAGGGACCCTTCCACAAAATGACATGAATGACTTGTCACCTTGAAACCCTGAAAAGCCCCAAGAGTAATAGGTTGATGGAGCATCATCTTAAAATGATGGTGAGCGACACTTTGTTACTCAAAATGCATGTTGTGCTGATGATATCTCCATGGCGCATCAGGGTAATGAAGGTGATGAGTGGGTAGCCTGAGTGCACCATTTTATTGGACATCAGTGGGACAAGTGCATCACTACATTATGCTCAAATATGAGAAGGAAACCCCTTATATTTCTGGTCATAGGGAAAAATGACACCCCAAGACTTGTCCACACACACTTTGGTGTCTAATACTTGATCTGTAAATGACTAATCCATCCAGCACTGTCCCGGCTATGCAGCACTTTCCTCTCTTCCTTGTCTCACAGGATACACAGGCTCCTGCTGCTGTGAGTTAAATCTTGGGGGGGCAGGGGTGGGGGCCTGGGGGGAGGGGCGAATGTTAGGCCTGGCCGAGCTGTGGTGTCTGTTTATGTATGCAGCATCTGGCTTGGGAACATACCCACATGGGTGCCCACTCAGAAGAAAGCAGTACTGGTGGGGGACTCCAGAAGAAGAGGTAAGGGGCCTCTCTGTGCAATACCATTGCACAGAGCAAGCAATTATAACAAATACATTTTAATAAATGTTATCTTCTTCCACCCCTGCTTCCCTTAGCTATTTTTTTCTGGTCATTTTTTTCCCCTATTTATTATCATTAATATTTACAATTTTCATTTTCATGGATTTTGCTATTGAGTAAAATAATAATAATAATAATATATATATATATATATATATATATATATATATATATATATATATATATATATATATATATATATATATATATATATATATATATATATATATATATATATATATATATATATATACATACATATATATATATATATATATTGTATAACAATAACATATAATATAATAATGGTGCTTTTCAACAAGAAACATAATTTTAGTGGTATTTTAGTGATATTTTAAATGGGACAAATGATATGCAAGGTAATTGAGAAAAGTTACAAGACTGTCTGTAGTTCAAGAAACTAACGATTACAATACTGTGCAAACAATTTAGTCAGGTGTGAAAAAAATGCTGTAAATTAAGAATGTTAATAGTTTATGTTTATCAATTAACAAAATGGAAAGTAAAGGAACAGAAGAGAAATCCAAATCCAATCAATATTTGGTGTGACCACCCTTTGCCTTCGAAACAACATCAATACTTCTAGATACACTTGCACATAGTTTTTGAAGAAACTTGGTTGGTGTCGAAGGGAAGTAAGCACAGTGTGTATGTTATTTGCTGATTGGGTTTCTTTGGCTGACCACTACGTCTATGTTGCCCGTTTCTTTGTGCTTCTTCAAAGAGCTTTAACAGCACATCTTGAAACCCCAGTATGCTTTGAAACCTTTGTCTGGGAGAGACTTTGCTAATGCAGTATAACTACCTTGTGTCCTGCTGCTGTGCTCAGTTTTGCCATGGTGTATGACCTGTGTGTGACATTAAACTGTCTTCCACAACCTCACCTTAGTAGCTGAGTTTGGCTGTTCCTCGCCCAGTTTTAAGCTTCCTACATCATACACCTGACTCTAATCCTATAAAATCCTTGATTTTGTGCAAGTGTACAAAGTGTGCAAGTGTAAGAACTGATGTGGGTTTGAAGCCAAAGGGTAGTCACACCAAATATTGATTTGATTTATATTTTTCTTCTTTTCGCTTACTTTGCATTTTGTAAACTGATAAAACTAAACAATTAAAATACGTACAGTATTTTTGAAAGCATTCTTACTTTACAGCCTTTCATATCCGCCTAAAACTTTTGCACAGTGCTGTATATCCTCTATTATAGACAAAGAACTGGTGGACTGTAAAGCACATTTGTAAAAAAGCTTTGCAAACTTTTATTTTAGTTTTACAATAATAATTGATGAAACATGCTTGCTGGCCTAAGGATTCACTTTGTGTTGCCAGCCTTTCATCTGTGATATATATCTGGGGGTTCTGGATGATTGTGTAGTCACAGTGAGAAGCCCCGCCCACTATCTTTTAATGTTGGATTAATAATAGAAGTGTGAACATGTCCATACCTTCTGTTCTCAGAAGTCAGTGCTGATCTGTAGACATCTATGGTGTTTTAAATTCCTTGAGGCTTCCTGACACCAGAATTAAAGGTTATTTCTCATTCAGAGCACGCTTGGCTAATGCAATACACGTGCGCGGCGTGATCAAATAAATGTGAAGTCTCCTGTACATATTTATTTACATTCTGTGATTGGTGTAGCAAAAATATGTTTGCGGAATGGCTATATCACATTAACATGTCAGTCAGTTGTTGGCATTATGCAAATTGAAAATGTAAACAGCTGCATTTCAGTGTGTGTGTGTCCTCAGCATGTTGGTGTGGACTGTGATTTATGTCTATGCATGTTATATGCCTAGAATTTCCTCTCACGCTAATTGTTCTAATATAGTACACCCAGGTGTGGAGCTTCTTCGCAATTAACATTTTCCCTGCAGGTGTTTTTGGATGTTCTTCACAACTGAACATGAGGATCATTCATAGGTTTGACAGAAAGTAGACCCAATTTCCAAGTCCCGATTGGCCAAAAGAGCCCTCAGGGCTGCAGCCCAGAGCACAGAATACTTCCTGTCACTAGAGCAGTGGTTGCCACCTTAAAGATGGCCTTAACTGCAGCTCATGATGTCACCAAAGTGCCACACATAGTGTATTATTTAGTATACAGTATACTAAATAAAACACAATGTGATGCTACAGAAGATGGTGTGAGAAACTGGGAATGTGCTTCAGGTGTGGTAGGAAACAGTTAAAGACTGGGAATATATTACATTAGACTGCAAGAGATCACTGCTATTACATGCCATATGCAAATCAACACATCTTTTTTCCTGCTGGAGCAAATTGGATCATGCTTTATTGGAGCTGTGTTGCTTTCCTCTGGAACTGTGGGTATAGGATTGTGTATACAGGATTGTATAAAAAAATTGTTTCCCTGGATGGATTTTTTCTTTTTTCAACCAGACCAACTATGTAACTATGCAAGGTTCCCACTGCTTACTACTTGGGTCCAATGGCCACCTATCAAACACCTAAAGACCACATATATCAGGAGAACAACACTGAAAAGCCATGGTAGACCCCAGGCCAGCTTGTTAATGTAGAGCTATACTCAAATATTAAAATGTTTCTATAGCCCCTAAATAGGTTTTGATGGAGTGGTGTGGGGTTAGATCTCCTGTTAGGTTTCAATTGATGTCCGTGTCCTCACTAGCGAAATTCAACCTCTCTTTCTGTCTTAGTGGCCAATATCAATGGAACTAAAAGTGGAAGGAAAATGTAGAAGGTTATCTTGTCACCAGAACAGCAACAGGGGAGAAATCTTCTAATGGAGACACGTCTTGGTGGCGACTGTCTAAGAGGGGATTGCCCTCACTTTGGAGATATTTTCTTTCATTTCTTGTTGTGTCAATTGTACAAGAAGTAAAAGGCAGTCACCACAATGGAACATTTAGAACTAAAAATAAGCTGATGGGGATTCAGCTCTTCCCCATTCCCCATCATGTGACGTCAGAGGGGGCGGGGTCAACCGTTTATGTCACCGGGTGGCCCCGGCCTTGGCTATATAACAGCTGTCAAAGCGAAAAGACGAAAAAAACACTTCACTCCCGGCCTATAGTCAAATGACGTCCGCAGATGGGATCTCCCATCCTGGGCAGGCATCATATGACGTCCTCGGCTTCTCGTCGCTCCTGCTGGCCCCTGGGGATTTAGGTCTGGACTTTGACTGGGCCATTCTAACACATGAATATGCTTTGATCTAAACCATTCCATTGTAGCTCTGGCTGTATGTTTAGGGTCGTTGTCCTGCTGGAAGGTGAACCTCCGTCCCAGTCTCAAGTCTTTTGCAGACTCTAACAGGTTTTCTTGCCCTGTATTTGGCTCCATCCATTTTCCCATCAACTCTGACCAGCTTTCTTGTCCTTGCTGAAGAAAAGCATCCCCATAACATGATGCTGCCACTACCATGTTTCATCGTGGGGATGGTGTGTTCAGAGTGATGTGCAGTGTTAGTTTTCCGCCACACATAGCGTTTTGCTTTTAGGCCAAAAAGTTAAATTTTGGTCTCATCTGACCAGAACACCTTCTTCCACATGTTTGCTGGCTCCCCCACATGGCTTCTCGCAAACTGCAAATGGGACTTCTTTTAACAATGGCTTTCTTCTTGTTCTCCTTGCCTGGCCTGTCAGATTAGGTGGACAGCCATGTCTTGGTAGGTTTGCAGTTGTGCCATACTTTTACAGTTTTCAGATGATGAATTGAACAGAGCTCCGTGAGATGTTCACAGCCTGGGATATTTTTTTATAACCTAACCCTGCTTTAAACTTCTCCACAACTTTATCCCTGACCTGTCTGGTGTGTTCCTTGGCCTTCATCATACTGTTTGTTCGCTAAGGTTTACTAACAAACCTCTGAGGGTTTCACAGAACAGCTGTATTTATACTGAGATTAAAATACACACAGGTGGACTATTACTATTAACTGATTTACTAATTAGGTGACTTCTGAAGGCAATTGGTTCCACTAGATTTTAATTAGGGGTATCAGAGTAAAAGGGGCTGAATACAAATGCACGCCACACTTTTCAGATATTTATCTGTAAAAAAATTGGAAAACCATTTATAATTTTCTTTCCACTTCACAAATATGTACCACTTTGTGTTGGTCTATCACAAAATCCCAATAAAATACATTACGTTTTTGGTTGTAACATGACAAAATGTGGAAAATTTTAAGGGGTATGAATGCTTTTTTAAGGCACAGTATATACATACATATATATATATATATATATATATATATATATATATATATATATATATATATATATATATATATATATATTATATATACATACTGTTTATAGTAAATATGCAGAATATGTATATTATTTTCATTCAGAAGTAGGCCGACCACAAAATCTCAGTAGGATAGCTTTTTATGTCCATTTAAAAGAATATATTTTTACCATAGGCGACTTTTTAAATATTCCTTGTGCAAGTTCCTCTATAAAAGCCAGATGTTGCCTTTGCAAGGGTAATGCCTTGGCGAGGTCAGCGCACACAATCAGTGACTCTGCAGGTATATAGAGTGTAAAGTGTGAGCCTTCCCCGGCATCCAGATGTGGAAGTGAGTAGTGAGTCGCCCAACAGTGTCCTGTTGCTGCAGGCAATTTGGACTGATTCCATCCAAAACAAAACATATTACGATTAAATGTAAAGAATACATAGAAAATAAAGCTGTAATGTAATATAGGATGCTTGATAAACCCATAGACAAAACTACTTCTCCAAGAGATCTTTATTGGACCACATTCAACATTATGTCATTATTGATTGGAATAGTATTTTTAGAGCTGAGTGGAACTGCTTAGTAAGCGTAGAGACAGCATCTAATGCATGCCGCATTCACACATCCTCATGTACAAATACATTTATGGGCTTATTCGTTAAAGTGTATGCAAACGCTACCACTAACATCTTATATAAGCTTTAACATGTTAATGGCATTTCAAAAGTAATTTTCAATATCTTTAAAATTGCAGCTTTTGTGAAAACTATACCTAGTGATCCCATAAAGATCTTTTTAGGCATTTGCTATTATGGGGTGACAAAGCTCTGTCCCTATCTCCCAATTGCTCTCCTGCGTTGTAACCCTCTAACACAGACTTCCGATGAGGCTTACAAGTTCCCGTTTCAACAAACATTACGCAATCCACTGTTGCATTAGGTGGAAATCCACCCTAAAAATGGCATGCAGCCATGGCTACAGTGCATGTAGACAGGACGTGGCTGTAAAGGGACTATAGACGATCAGCACCATTGAACTGTAACAAAGGATGTTAAAGAAATGGCAATTGTCTAAGATAATTGTTTAGGACAAAGTGGGGTTGATTTACTAAAACTAAATAATGCAAAATCTGGTGCAGCTGTGCATGGTAGCCAATCGGCTTCTAACTTCCACTAGGGGGCGATCAAGGGGTTAAGTGTGTCCTAGGGAGTGATTTTAACTGTGGGGGGATGGGCTACTACTCACATGACAGCGATCACTGCTCAGGGAGCAGTGATCTCTGTCATGTCACTAGGCAGAACAGGAAAATGCCTTGTTTACAAAGGCATCTCCCCGTTCTTCGGCTCCGTGATACGATCGCAGGAACCCGGCGAACATCGAGTCCGCATGACCCACGGTGACAGTCATGGAGCACGCGACGCGCGCGCCACAATGCCACATCTTAAAGGGGACGTACCTGTACTCCCTTTTGGCCACCCATGCCATTCTGCTGATGTACTGTATATCATCGTACGATGGTCGGGAAGGGGTTAAAGCAATGCCAAGGGGTTTATTTACTAAAGGCATACTCACCCCCCTCTCTGTATTAATTTGCTTGCTGTTATGGTATTTTTTATGGTGTTTATTAAGGGATAGGGGTTTAATATTATTCACCTCCATCTGTAACCATATTATATTTTGTCCATCCCCAGGATGAGCCCTTACTTAGCATTGGTTTGTAATGTGTGGGACTCCCACCATTGATTGGGTGGGTCGGAGTTAAGTGTACGGGGTTTACAACCGCTCTCCCTTACAAAATACGTGGTGTGCAGTGGGAGGACTCCGCCGCTGAAGACGTCTATGACAAAACGCGTACGGCGTCACTATGCACACCACGTGACTTTCAGGAAACTGAGTGAGTGGGTGGAACGCAGTTGGAGTTGAATTACGCTGCACGGACTGCATTTTTTGTCTGTTTGTTTTTATATATTTTTATACATTTTTAATAAATGGATTTTGTGGAAATACTGCACTATGGGAGCCAATTTCGCTTTTTCATGAGGATCTTGAGCATTTGTACCTATTATTACTCGGATATCCCAAGGCTGCTCGAGGGGAATGCAGAGGCTGACACCTGTGGCTACCGGTCTACACTAAGGAGTTGCATGCGTATCAACCCTGTAGGGGTAGTAGGAGCTGCTGAGTGGGGACCCTTGAGGAGGAGCATGCAAGTCATCTGTCAAGATTCTGTGAACACTAAAGTCACCTGATAAAATCCCTTTAGGCACGAACAGTCACTTTCACTGGAATGAATGCACTTATGTGTTTTTTGGACATGGTGAGATAAATTGCATTTTTTTGCTTTTGGTGCGATTTTTTGCATTTTTTCTGTTTTTTGGTTTGTTCTCTGGGTTTGGATATATCTTGGTACACACATTTGTGGTATACTCACTTTTTATCTTTTTACTTGATTTTCACTTTTTTACACCAATATATAAATATATATATATATATATATATATATATATATATATATATATATATATTTATATTTTTTTTTGGTGTCTGGACATTTTATGCACTGTTATAAGCAGAGGATCACTCTATTGTCATGCAACTCATGTTTGGACTTTATATGCATTGATACAAGGAGAGGATTCATTATTATTTTTACACAGTATTATCTGGGTTTCACTAATTTATAAAGTCTAATTATACTGTCGGTGATAAATTATCCTATGTAGGATTGGTGCCCACACTCAGAGGTCCTTAGTACTTACCTACCGGTGTAGGTGAGCTGTAATAATTATCACATTATCACTGTGTATTTTGTTAACTGTTTAGCCACTAAAGAGTGATCTGTTAGATCACTCTTTGGCATTTAGGTAGCGCCACTCACCCCTTTCATCCTTTTTTGTATCATTACATGCAAAGCAAGTTAGTTCAAGCCGTGATTTGTCATAATTGTGATGATTATGGCTTACAGCTCATGAAAATCCCAAATCCACAATCTCAGAAAATTAGAATATTACGTTCATTCAATAAAACAAGGATTGTACATAGAACAATATCGGACCTCTGAAACGTAAAAGCATGCATATGTACTCAGTACTTGGTTTGGGCCCCTTTTGCAGCAATTACTGCCTCAATGCGGCGTGGCATGGAAGCTATCAGCCTGTGGCACTGCTGAGGTGTTATGAAAGACCAGGATACTTCAATAGCGACCTTCAGCTCTTCTGCATTGTTCCGTCTCATGTCTCTCATCTTTCTCTTGCCAATGCCCCATAGATTCTCTATGGGGTTCAGGTCAGGCGAGTTTACTGGCCAATCAAGCACAGTAATCCCACGGTCATTGAATCAGGTTTTGGTGCTTTTGGCAGTGTGGGCAGGTGCCAAGTCCTGCTGGATAATGAAGTCAGCATCTTCATAGAGCTCATCTGCGGAAGGAAGCATGAAGTGCTCCAAAATCTCCTGATAGACGGCTGCGTTGACCCTGGACTTAATGAAGCACAGTGGACCAACACCAGCAGATGACACGGCTCCCCAAATCAACACAGACTGTGGAAACTTCACACTGGACTTCAAGCATCTTGCAGTGTGTGCCTCTTCATTCTTCCTCTATACTCTGGGTTCTTGGTTTCCAAAGGAGATGCAAAATTTGCTCTCATCAGAAAAGAGGACTTTGGACCACTGAGCAATAGACCAGGTCTGTTTTTCTTTGGCCCAGGTAAGACGCTTCTGACGTTGTGTGTTGTTCAGGAGTGGCTTGACAAGAGGAATACGACATTTGAAGCCCATGTCCAGGATCTGTCTGTGTGTGTTGGCTCTTGATGCACTGACTCCAGCCTCAGTCCACTCCTTGTGAAAGTCCCCAACACTTTAGAATGGCCTTTTCCTGACAATCCTCTCCAGGCTGCGGTCATCTCTGCTGCTTGTGCACCTTTTTCTTCCACACTTTTCCCTGCCATATAACTTTCTATTAATGTGCTTTGATACAGCACTCTGGAAACATCCAACTTCTTTTGCAATTACCTTTTGAGGCTTCCCCTCCTTATGGAGGGTGTCAGTGATGGTTTTCTGCACAACTGTCAGGTCAGCAGTCTTTCCCATAATTGTGATTCCAGCTGAACCAGCTTAATTAGCTGATTCGAGTGGGACACTTTGAGCCTAGAATATTGCACCTTTTCACAATATTCTAATTTTCTGAGATTGTGGATTTGGGGGTTTTCATGTGCTGTAAGCCATAATCATCACAATTATGACAAATCACAGCTTGAACTATCTTGCCTTGCATGTAATGAGTCTATCTCAAATATTAGTTTCACCTTTTAAGTTGCATTAGTGAAATAAATTAACTTTTGCACGATATTCTATATTTTCGAGTACCACCCGTAAATAGTAGTTCTGCTGCTACTATTACCTACTACTACTACTATAAATAATAATAATAATAATACTATAAATAATAATGATAATCATGTTATTATTATTATTATCATTATTATTATTATTATTATTATTATTATTATTATTATTATTATTATTATTATTATTATTATCATCAGCATCATTATGTCATTCAATGTTGTGCACAATCATTGCATTTGCGTTTTGCAATTACTATATTCTTCTTCTAATTCTTATTATTATTTTTATTAATGCTATTACTACTACTCCTACTACTACTACTACTACTAATAATAATAATAGCAATAACAATAATAGTTATAATATAAATAATAGTGATTCTGCTACTACTAATACTACTATAAATAATAATGATAATATAAATACTAATACTACTATAAATAATAATATTAACAATAATAATAATATTATAAATAATATAAATACTATCAATAGTATTATTATTATTATTATTATTATTATTATTATTAATAATAATAATTATAATAATAATAATAATAATAATATTTCATACAGAAATTTTATAGCCTGAACAGTTTACATAGTTCTTTATAAAGCAAAGAGAGGCAGTATAGTTACAATAAAATTCAAGATAAAAGTGTGAGGAGGGTGCTGCTCCCAAGAGCTTACAATATAGCCTTTACTTAGAGTGCAAACTTCTGTGCCATTGCTTCCACTATTTTAAATAATTAAAGGATGATAAATATGTTTCTTTGACTGGGTTCAGTAAACTGAAATTGAATTAGTTAATATTAGTTAAAAAAGCTTGACATTGCCAGATGTTAATAATTCAGAACCTTAAAGAGCCACTCTACTCAGACAGCTAAATACACTCTCAACTGATTTCCTGCCCAGGGGGTCATAGGGAGTCGCTGTAGTTGGTCTCTTCCATATGAAAAGAGACTCAAGGTTTGAAAATCATGTTTTGTAATCAATTCTAAAGACACCAAGGTCATGCATCTTTTTCCTTCCCCACTTTGTCTGAGCAGTAATAAAAGCCTAAAGAAAAAAAGGCAATTGCCTAAGCCGGTGCAGGGAATTGAAATTACAGAGCGCCCGGCTTGAAGAAGTGCAAAATCAGGACTGTGTCAGGGAAGGAACAATATAATTGTGGCATGGATTCCCATTTGAGACTAAATTATCTGGAATTTAGTCTTATCAGCAGTTTCCCTTCATGGTTGGAATTTGTCCAAAACGCCCCTTCTTTTTTTACTTACTTTTTAAACTTTTTTTTTCTTCCTTTTGAGCTTCAAATCTCCCGTTTGCATTAACATAATGCACAAAGCTATTTTTGGAAAAGTTGAAATGCGTTGCGGGTCCTCAGGTGCAGAACAACAATGTTATTTCCTGCAAGAAGTGTACTTATATCAGATAGTGTGTCTTCTGAGGCAGGCTTGAGATTTTTATGCCTGATAAAAGGTGCCGTTTAAATGAGGCTATGTTTGTGCCGCTTCCTTATGAAATTTCTTTCTTTATTAGATTTTTATATCAACTTAATAAAGCTGATCTTTCACTGGGTAATTACCTCCCTGATCCTGCAAGACAGATTATTATTCATGACCTGGATATTGCTTCCTAGATGGAGTTAGGATGAATTCTCTTAATCAAGAGGACTCACTGAGGTTTGATGATGATGAGAATAGCTGATTTGATTTGTTTACTGCCCCGAGAAGTATTTTATTCCCTTTGAAATCAGTTGCCAGCAAAAGGAGTTTTAGGTTAAATTCAAAGGGTAACAACAGAGGGAGCCAATTTGTAATTGCATAACAGTCAGGGATCAGCAATTAATGGAAAACCTACTTCACTCTTGATGTTGTATACAACAGCTGAGGAGAGTTAGCAGTTCCCCCATAGAGCAATTGACATGTGGTCACCTGCCACCCAAGACTAGGTAGGCTCCTTCCCATATCCTTAAGTGTAGTGCCATGTGAAAGGCGGGATGAGGGTGTGTGTGTGTGTGCTTATAGTCCTTTAGAGTTATATTTGTGTAGGCACATCTGGAGCTTTTAGGATGTTCATGGTCAACGCAGGCTTTTTTTTTTTTAAGCTAAACTCTGGCCAGAAAGCTTTCTTTTAAAAATACTCCTTAATAGTCAAAAAGGATTTAACACATGTTTAAATAACATGTTAAATCATATTAGGCCTGAAGATTACACAAAACCCCTAAACATTATATATTTTCTGAAAGCAAACAACCTATAGAATAAAATACAGTTCCAATTTTTTATGTTACACGATATTACCCCAAAGGTCTAGGAAACGCAAAATTTCAGTAAAAAACACACTAAAGTGAATTTAAGGTCACACAAACGCAATAAACTACCCACATTTTTTGCAAAATATAAAGGATGAGGTTGTGCAGAGTAAATAGATACCCAACATGTCAAACCTTAAATTAGTGTGTGCCCTTGAAATGGCAACAAACTTCAGTACCCTATATTTTCTATAAGCCCCCTATAGGTCATCAGTTTAGTGTTACAGAGGAGGTCTGGTGCTGGAATTTTTGCTCTCACTCCGGCGTGCATAGAGATATGTAGCATGCGTATCGCAATCAACATTTTCATACGTAGGTGCCCCTGGTGCATGCGTTTACATTCATATGTGCATATATGTGGTGGGGGGGGGGGGGCGTTTATGTGCTTGGTTGTAACTTTTTTGATAAATTTTTTTTTTTTTTGCTTAACTTTTTTTTTTTCGCCACATAGTGGACAAAAATTACCCTATGTGATGATTTTTAGGTGACAGGTTGTCTTTAATGAGACATCCAGGGTCTAAAAGACTCTGCCTGTCTCCTCTGAATGCCACTAAATGTTTTGCAATGCAGATCGCATTGCAAAACATTGCTTCCCAGCTATGTTAGCCGGGGACACTGAGAGGCTGACCCGGAAGTGGTGCCATAGACGTCGCTTCCCGGGTCACAGCAAGAAGGGGAGGAGAGCGGACGTGTGTCCACTCTTTTCTTTCCCTTCAACCCCCCGGCACCTGCCATATCAGTCCCGGGCCCACATATGGGCAAGCGGGGCCCGAAAAACATGGCAGGGTGTGCACATGGGGGGCGCTGGTACCAGGGTTGTGTGTGAGCAATCGGGGGGCAATGCAGATGCCTGAATGCTTTCACCTGTCAGTCTGCCTGTCAGTTCTACACACAACCCCTGTGGCTGCAGCCACTTGATTGTGTGTGAAACCCGCCACTGTCAGGTCAGTACAATGTACAGACCTGGCAGGGAAAGGGTTAAATCCACTTTGTATGCACCAAGTGCCTTTGTAAACCCATTAATTTTCATATAAAAATAGCAGTGACGTTGTCACTGAGCTGTACATAGCCTATGCAGAAAGCAAAGCTGTGGGAGGGACACAGCAGGCCCCACCCACTACAGGCTGGCTGCAAAAAAAATACAGAATGGGTGGAGACAAGACCAGTTACCCTGCACAAGGAAAGAAAGCATCAGTGAGTGGTCTTTAGTACAGGAAGTTCCTGCCTCACACTGGATTACTGCACAGATCTGGAAGAAATATATAAAGCACACCAAGATTCAAGTAAGAACTTATCCTAGAGTTTAGCTTTACATATGAACTCCAGGCAGATATAGAAGACAGTAAGCACAGTCATGAAGACAAACAGGCCGAGGTCATAACAAGTAAACAAAGACTCAAGAGCAGGTCACAAGGCAACCTGGGTCATACACACAAAGGCAGAACAACAGGTCATAGGTTAGTGGGAACAAGCTGAAGACCACTCAGCAATCTCTCCATGCAAAGTGAATAGATACACAGCGGTTCGGCTTGGGTACCGCCATAGCAAGTTGCTTGCAGTGGGGGCACGCGGAAGGAAGGAGGAGCCAGGAGCACCATCAAGGTACCTGAGAAGTGGAGGATCTGGACTGCTCTGTGCAAAACCACTTGTTATTTTGTTGTTTTGCAGGCTGGCTGGTAAGTGTACTGGGAAATATTTGTTTGGGATGTGTATTGCCAATCCATGTGCACCTTGCTGCAAAGACTAGTTATAGGTTGGGGTTGTTGCCATTTTCTTGTACAGTTGAATAGATGCGTTGCGTGATGATGGCGCTACTTGTAATCTAGGGGACTGCAGGGGGCGTGGCCATAATTGTTTCTCAACCAATCTGCAAGTGGGGTGGTGGGTAATAATTAAATAGAACTCCCATGGAACAGTGTATTTTGTTATCATCAGAGTATAGAGAATGAAAAAAGAGCTAAGGCTGAACTTAGATTTCAAGGTCAGTCTACTCATTAACAGGAAATATGAGATGTGAAATATTTAATATTTTAATGGTTTAAAAAAAGAAACATATTTTGTTTTTCAGTCCTGAACATAATGTGAAGTGCACACTACATGCCAACCAAGGAGAGCAGGAGCAAGGGGGCAGAAAATGAGCACAGGGGGGTACACCCATTCTATGGCATGCATTAGGAGCAGGGGAGAGGCGCACAATCCTACATCATTGCCCTGGGCACTGGATGAACCTGTCCCTATACTAGTTATGATACTGTTTGCATGTAGATTACATGTTCTCCTTGGGTTTGCATGGGTTTCCTTCAAAGACATGCTGGAAGGATAGCTGGCTGCTATCTAAATTGGCCCTAGTATGTGTGTTATGACATACATGCCCGCCCTAAGTCCATGCAGTTGGGGAAGGTGGAAGAAAGACCTGGTGAACTACCATTTATTTGATGTTACTTTATATTTTCAACCAGAATTGTATTTTATATCAACCTTCTCTGCTTGACGCTTGCCCTCTTATGTCATATGTCCTATAGATAGGAATATTTGAAGGTTACTTTATACTTGATGTTCTATACAATATGACATTTGTTGATAGCTTACTATTTGGGTGGCTCTCTCTCATTAAAAAAAAAATTTTGTTGGTCACTGGCTGCAGAAAAGGTTGTGGCATGGTGGTAGCTTTGCCTCTCCCTGCAGCTGGAGCCCCTCCCCCCCCCCCCACACAGATTGACAGCCCAGACACCTCTTCTCTCCTACCTTCCCTTCAGTTGGATCGTCTCCATACAGCCCTCGTGAGGCCTCCTCCGCGGTGCCTTCCTCTTCTTCTCCTGCCAGATGCCTCCTCCAGGGTGTGCGGAAACTGCCTCTCCTCTGAGCACTCCAGTGGTGGTGGTGGGGGGGTGACGGCTGGGGAGGGGGGGCGCGATCTGTGTCCCCCCAAGCAGAGGGAATTGTGCTCACTGCTCAGGCTGCTGGAATCTCCTTCCCTTCACCTCCTTAAGAGAACACAGCATTGGCCCCGCCTCCTCCCCAAGACAGCCATGCTCCGACCCCTCTCTCCACTGCTTGGCCGTGTTTGGAACTGCTTGGAGCTCACAGGCAACCCGCTGCTGGCCGGAGCTTAACGCCGTGCCCATGGCGACATTTTTCAGCAGAGGCGGCTCTTCAATTAGCCTAATTGTCGAATTAGAGAGCCGCCTCTGCAAGGCCCTACATGGCTGCGGGCCCCATAGCGCACGCGTGGGTCGCTATGGCGGTAGTTGCGCCACTGCCCAAGTGTATCAAACCTGATACCCTGGCCCATAGAATCGCTGAGAGTTGTGTTGAATATATGCCCGTCCCAAGCCTAAGCAGTTGGGAAGAGTTGAAGAAAGACCGGAAAATTACCTCGTAAAATAAAATCACCAAGAAACTTATATGGAAAAAGTCTCCCAAGCATATTAGACTTAGTACCCAGAGAGCTCTCATACAATCTCAGAGAGTCAGATACAATTGAAGGATACATACGCGCTGGTTTATTCACAAATACCTAGCTGCATTCATTTTATGTTTTGCTTTAAGCCTGGACAAAAATCGAAATAATAAAAAATAAAATGAATCTCATCTCTCAGCCACAGCTCATTTCCGCTGTACCGCAGCAAAATGTTCAGCAAGGAGCACCAGTGGTTAAAAAGAAAATTGATTCAGTTTTGGTTAATATTTTATGAACTCCATAAGTTTCAGTATTGCATAAAATGTTTTGATGAAACAAATTTTAATGTTTTGCTAATCTTTAATCAATAATTTACATTACATTTGTATTGAGCGTTCACCCGGAAAGATACAGCGGGCCACATCATGAATACATGCTGCATGTTTATACGTATTTGTTGGCGCCTCAAAATGGTAATAAGGAATTAAACAATATTTCCACCGCTGGTAGAATCAGCCCGATGCTTCGCTCTAATCAACCCATATTGTATTTTCTTAACATGCTTCGTTCGGGAGATAATTTGTACATAATCAGCTGTAAGATGCCTTCTTGTCAGTGACACTGTCGGAATTTTACTAGACTTGGCTATCACGTTTGATTATGGAAAACGGTTAATAAATCCTTTATAAACATAATTCTAGGGTGCAACTGCCAGCGTGTAAAATCTTAAATGCCAGCATGCCTCAGATGTATCTATGGTAACTTTAATCAAAGACGCAACAGTGTCTGTTTATAGAACGTTCATTAAATATGACAGATGCGCTCCAATCAAGAAAAGGAAACTATAACAGTTACTGCTAAATCTCTCTCATTTCTTGCAGCAAGTTCTTGGTTGTGCCAGTGTTCAGTATGCTGCTATACAATGATAACTAGACTTGAAGCTAAACTCCAGGCAAACAGCTAAATGCATAACTGAAATATTTGCCTTTTCTGCCAAAGGATTTGCAGTTCTTTCCAGCCATTTTAGTGATCCATGCACTTCTGCCAGGCAGCATAGCCAGGAAGACGGCACCACTTTCTCTGAGGGCAATTAAAAAAAATAAAAACTATAACAACTGAGCTTTTTCAGGTGCTATGACGATTAAGTCATATTAAAATATTAAAAGCAATTTCTTTTATTGTAATACATAAATCTAAAAAATCGTTTAGGTTACTTCCACTTATACACTACCCTGATGTACTCTAGCAGTCAGATCATTTTAAATACAGCCTGGAAATAACAAACATACCACACTGTTCGATTGCTGAGTTGCATGATGGGGTAGTATCACATATGTAGTTGGAGGCCGAGATGACAAAAGGGCTTTCCTTATATCTCTGAACCAGCCACACCTACAATGGAGCACAGGGATTGAGCAGAGTGGTATGGTTGCTAGAAGTCCAGTCCAAAGCAGCTCCCTTCTGGAGACAGGTTTGTTGGTGAGGTGGTCCTGCAGACTGACATCAGGCAGGGGAGCAGACAGAATAGTAGTCAGAAGTCAAGCCAAGGTCTCACTAGCAGGTCAACAGAGCCAAGCTATGGTCAGGAAATAGTCAAGGTCAAACTGGGATTTAGCAGAGATGAGCCATGGTCAGGAACTAGCCCAGGTCAAACTGGGCTCATCAGAGACAAGCCGTGGCCAATTACTTGTTGAGGTCAAACCAAGAATCATCAGATCCACAGTCAGGAACTAGTCAATGTCAAACTGGGAATTAGCAGGGGTGATCTATGGTCAAACTGGGAAACATCAAAGATAAACCGTGATCAGGAACTGCCCCGTTAACCTTCTTTAACATCAAAGGCATGTATCAATGTAGGAAGCCCCTCTGCCTCACATGCGCCCATGTTACACATAGGCAAAAAGACTTCTATCATAAGGGTAAACTATATGTCATCCCCGACTTCTTCATTTGTGGTTCAGATTATGTGGTCTATTGCCTCACATGCCCCTGTGGCCTACTATACGTAGGCCGCACTATACGCCCGCTCCGCAAAAGGTTTGGTGAGAATCGTAACCTTGTAGAGAAGGGCATTGAGAAGCATAGTGTACCAAGACATTTTAAAGAACATCATGGACGAACATCTTCAGGGCTACGCGTGTGGGTTATTGAGTCTATTCCACCCACCCTCCTTACCGCTGAACGCTACAAAAGGTTGTGTGAAAGAGAAAACTACTGGATATACACACTGGACACTTTATCCCCTGGAGGCCTCAATGAAGGCATTGAAATTAACATTTTGCTGTGACCCCAACCATATCCCTGCCTCATCACATCATCTCATCTCAATTCACCACGTATTGTCTCATCCATTGTCCTACCTGTTGTCTCATTTATTGTTTTATCCATCATCTAGTCACTACCCCATTAACTTACAGTCTACGTGGAACACGTGCATGGGTGTACACGTACACTAGTGTGGGTGTATACCTGTCTCCCACCCATTATCCCTATCCACATAGCCCTAGTGTATAACACATACCATTTTTATTTTTATTTTTATTCCTATTTTTATTTTTATATTTATTTTTATTTATTTGTACTTGTATTTTTATTTTTATTATTTTTATTTTATGTATGTATATATATATATATATATATATATATATATATATATATATATCTTTTTTTATTTATATTTCTATATATTTTTATTATTTTTACTTTTATTTTTTTCCCAGTATTTCCCATAACATTCCTCTCATTCCCAAATACCCGTCTGGAAACACACTCCCCCCCTCCTTTTGTCCCAATCTTACGCGTCATTTAAATGTGTATATATGTGTATGTGTGTGTGAAGGGATCCTTTATAAATGGTTCTTTGTGTTTACACACGTATATACATTGTACATGTTTTATTCCTTTTCCATAATTGTGTCATTTCTTCTAATATATACCACCAATCTCTCCCTATAATTATATACCTATTTAATTATATACCATTTTCTGCATTTTTGTATTCCCTTCCTATATATGTTTACGTGTATATATATATATATGTATATATATATAGATATGTGTGTATATATATATATATATATATATATATATATATATACCGTATATTTTATTCCCATCCACTATGATCAATACAACATTCCTCTTCATATAGACCACCTTCTCCTTACCCCACGATCCATATACACACATATATGTTCTTACCACAACATATCATTTGCATATCTCCTTTCCCCCCCCCCTCCTCACTCCCCACCCCGCCCACTCCCCGTCTCCCTTCACTCCCCTTCCACATTGTGTACACCCCATCTCCATGGTTACCTACGCGCTCAATCATTATACATAGTCCCGCCCTCCTCTCAATTACCTCTCTACCCCTCCCATTGCCTATGGTATAAATTCCCACACTGAATATGGCCACCAGCATAGCCTGATGAAGGAGCACGCATGCTCTGAACGCGAAGCACCGCCCGCCTCACCCCGCTCCTGGAAGTGAAGATGCAGGTCAGCACGGCGCTACACGGAGGATCCATGACCGACATCCTGGCCGCCGGGAGGCTCTGAGGACCCTGGGCACCACCGGAACAGGTCATAGGACTCACATCCCAGGAACCCCCCCACTGGCCCGTGACACCCACATCCCCCGAGAGCACGCGGATGAAACTACTTTACATGCTGGTTTTTAGCAACTCAAATGTGAGTGTTTTTTATCTATTGTAATAAATATTTTTAACATACATGCTGCACTTAGAGGGCGCCGTCCTTCTTTCTTTCTTATTGTTCCAGAGCTTCTTCTAGCTTTTATAGACTGGCTGCCTTCCATTTATTCAGCATAATTTTATCGTTACATGGACTAATACCTGAACTTGTTGTGAAACATTAACTACCACCACCAA
Organism: Lithobates clamitans; assembly: GCA_037952925.1. NCBI lineage: Eukaryota > Metazoa > Chordata > Amphibia > Anura > Ranidae > Lithobates > Lithobates clamitans. The sequence continues at coordinate 909,247 of JBBGZY010001079.1, read as the reverse complement.
GTTCCCCCACTCAGGAACCCCCAACCCACCCCCTTCCCCCCACCAATTTTAGTTATATGTACTCGGCTACCTCCATTGTGCGCCATATTAACCCCTTGATCATGATCAGGAACTAGCTGAGGTTAAGCCAGGAATGATCAGAGACAAGCTGTGGTCAGGAACTAGCAAAGGTCAATAGCAGGAATGTAGAGAAAGTCCAAGAGCAAGCTAGGTCAGCAGAAGAAAAACAGGTTTGAGGAGTAAGTTCTGGGTTCAAGTAACAGGGTAAAAGTTGAAGACCATCCAGTTTTCCTCTGTTCCTTAAAAAGTTTGTCTGTGCCAAGACTGAGTTCAGGCATGCGTGTCCATACACCAGCACGCACATACAACCACCCAGCAGGTCCATGTGAATTTGCATGTTAGCACAAAAATGTGTCTATAAGCAACCACTTGTAAATTACCTTTGTTCTGTGCATTAACGGATGTGCACATACTCTTTTGATGTCATCCTGGCAGGTAGGGAAAATCCTTACATGTTTCTCAGTTGCAGCATACTGCTTTGCAGGGGCGTACCTATAGGGGTCACAATTGCGACCCAGCCCCATGCTCCAGGGGGTCCATGCAGCTCCCGTGTAAACTTGGAAAGAGGGTCTGCAGAGGTGGTATATACAGTGCCTTGAAAAAGTATTCAAACCCCTTGAAATTTTCCACATGTTGTCATGTTACAGCCAAAAATGTAAATATATTTTATTGGGATTTAATGTGATAGACTAACACAAAGTGGCACATAATTATGAAAATTATGAAGTGGAAGGAAAATGATAAAGGGTTTTAATTTTTTTTTACAAATAAATATCAGAAAAGTGTGGCGTGCATTTGTATTCAGCTCCCCTGAGTCAATACTTTGTAGAACCACCTTTCGCTGCAATTACAGCTGCATGTCTTTTTGGGGATGCCTCCACCAGCTTTGCACATCTAGTGAGTGACATTTTTGCCCATTCTTCATTGCAAAATAGCTCAAGCTCTGTCAGATTGGATGGAGAGCGTCTGTGAACAGAAATGTTCAAGTCTTGCAACAGATTCTCAATTGGATTTATGTCTAGACTTTGACTGGGCCATTCTAACGCATGAATATGCTTTGATCTAAACCATTCCATTGTAACTCTGGCTGTATGTTTAGGGTCATTGTCCTGCTGAAAGGTGAACCTCCACCCCAGTCTCAAGACTTTTGCAGACTCTAACAGGTTTTCTTCTAAGATTGCCCTGAATTTGACTCCATCCATCTTCCCATGAACTCTGACCAGCTTCCCTGTCCCTGCTGAAGAAAAGCATCCACACAACATGATGCTGCCACCACCATGTTTCATGATGGGGATGATGTGTTCAGGGTGATGTGCAGTGTTAGTTTTCTGCCACACTGGCCTCTCAGAAGCTGCAAACAGGACTTCCTATGGCTTTCTTTCAATAATGGCTTTCTTCTTGCCACTCTTCGATAAAGGCCAGATTTGTGGCGTGCACGACTAATAGTTGTCCTGTGGACAGATTCTCTCACCTGAGTTGTGTATTTCTGCAGCTCCTCCAAAGTTACCATGGGCCTCTTGGCTGCTTCTCTGATTAATGGTCTCCTTACCCAGACTGTCAGTTTAGGTGGACGGCCATGTCTTGGGAGGTTTGCAGTTGTGCCATAATCTTTCCATTTTCGGATGATGGACTGAACAGTGCTCTGTGCGATGTTCAAAGCTTGGGATATTTTTGTATAACCGAACCCTGCTTTAAACTTCTCCACAACTTTATCCCTGACTTGGCTGGTGTGTTCCTTGGCCCTTATATTGCTGTTTGTGCTGTTTGTTCACTAAGGTTTTCTAACAAACCTCAGAAGGGCTTCACAGAACAGCTGCATTTATACTGAGATTAAATAACACACAGGTGGACTCTATTTACTAATTAGGTGACTTCTGAAAGAAATTGGTTTCACTAGATTTTAGTTAGGGGTATCAGAGTAAAGGGGGCTGAATACAAATGCACACCACACTTTTCACATATTTATTTGTAAAAATGTTTTAAAACCATTTATAATTTTCCTTCCACTTCACAATTATGTGCCACTTTTTGCTGGTCTATAACATAAAATCCCAAAATATATTTACTTTTTCAGTTGTAACATGACAAAATGTGGAAAATTTAAAGGGAAAGGGGTATAAATACTGTTTCAAGGCAAAGAAGGGGAAAGAAGAAAGAAGAGGAAGCTGGGTAGGATGGGCACCAGGGAATCATATACAAGAACTGATCCCCTCCATTTTCCTCCTGCAACAGCTGAAAGCCTGATTCTCCTCCTCTCCCTCTCTCTGGCATTCAGCAGCTGCAGGAGGAAAATGGAGGGGATCAGTTCTTGTATATGATTCCCTGTTGCCCATACTACCCAGCTTCCTCTTCTTTCTTCTTTCCCCGGGCCCCTGTGTGTTCCCCTATATCCACTGGAAAACCAGAAAGAACTAGGAGGAAGGGGTACCCTCATAGCCAAACAATCAGGTGTCCAATATTTTATATTTATGACACACAGATCTAAAAGTGTGAGCAGATAAAAGGGCTGACCATAAAAAATGACCCTATGTTCACATTATACTATTTAATGAATATTCAAGAAAATATAATACTTTATGCTCACTAGAGATCATAATGAGATAATAAATATTACCTCCCTATGCTGTAATTATTGTATGCAATTCCACGCATAAGCTGTTACACAATCATATAGCGATTAGTCAAGGTTCTAACCCCTGAGACCTGAGCCATCAGGATCTAAAGATGAAAGTCATAATAGATTCATGGCAAAGTAAATCCTAGTAACTGCTATGTGCAAACAACCCTCATCTAATATTTAATATATTAGATCGAGGGACCCATCATATAATAAACGATGGCACCAATATCTAGATTAAACTTATCTAAATGTTTTACCCGTAAAATTTAAAATTTCTAGCGTTTTGAAACCTTGAACATATCAACAAATTGAATGGTAAATCAATGTCTCAAAAGTTAAAAAAGTAACATATACGTATAAAAACGCAATCTCTGTTATTCAGTGGCTCCTTTCGTAAAGCGAGACTTGTGTGAGGTCTCGGGAGAACTCGATCACTCTAATTAAATTACAATAATGGAGACTGTTCCATTCCAAGTTTGATGCTTATAAATAAAGTTTGTTCATTGTTTAGCGATGGATAAATACTTAATCAAGTCTGGAACTCTGAAAGAGAAACTGTTAAATGAAAAGCAAGGAAGCGAGCGACAAGTACAAAGAAGATTACAATCTGATTTGATCTCAAAAACAGGCACATCCTTCACATTAAATTTAAAATTAATTATATATGTAAAAAGCTTTGAACATCGCACAGAGCACTGTTCAGTCCATCATCCGAAAATGGAAAGAGTATGGCACAACTGCAAACCTCCCAAGATATGGCCGTCCACCTAAACTATATATGTAAAAATAAATAAGTTCCTCACCACAAAAATTGTTGAATCTTTTTAGGTGTGCCGTGAAAATTTTTAGATCTTTTTTGGTGCGCCGCAAGACAAAAAAATTGAGAAACACTCACTAGGGTGAGGATTCCCTTACATTGGCACACCCAAAAGTAGTGGTAGATTAAAAAAATAAAAATAAAATGTAACCATGCCAAATAGTTTCCATAACCAAGTGCAAGTCTACAGGTCTATATGGATAAAATAGATTATTCAGTATTTGCTATTGGCCAGCAGGAGGGAGATATGGGGCAAATACCCAAGGGATATAAGAGCCTCTACCACCCTCCTCTTATTCCCTCATCCCAGAGATAATCAGATGCCGCGTGTGACATCATCAGGGAACGCAGGCGGTCATCCGCGCATGCTTGGTCAATCCCTTGCACACACTCGCACATATGATGCAGCTAGCATGTAAAAACATGTAGCATAAATCATGCAAAGCCATTTTAACCTTCGGTGGATCAGAATGGGTAAGTGAGGTCAGTCAATTGACAAGGGTCACCTTTGATCACCTTGATTCTCCATACATTAATTATTTAGGCCAATAAAAGGTAACTAAACTGAAATAAGGAGGAAATAAAAATACTGTATTTCATGAATAAGACTGTGCACTTATTATAAAGTATGGCTTAATATTCAGATACTAGCATAAGCCAAATTGTAACTGGTTCTCTTTAAATTTAAGCCGAGTTTGTCCTCAGTTCCACCCAGTTACATACAGTATGAAATAGAATAGCAGTTCACCAGCTTGGCTAAAATGAACCTAAATGCTCTTGCAGAGCCTAATATCTGTGCACAGGGGAAACAATCGTTAAATGTCAATCCAATGTTCATACCACTCTTCATTTGAGCAGTATACCCATAAACCGCGGACAGCCAGTTAGCCATTTTTATCAGCAGCCGCACACAAAGACAGCAAGACGTTAACGAGCAATGTCTTTCAAGCTCTTCATCTCCCTACATGTGCATACCAATGATGGAAAGTTGTTAGTAGCTCTATTCACTGTCCTTGGAAGGCGACAAACGAATAGAAATTGCCAGCCAAGTCAAATGATCATTACCCTGCTCAGTTTAGAGCAGCCTTTTTCAACCTTTCTACCCCCCAAGGAACCCTTGAAATAATTTTCAGGTCTTGGGGAACCCCTGCTAAAAAATGATTATGCCTGCAGCTTCTGTAAAATAGCATGCTTAGTAAGTTGTGAAAAGTTTTAGATGAAAGAAAAAGGATTCAGTAATAATCCGCAAATGAAATATATAATAAATTGCCCCCTTGCACTGGTGGATAGTATAGGTAGGTAGCCAATGCTCAAGGAACACCTAGCTGCTTCAGGAGGAATCCTGGTTGAGAAAGGTTAGTTTAGAGTATTTGTAAACCATACTATTCTTTTTTTGCTCCCTTTGGGGTTATTAAATATACAATTAAAAAAATGTTGTTAAATTAACCTTATATTACCTGTACTATCTCCCTTTATTTTGTAAAGAACTGTTGGTGATATATAAATCCTGAATAATGATAATAATAATATCTGTTTGATAAGAGCAAAAAAATAAATGTTGATCCTACCAGAAATTCAACGCTCATCTGTGCACTCTGCAGTGTTTTCTTAAATACTGATGAAGCACCCTTCTAGTTAGGTTGCTAGGAAGCTAGGCAAATTTAGGTTTTTTTGGCTCTTCTGTAATCAGTGGAGCAGTTGTTGATTGAGCAAGGCAAATGGGCAGCCTGAAAATATAGTGTGCTGCAGCCAATCCCTTGGAGGTAAGCCCAGAAGGTGGCTGGAAGGCACATAAATAGTCTGTGAATTAGAGCAGAGGGGCTCTCTGTTCCCTGTAGAGGGAATCCACCCATCTGAGTGAAGGTGGCTACCCCCACCTGCAGCAGTTCTCTTGGTTTCAGCTAGCATTCATTGGGATCAGAGCTACGGCAGAGCTGGGGAAGGGAGGTATTCCTAAAGACCTACGTTTGAAGATTGTCATGGTAACCCTTATCCAATGACCTGGTCTGGAGAGATCACTGAAGAATGTCTGGTGGAAGTTAGAAGGAGTCTGGCTGTCCGGTGGCATTGTGAGCATTAATCTCTCCCTCACTGAAGAGGGTCTGCTGGATACTGGAAGGAGGCATCTGGGGATCCTGTGACATTGTGAGTACTGACCTAAACTCTGGGTCCTAGTGGTTGTGTGCCGTATCCCTTAGGTCAGTGGTTCTCAACCTGGGGGTCGGGACCCCCTCAGGGGTCGAATGATGATTTGCCAGGGGTCACCAAATCCTGGGCTGTTCCTAAAGCCCACACCACTCTCTCAGAAATTAGGATAGGGAGAAATAAAAGGGAAAGAAAGAAGAACAAAGAGAAAGAGTGGTACATCCCAAAATGTACCATAAGGGGTTTTAATACTGTACGAGTGGAAGGGACTCAGAGAGCGCTAAATGTCCGTGGGTTAGGGACGCAAATTACTTGTCTTGCCTTGGGTGCTGACAACCCACGCTACAAAAATTATTTTACTGTTAGGGGTCCCCACAACGTGGGAAATTTTATCAATGGGTCACGGCACTAGGAGGTTGAGAACCACTGCCTTAGGTGAACAAGCCAATAGTTTTCCTGCCAGGGATAGCATCTAGGAAGGGGACTCAATCTCTGCCATTTGTACTTGTTCCTCCATAGAGACTTAGCAAGGTGGAAAGTCGTCCTGCAAACACTTAGAGGATCTGGAGTATCCCATATCCCATAGCCTCTTACATCCCATCCCAAGTTCTTCAGCAATAAAAATTGTAAAAGATATTGCCTAGACTGATCACTGAGCAAAAATGACTGAAATGTGGCTGTGTGTCTAGCTGCTTCTGCACTAACTCTGGGGAAGAACCGGGTAAATTACAATGGCTGCTATGGGAGTAGCACTACACTGTACTCAGCCCTTGCAAGTTCAAATTTGTAAACTGCAGAACAACTTCTCCTTATGTTATAAAAATGAGGAGATGGGGAGATGAGGAGATGTTCTATAATTCTGAAAATAGAGTTCCCCTTTAATGAGAAACTAAGCTTTTGAAGCTGTGACAAAAAAAGAAAAAGACAGACAGAGGACAAAGGACGACATACCAGTATAGCCTGTATTCACCTTTTTCCCCATTATCGGCTCCCATGACTGGTTCTGCACTGTGTCTTTGTGTGGTAGTGGATCTTTGTAGAGGCCGGACTTCCATTTCTCATTTTAGAGCTTCCAGCAAGGATAACAGGGGGCACCACAGTAGTGACATTACCAAATCTTACTCCGGATTAGGGATGAGCTAAGGCATCCTCCGAACTCATCTATAACCTGAACTCCAAACTCCCACTATTTTAAGCTGCGGGGTGGGGAATAAAAAGCAGAAATTCAGAGTTTGGAGGACACCTAAACTCATCTTATCTCCAAATTAAACTAGCTTCCTGAGACAGCAGTGCCTTATATCTCACACTGCAGATATACAGCTATGAGGCTGGAGGCAAAGGGTTGCCTTTGCTCGCTTACATAAAAGGAAATACACTGCTATTTTTAGGAGAAAATTAAGACAAAAAATAGATTTTTTAGGATACTGTTGAGGCACAATCACAATTTCTAGCTGATCCCTATAACATACCAAATCCTTGTTTTTTGAATTAAGGTTCACTTTAACCAGTTCCCAGCCACAAAATCGCCAAAAGACAGGTACAGCGCAGTCATCCAGTTCTGGGGGGGTGTGCCTGCACGTCCTCCCAGAAACCCCCCCCCGCCCCCTGGGGCGTGCATCCCGCCCCCTGGGGCATGCATCCCGTGTGCATTGTGATTGTGTGTTCTTCAGAGAGAGGTGGTAACCTCTCTCTGAAGGACATTTACACTGATATCAGGGCAGTGATCATCAGTGGCCATCAGTGCAGCCCTATCAGTGGCCATCAGTGCAGCCCTATCAGTGGCCATCAGTGCCACCTATCAGTGCCTCCTCATCAGTGCCATAAATCAGTGCCACCTATCAGTGCCTCCTATCAGTGCCGCCTATTTGTGCCCATCAGTGCCCCATATCAGAGCAGCCTCATCAGTGCCTCCTCATCAGTGTCCATCAGTGCTGCCTCATCAGTGCCGCCTTATCAGTGCCCATCAGTGCTGCCTCATCAGTGCCGCCTCATCAGTGCCCATCAGTGCCGACTCATCAGTGTCCATCAGTGCACCCTATCGGTACCCATCAGTGCTGCCTTATCAGTGACATCAATGAAGAAGAAAAATGACTTATTTGCAAAATTTTATAACAGAAGTTAAGAAAAACTTGTTTTTTTCAAAAATTTCGGCCTTTTTTCGTTTGCTTAGCAAAAGTAAAAAATCCAGTGATGATTAAATACCACCAAAAGAAAGCTCTATCTGTCTCAAAAAAAGGATACAAATTTCATTTGGGTACAGTGTTGCATGACCGTACAATTGTCATTCAAAGTGTGGCAGCGCTGAAAGCTGAAAATTGGCCTGAGCAGGAAGGGGGGAAAGTGCCCAGTATTGAAGTGGTTAAGTATACAATGGCCAAACCGCATAGCCTATTAAAAATGAAAAAAAAAAATCCTTTTATTATGGTCCCCCAAGAATATGTATGGTTCTTCCCAGCGAGCAGATCTGAACCAGGAAAAGGTCAGCTCCCATAATACATCCTGCTTTTTATTAAACTGAATCTTCTGATTAATTATATTGACATTCACCATTTCATTTTTTTGTTTTTCTTGTTTCCTACATAAACTGGGCTACATTAATTATATAAAAGCCTGCTACTTCTCATTTCCCACTTTTTTTTTTCTTTCCAGCGTACTTACTTTTTTTTTAAGATTGAGATAAGTATTGTTTCTTTTTTTTACCCTCTGGGCAAGAGTCATAACTGTGATTGTCTAATTCCCACATTTAATAAGTGAGCTAATGCTGTAATGATGTTTGCCACATGTCCTGGCCGTGCGATATTCCCCAGCTTCCTGGTGAGGTCTGCAGCACTATTTGGTGTCAGATATATCACTTTCAGCTAAGTGAAGCTGACATTTGGCTGTGACACTTACAAATTCTGATGCCAGCTGTAGTGCACAGAAAACCACAACTTTTTCTGAAGGGTAATCAGATTCTGTGCAGAGGTCAAAGGAATTATAAAACATACACAATGACCTATACATAATGACACAATACCTTGAAGAAAGTCAATATAGCTTGGTAAATGCTATATATGCCCCTCTATTTATTTTCCCTATGCATTTAGTAACCGGGGCATCCAAAGCCTTTGCTATATAGCACAATATCAGCCTGAAATATAGGACTATTTATCCAGCTTACATACAACTGTTTAAAGCCTTGTTCCCGTTTGGGTAAATGCAGTAAAAATGGTTCCCTGGGCAGACTGTTAAAATAAAAAAAGCAACTGCTATATTCACCTGATCTCCAGCACTGTCCCCTGCAGACTCACAGCTCCACCTCCCAGCCACCACTCCTCTTCTGGATTAAATGACACCCAGCATCATTAGACCAGTTTCCTGTGAGCCCAGAGTGTCAAGGCTCCACCCCTCCAGTGCTGTCCCCCACAGACTTATCCCTCCACCTCCCAGCTACCATTCTTCTTCTGGATTAAATGACACCCAGTGTCATTAGACCAGCTTCCTGTGAGCCCAGAGTGTCAAGGCTCCGCCCCTCCAGTGCTGTCCCCCACAAAATCATGTCTCCACCTCCCAGCCACCACTCCTCTTCTGGATTAAATGACACCCAGCGTCATTAGACCAGTTTCCTGTGAGCCCAGAGTGTCAAGGCTCCGCCCCTTCAGTGCTGTCCCCTTTTTTATTGTTTGCTGCCTGTGTCTTGTTAGGGACTGGGAGATTTCCATTTATTTTCATCCCCAGAAACACAAAAGTCATTTGGAAAATAAAATTTTCCCCAATGTGTATGTAAAATATTCAAAATGTGGAGCACTATTATATCTAAAACGCCCATTATTATAACTCTAATGTGCACGTTATGTGAAAATAAATCATCCAATAAAATCATACTTTGATACTTTGAACATTGATTATATGTTATCAAAAAACAAAATACCGTATTTATCGGCATATAACGCGCGCCAGCGTATAACACGCACCCTAAATTAAGAGGGAAGTTTCAGGAAAAAAACTTTACACAGCCCCCCCTGCATAATACACAAACCCCCTGTATAGTACACTGACCCCCTTTACAACACATAGCCCCCTGTACAACACATAGCCCTCTATACAACACATAGCCCCCTGTAAAACACATAGCCCCCTGTACCACACATAGCCCCCTGTACAACACATAACCCTCTATACAACACATAGCCCCCAGTACAACACATAGCCCCCTGTACAACACATAGCCCCCTGTAAAACACATAGCCCCCTGTACCACACATAGCCCCCTATACAACACATATCCCTCTATACAACACATAGCCCCCTGTACCACACATAGCCCCCTATACAACACATAGCCCCATGTAAAACAATAGCCCCCTGTACAACACATAGCCCCCTGTACAACACATAGCCCCCTGTACCACACATGGCCCCCTATACAACACATATCCCCCTTTCATTATAAAGACCCCCCCCCCCCTGCACCCCCAGCACTGCATGCACACTCCAAATTTGAGAAAACTTCACAGCCCGTCAGCCCCTTCCCATACACCGCTCCTCCTGTGCTACCCACCGCAAATCAAAAAATACCTCTAATTACCTCCATCAATGCCACTCTCTCTCGTGGACCCGGTCATGTGACTGCTCTCCTCTGTTTCATTGACGGTCACCTGACCGCTCTCCTCCTCCAATGAAAAGCTACACACGTGGAGGAGGCAAAGCGGGAGGAGGAGAGCAGCCACAACGAGCTGCTCTCTACTCCTTGCTCCCAGGTGGCCCATGGTAGCCAATATGAATATGGTAAATAGAAAAAAAATGAATAGTGCTTATATCATTTAAAATTGTATTTATTGCAAAAAAAGAGAAAGACAGGGTACTTGTATTCTACTGGTGCTTCCAGCGCACCAGTCTACAAAAAGCCTAGAAAATCAGTGATAAGAAACACCTCTTCCGCTCCACACAAGCCTCGCAAACACTCCTAATGGAATTGACTTCTAGCAGAAGTAGTGAGTCAGCCAATAGTATTTGAATTCAAACATGCTTGGGATAAATATAAATGTATACTTAGCAAATATATATATATATAAAAATGGGACAGGCTCACTGGGCCATTTAGGCTTTTTTTCTGCCATCACTTCTACATTTCGATTTTTTATTTTCTATCCCATTGACAATGGATACCGAAAAAAAAAAAAGTTGATGATCCCTAGCTGAGAGACATTTGAAAATATTGCTTAGTGACCAATCTTCCTTTATGAAACCTTCCCTATAACCTGTCTGGTGTCTATTTGGCAATACAGAAGGGTTTTATTTCGTACACTGGGATGAGCGGTTTCCTGAATAAGAAGCTTCCCTTGGCCTGCAGTCTTTGCTGGCAGACTGAAACAAGCCTGGAAAACTTTAACAATAAACTGAATATATTACTACAACTCTAACCGAGCTGGATCAACCTATTGTATCAGTCTGTACCTGTGCGCAATTATCACAAGCTTTATTTTCTTGCCAAATGGAGAATATTATGGCACCCTACCAATAAATGATATAAATAAATACATTTATAAATAGTAATTCTTTCCCTTCAACTTCTGCCAAATGCCTGATATGAAGCTAGAACACTGCCTGCCACACAAGTCAGTCTCTGCTCTGTTGGCTCTGACAAAAAAGAGTTTTGAGGTAGCTAAACTAGTTTATTAGAATATGGCATAGGGTTTTAAATAATGTTATGTAAATGATTTCTTTTTTTCCCTAAGAGTTTGAATTGTTTTTTTTTTTTGTGTTTTTGTTTTTTTTGAGAATTGGGGTTTAAGAGACTGTTGAACACACAAACATCATTTGTATAATCTGTACACACTTTTGGATACACATGTATACATTTCTGGGGGGTAATAATATTAATAGTAATTATTATTATTATTATTAAATAGATAAATAATACAACTTTTATCTATTATGGAAATTTTTTAACTATTTAACTATTAACTATTATTTAACTATTTAACTAACTATTTTAACTATTAATGAAAAATCATAATAATAACAAGAAAGTGGTTATATTTTTTTATCCCATAGCCTTGTTAGAAGAGTGATGGTAAGATGTGTCCCCCTTTGTGTACCACTGAGCAGTCTTTGTAATCTAAATGCTCCTGCTCTACCCGTCTCCTTCACAGCAGCAACTAGTTTATGAATCTGAAGAAAAAAGCTCATCTGCTTGGTGCTCATCAGCTACAGGCTGCAAATAATAAATAATGAAAATAAACAATACTGGGCAAAGGTTTTAGGCAGGTGTGAAAAAATGCTGTAAATTAAGAGTGCTTTAGTTTATTTTTTTATCAATTAATAAAATGGAAAGTAAATGAAGAGAAATCCAAATTAAACCAATATTTGGTGCCACCATTCTTTGCATCAATTCTTCTAGGTATACTTGCACTCAGTTTTTGAAGGAATTTGACAGGTAGGTTGTTCCAAACATCTTGGAGAACTAACCACATATCTTCTGTGGATGTAGGCTGCCTCAAATCCTTCTGTCTCTTCATGTAATCCCAGACAGACTTCATGATGTTGAGATCAGGACTCTGTGGTGGCCAGTCATCACTTCCAGGACTCCTTGTTCTTCTTTACACTGAATGATATTGGCTGTATGTTTGGGGTCATTATCCTGCTGCAGAATAAATCTGAGGAAGCTTCCCTGATAGTATGGCTGATGGATAAATATCTGCCTGTATTCCTCAGCATTGAGGACACCATTGATCTTGACCAAATCTCCAACTCCAATTTATAGAACTGCAGCCTCAAACTTGCAACCTCCACTATGCTTCACTGTTGCCTACAGACACTTATTATTGTACCGATCTCCTGCCATTCGGCAAACAAACTGCCTTTTGCTACACCCAAATATTTCAAATTTAACTCATTAGACCTGAGCATATGCTGTCCTTTTTCTGCACCCCAATTCCTATCTTTTTGTGCACAGGACATGAAAAAAAAGGCTAGGCGACTCAACTATGCAAGAAAACATACCCCCCCCCCCCGTAACCCCTAGTAACTATTCTTTTCAGCACTCCCCTGTGCACCCATAGTGACTTGGTGGTGCACCTGCAGGGGGCATGTCTTTGACACCTTAGGTTCACAGAAAGTGGGATAAATGGCAAATGGGTTTCATTCAACCTGAAGGAGGACCGATGTCGAAACTTTGATCAGGAACTATGGGGCAATGCCAGAGCATGCAGAAGATGAGTACTGCTTGTCAATGTTTTTATAATATATGCAAGAGGGGAAGCTATTTGTAAAATAAACTAAAAATGTACTTTCCTACAATGGGACCATGGAGAATAAACCTACTCATCCTCTAACAAGAAGTTGGATCGCAGAAGTAAAAAAAGAAAAGGAATTTGGAGGTTTGGAGGAGACTGAGAGCAATAGAAGGAACTCTTCTGAGTTAAGAATGCATACTTGAATAGAATTATTTTCTTTTATACCAGAGTTTAGTGAAACTTTAACCCCCTTGACTACATTTTTGGCTGTGTGCAGCCCAGAAGAATCAGATCAGGGAAAGCTCTCAGCCTGGGATCACACATATGCGAACACAGGCAACGCATGTGATTCACATCCACATTGCTGTGCCGATCACATGCGATGTCTGTGCAATGCGAGTTCAGCGGTACAGTTTGTATGGCTGAACTTGCATTGGATTCACATAAAAAAAGTGCAGTGTGAACTTCCTGCGGGAGAGATGCGATGCGGGAACCGGCACTGAAATTGCGCTGGTTCCTGCATCGCATATGTGAGAACCCAGGCTTAGCGTACCACCTTGGGAATTGTTCTTTTATGTTTCAGACATGCTCAGTTATGACACAATGAGGAAGAGAAATGGAGTTATATTAGAATGAAATTACTACATTCTCAGCAGTGGGACACTGATTTCCAGTATTTAGATGTCCATTACACAAAAAGAAATGTGGTTTTTACAAAATATTAAAAAGATAATGGTATAAAAGTGTTTTAGAGCCTATGTGTAAAAAATAGCTTTTTAGATTTGCATTTTCATTGTTAATGTGGACATTTTAGCAAAAAAAAAATCGTCATTGTCGTTCCCATCCAAAATTGCTAGATCTGAACTTAAAAATTAGCAATAAATAGTAAAGTATCTACAGTAGACTCTAGCTTTTTTCCCCTTTAGCTTGGGCACTTGTGTGATAGCAAAGGCCCACCACTTTAAACAAACTCCAGCCAAAAAGAGTTAGTTGTTCTGGCAGATTTTTGGCTGGAGCCTAGGCAGATATAAAAGACACAAATGAATGCAGCTTTGTACTCATTAATACATCATTCAATGTCAACGTAAAGACAATAAACAAAAGAAAAAAACAGCAAAAAAAGGGTCCAACTTTGAGGGACCTTCCTTCAACTTTCCTCTACCTTGAGCCAAAGGAAAGCATGGGAAATCTAAATTGCCACCAGTAGATTTTTTTTAGATCTTTTCACCTAAATAAGAAAATGAGAAAAACAAGTAAAAAAGATCTCCACCATTCCTATTAGGAAGAATTTTCAAGAAAATATTTTTTCTTACAAAGGAAACATCAAAATAGCAGTTGTGACCACTATAAATAGGTGGGCTAGTTCTTGGTGCGTATTACTTATGAACAATTTTTTAGCAACTTTCAGTTGTTAACTCTGTTTAATGCTTTATTCACTAAGCCACAGAATGAATTCTTGCATTTAGAAAATGAGCTTATTTAAAGTCAGGTTGCTTTACCTGAAGTGACATTTTTTTCTTGAGTTTTGCAGAAACAGATAAAAAGCTCTGAAACTCATAGGGCTTAAATCTCCAAAGGGCTGCTCCGTACTGCATCCAAAACAAGCAATTTACACCTCGGAAGAAGATAAACCACAGGAAAAATAATGTACTGACATCATTTACACTTTTCCCAAGAGTAGGCGCAACTGGTTGTGTATAAACCTAGTAACCCTGCGGCCAATTATCTTTAAGCAATTTATAAACTTCATCCTTAAAATCAAAGAAACTAAACTTCAGTCAAAGGTAAAAGAGCTCTTTTCTTTGAAATGCCTTGAAGAATATCATCAAATCCTAAATAGTTTTTTTTAGCCCAAGGGTATAATGAAATAAAGAGCATAAAGTACATTTAGGGTGGGAACCATTAAGTCAAGGGGCCAAAGCATGATTAGTATACCTCACGAATATAGTTGTGCATTTTTAGCTGGCTTATAGCACATTAAATGTTTTTCATTCTCAACAATTAGAGCTTCACTTTAAAGACCAACTTCAGGTTGGGCAGAAAGCTCACCGTCACCCTCCCTCACTTGATATACAAACCTTTTTTAGACTATTTTTGTCTCAGTCATGTTGTCAGGGATCAGCAGCAGAGATGGCCAGATCTGTGTGGCTACACTGGGACCAGACTGTATATGCTTTAAGAGAGATACATTTACAGTGAAACAAAATTCATCTAGAGACCAGCACACAGAAAACATAAAGATATAGGTGAACCAAAACCCAGTGACAGAATACCTGACTAATAAACCTAATAAATAGAAGCCTAAGCTAACAATTACCGGTAACTATATACAATATATACAAAATGGGAAATACAGAAAAGCAGGGAAAACTGGTGGTGCAGAGAACAGATGGGAAGAAGGAACCAAGCCTGGGATCAGAAACAAAAGAGAGCAGGTACAGGGAAGCAGGATACAGTGTAATACAGTGTATAGTAAACAGGGCAGGAACAGGAAAAATTGCAACAGGCTCTGGTAGCAGCAAAACACTGGAACAAGAGGCACCAAAAGGGAAGGACCTAAATACCCTTCCAGCAACCAGCATCAGGTGGAGACTGATCACTGGAAACTGCTGGCTGGTAGGAGACAGATGCTGGTGAACACTGGAACTACAACCATCCACCCAGGGAACCACAGTCCCACCAGCAGGCAATCCTGGTCCTGACACAAGTAACACATGTATGTGTACAGTCCTTGGTCTTGTATTTATTAATGCTTAAGTAATGATGTGTAAGCATCATTTAGGACAGCAGTACCGTGAGCCCAGAATGCTGTGATGACATGCTCACAGGATCCTTGGAAGCAGTTGCTGAACAGAAATGTGTTTCTTTCCACAAGACTTTGGAGTGTGCTTTTGAGAATATGTGCCAATTCAGCCAAAAGAGAATTTGTGAGTTTGGATATAAATGTTGATTGAGAAGGTCTGGCTTAAAATCCTTGTTCCAATTCATCCCAAAGATGTTAAATAGGGTTGAGGTCATTGTCCTGTGAAGGACTTCAATTCCTTCATACCAAACTCATCAAACCATGTCTTTAATGACATGACATGCACATGATAGAACAGAAAAAACACATTCCCCAAGCTGTTTCCACAATTGTCCAAAACATTTTTGTATAATGTAGCATTAACTGAGCCTTTCACTGGAAATACCTAAACAGAAAAATTTTGAGGGGGGTCAACATACTTTTTTTTACCTATATAGCGGATATAGTTTTGTAAGTGATCTCTCTAATGGTCACCAGTATAACAAAGGATTGGATTAGCATATCAATTATTAATGACTGTTGCTCTAGGCTTATTTAGACTTATAAAGAGTTTGTCATTTCCAAACAGGTCAGACCTGACAAACACACATGCAATAATCTTCACATTTTGGATTCATGCCCACATTAATGCTGATCTCTGAGTCATTAAACATTAACAAGACAAGTCCCCTCCAGCTAATACTCCAATTAAATACTAAATGAAATGCTCCCATTTCTTACCTGGATCTGTGGTTATGTGAGACGTGGGTCCTGAGTCCTCTTTCTTCTCCCATTGGATGAACAAAGAGTCCATCTATGGGGTCCTCACAGGGTCCTGAATACTCCAGCAGTTGTGTAATTAGGCCAGATCAAGAAGGTGGCAACAAAACTGGTAGGTGTAGGTGGTATGCCTGGAGTCCACTGTGTTTTTTTTCCCTATAAATTCAAATGCACATATCCATACAAAATAATATGTGAAATCTTCAAAAGGAAAAAGACAGTAATCTTTTTAAACTTAACTTAAAAAAAAATGTGACTCAAAAAGCTCTTTAACACTTTTTTATATTGGTTTGGAAGTGAAAGGTATTTTATGTCTTCAGCTATAGTTTGTAGCAGATTCAAAGAGCTGAATTTCCATGAGATGACATTAAAGTTAAAAACTTACAATACATGTCATCCTTTTGGCCACAGAGCTATCTAAATTTATTATTTTTCCTCTACTTCGATATCTTGGGGTACCCTACTGTGTGCAATTGAACTTTATAAATCCCTCACATCTGCTGGGAAAAAAACAGCCAAGGGAGATTTATAGGAGTGGAAGATGACTTTATATATATTTATATGACATTTAGAGAGAGCACACAAGCATAGAAAATAGACAAATACATTTTTTAATGCAATCTATATATTAAAAAAAGAGTAAATAAATATTTAAAAAGGGATGAAACTCTGTAATGCATCTCAGATGAATGTGAATGGGATAAGCTATCCTTTTGTTTAGATTTTGTATTATTTATAGCTGCTTTTTTACGGCAAAGGAAATATAATTGCATGATTGGTTAAAGAGTAGACAAATGTTAAATGAGGTATTTGGCCTCGCTAACTGGGTTTTAAGCACCTAGATGGGTCTTTTGTTGAACTTACTGGTCTTACAGCTTTTAGACTCACAAACCATGTTTTGTGAAGTGGGGATTGGGACTAATGATGTCATTCCTGGAGATGCAATCTGTGAAGTAATTAAGGGGAAAATTTGTTGTCATCAATTATGGCTCACAGAGTGATTACACGCCAGTTGCCAAAATATATCAGTTTTTTTTTTACCACAACTCTGACAATAGAAAATAGCTTTATCTGACAGTGTTACTGAACCTAGAATATAATCAATGACCCAGAAATAGCTGTTTTCTGGCTACAATCTAAAATTACAGAGTTGACTTAGTAACTTGTTGTTAACTCTCTGACGGTGATGTAAGGTAGGGCCCCCAATCAGACGCTGTTACTATTTAGCTTAATAAAAACATTGAACATATAACTCCACTTTATGGGTTGGAGTATAGTGGAGAAGGGGGGTGAAGCTAGTTTGCTGACTAAATAGCATGTTACTCATTAGCCAATCCACAGGTACAAATCTCACACCTGACATCTGTACAGTCTATCATTTTCCAGCTCACATAGTGTTAGGAATTATTGTAGGTGTCTCCTGGCCTCACACTTAAGAAACGTGGATAGGACAGCTTTAAAACATTTTTGGGTTTATGGCAAAGATCCCCCTGGAGGGTAGTTACCACCTTCTGTTTTGTTCGGACTTGCAAAACGTTACTTTAAATCGTGGGTGGGATTGGAGGGATATTGTATCTTTTGAATTAAACCAAATATTTAGGTTCACATTAATGCCAAAACTGAAGAACCGAAGAAGAGATTTACTCTTTAAGGCCAAAGTCATGCTTTTTTTCAGTAACTCACTCTACCAAATTATCCAGCTATCGATCACTAAGAGTTGCTAAATGGATGGAACAATTGGCTCCATTTTACAGCGTTTCTCAAACTTTTTTAGTCAAGGCACCCTTAAAAATGATGCACAATCTTGAGACACCACATTCTAAAATGTAAAAAACTAAACTAATAGTTTTACATAATATAGCAACATCCACACACATAGGACACCCAACATGATTTAGTCTTCCAAAGCAAATAAAAAGTTGCATACTGGTACTGACTAGTATTTCAATGTTTCTTCCCCTCAATTAGCTAATGTGACCCCAGTGCTAATAAAGAGGGGCAGGAGTAGGGGCAAACAAAAATTCTGTGCAATGGCTGGACATTTTCCTTATCAACCGATGATGTCATTGGTTGATAGAATGCTGGCAGCTGGAAAGTAATGGTGTAATGGTAAGCAATGAAAACCTGTGACTTTGTGAAAAAGCAGGATTGAACCAGCCACTGTGTGTTAGAACCTTGTGAGCTGCTTCGCTAAACCATCAAATAAGTAAATAAAAAATGTATATAAAAAGCTGCCAGTACTCCCCACACTTCCTGTTTATGTGATAATGCAAAAACGAATTCCAAATAAGTGCAGCGCTAAGTATACATGAATAAGCGATAAATGTGATATGTGACCCTCCTATTATGGATGGACAGTAGTGTACAGTGCTCAATACAATCTCCTGATTCTCAATAAAGTGCAAGTGCTCAAAAACTCCACATGATTCCCAATCATAAACAGCAAATAAATAATTAAAGTGTTATAAATATGAATAATCAATGTGATGATGAAACAATGTTCTTACAAACAATAAATAAATGACGAATAGTCCAATCTATAGTGAAGATAAACAGAAATAGTCCAAGGTATATGAATAAAGGTGAGATGCTATAGATCAAATCTCTTCACTTTAATCCACCTCTGTGCATGCAACAAATCACTCCTTGTGCGACCCTTCACCGGGTGTGCCCTTACCTTAAGGCTTAATGAAAACACATGTAACAGTGGTTAATCCTCTATGGTATTCCTCTTATTTGTTCCCCCTTCCTTTGGTATATATCTTTAGGCAACCAATTCCACCATGTATTACTCCTTCCTGATAATCACCAGAACCCTCCTCTCACATCACCCACATGCAAAGTAAAAACTGGCAATAGTGCTTTATCCTTTTAAAAATGTATTAAACAATCATGCGCTGTATATACTGTATATATCAACACACATTTTCCATAAAAACCATCCTATATGCAAACAACATGTGTGTGGAGACGGCGGTTTCACCTGAGATCCGGCTCTGCATCTCCGGTTGGCAGTGTTCCCTCCGTCCGTCACAATAAGACAAACTTTCCAGATACTTTCTCATATGTCAGCCCTCCAAGTCCCTCCTACTAGTTTTGTCAAAGCCTCGTGACTTCCTCTGGGAGATATGGTTGGCTGACGTATTCCTATTACTTTATATAGTAATGATCACCGCCATTTTTTTGAAGCCCCCATTGTGAAAAATACATTGTGGCCATTTTCCTGTAGTTTATAAACTTGCAACCAGACCCCATACGTTTTCACATCCCCACATGGGTATATCATGGGGGGAGCCCTGTGGATGGTTAGGTGTCTCCCCGCATAGTAAGCTAAAAAGAATAGATTGTAAGTGTGTGTTGTGTCCACCCTTCATTCTGCATCCCGTCACCATTTTTTTAAAGCACACTAAGGCTGTTTTCCTGTGGTTTGTGTACTTACACAGATAACCCAATGCCTAATCAGGTCCCCAATGTGTCATGGAGGGGGTCCTGTGGGCAATTAGGTGCCTCCTCATATTATAACCCGAAGAGTGTTGTAAATAGTGTTTTTTTATCCGGAGCTTAGCCGCCATCTTTTTGTAGCCTCCTTAAGATAATGGACGGTGTTATCTTAAGTCATAAAAGTATTCACTTTCTGGATCTGGAAATCAATAATGAGAATAACCATATAGTGACCAAAACACACTCCAAAACAACAGATAGAAATGCCTACATACCCCAGAATAGCTGCCATCATAAACCCTTGGCTGTCTAATGGATCTAGAGGGCAGTTCCTCAGGATTAAGAGGAATTGTACGAATGAAGAGGATTATGAGGAACAATCTACTGAGTTGGCAAATAAATTCATCAGTAAGGGATATGATAAAGCTGTGATCGAAATAAAGAGATATGAGGTGGGAAAAGTAAATAGAAATCAACTATTACAAAACAGACAGAGGCAGGATAACAGAGAACTTCCTATGGCCCTGATAATGGATTATAACCTGCAACATAAACAGGTGGAAAACATTGTCAGGAAATATTGGGATATACTCAGGCATGATGACATTTTGAAAGATCTTATCCCAGAAAGGCCTAGGTTCATGTATACAAGAGACCCCAATTTCAGGGATCAATTAGTAAAAAATTTAAAAGAACCACCTGGAACCAATAAAATAACCATATTCGATGGAAAGGGATTTTATGCTTGTGGCAGGTGTTGCAGCTGTAGGGCAGTCACTAACAATATGAAAAAACACACCAAATTTATTAAGAGACACAATGGGAGGGAATACATACTCAAAGATTCACATCATGTAATACAGAGGGGGTTATTGTGTACACACAATCGGAATTTCCGACAACGGATTTCGTTGTCGGAAAATTTGAGATCCAGATCTTAAATTTTGTTTGTCGGAAATTCCGACAGAAAATGTCTGATAGAGCCTACACACGGTCGGAATTTCTGACAACAAGCTCCTATCAAACATTTCCGAAATCCAACCGTGTGTATTCAGCATTAGTGTGACGGACGGAGGGAACACTGCCAACCGGAGCTGCAGAGCTGGATTTCAGGTGAAACCACCGTCTCCACACACATGTTGTTTGCATACAGACTGGTTTTAAATATAGAAAATATGAGTTGATATATATGCCACATGATTATTTAATACATTTTTAAAAGGATAAGGCACTATTTCCAGTTTTTACTTTGCATGTGGGTGATGTGAGAGGAGGGCTCTGTTGATTATCAAGAAGGAGTATTACATGATTTAATCGGTTGCCTAAAGATATATACCAAAGGAAGGAGGAACAAATAAGAGGAATACTAGAGGATTAACCATTGTTATAGATTGGACTATTCATCATTTATTTATTGTTTGTAAGAACATTGTTTCAGCATCGCATTGATTATTCATATTTATAACACTTTATTTATTTGCTGTTTATGATTGGAAATTCATGTGGAGTTTTTGAGCACTTGCACTTTATTGAGGATTGGGAGATTATATTGAGCACTGTACAGTACTGTCCATCCATAATAGGAGGGTCACATATCACATTTATCGCTTATTCATGTATACTTAGCGCTGCACTTATTTGGTATTCGTTTTTGCATTATCACATAAACAGGAAGTGTGGGGAGTACTGGCAGCTTTTTATATGATTTTTTATTTATTTATTTATTTATTTGGTGGTTTAGCATAGCAGCTCATGAGGTTCTAACGCACAGTGGCTGGATCAATCCTGCCTTTTCACAAAGTTACAGGTTTTCATAGTGCACTATTGCACCATTACTTTCCAGCCGCCAACATCCTATCAACCAATGACATCATCGGTTGATAAGGAAAACGTCCAGCCATTGCACAGCATTTTTTTTGCCCCTCCTCCTACCCCTCTTTGTCAGCACTGGGGTCACATTAGTTTAGTTTTTTACATTTTAGAATGTGGTGTCTCAAGATTGCGCATCATTTTAAAGGGTGCCTTGACTAAAAAAGTTTGAGAAATGCTGTAAAGTGGAGGCTTTTGTTCCATCCATTTAGCAACTGTTAGTGATCGAGCTGGAAAGGGTCACATATTACATTTATCACTTATTCATGTT
Source organism: Lithobates clamitans (assembly GCA_037952925.1). NCBI lineage: Eukaryota > Metazoa > Chordata > Amphibia > Anura > Ranidae > Lithobates > Lithobates clamitans. The sequence goes on along the minus strand of JBBGZY010001079.1, from coordinate 887,245 downwards.
CATTTAGCACTGCACTTATTTGGTATTCGTCGATCCAGCCACTGGCTCGTATAAAATTTTTGGGTAATCTTTAGGCATTTTGCTAAGGCACACCAGGGTGCCTGGGCACCCTGGTTGAAAAAGGCTGCCCTGTTATGAAATCTGCATGTACTAGCAATAAAAGTAGAACTGAACTCAAAAAGTGAAGACATTCCATGCTATAGGGAACATTTAGAAACGTTAATTGTGCCTGAGCGATACCTTAAAAAATATACTTTTTGTCTTAAATGCCTCCTAAAAAGTAGCAGTATATTTTCTGTGCCTAGGCACTCCTGCCCCTTGAGACTTTTAGCTGTGGGGTAAGAACATCTATGGCACTGTACCCCTAAATGCTAGCCTGACAAGATTAGGAGTGAGATTTGGTGGTAATTTGCTTCTCACTGTTCTCCTTGCTGGAGTGGAAGCTGTACCTGAGGACCTGCAGTGCACGGATCTCCCTGCTTCTATGTCATCCTTTCTGTGTATCCTTGATTTTCAAAGCTCTCCTATCTTAGTGGGCTTTGCAAAATCCTTAGAAAGATGCGTATCCTTGATGACATTGCAAAGATCTTGATGAGCCTGCTGTCCCGGTAGACCCTTGCAAGTCATATTGTATGCCTCCTATCCCAGAGGGTATTGTAAATCTCATAGTGGGCCCCCCTTCCATGTCTCATGGTGGGTGTACTTGGTGTATCCTCCGCAAATACTCTTTCTGCCCCACTTGCAAAGGATTAACTAAAGGACAACAGAACTCTACAGTAAATTTCCCTAATGCCGTGTACACACGAGCGGACTTTCGACGGACTGAACTCCGAAGGACTTTTTGACGGACTTTAGACGGAGTTCCGACGCAACGGACTTGCCTACACACGATCACACCAAAGTCCGACTGATTCCAACGTGATGACATACGACTGGACTAGAATAAGGAAGTTCATAGCCAGTAGCAAATAGCTGCCCTTGCATCGTTGTTCGTCCATCGGACTAGCATACAGATGAACGGATTTTTCGACCGGATTCGAGTCCGTTGGAAAGATTTGAAACATGTTCTATTTCTAAAGTCCGTCTGATTTTTCGACAGCAAAGGTCCGATGAAGCTCACACACGATCGAATTGTTTGTCGGATTCGTTCTGTCGGACCTTTGCTGTCGAAAAGTCCGGTCGAGTGTACACGGCATAACAGTTAGATATGTATGGATGGCAACATGAGGAAGCACTGTATATTTATATATTCACGAGCTAGCCTTCCCTATTTCTACATTAAAATAAGTTAAATTTGAGCATATTTTCAGAGTAAAAGATAACTTGCCATGATTCACAGTTTATTGTGTAAATTATTTAGTGATTTTATATATCTACTATAATATATATATATATATATATATATATATATATATATATATATATATATATATATATATTTCATATAATATTTCCTTTTTATGCAAAAGTAATTAAACAAATATGTATTTGTAGATATCGCTGGCTTAGTTTTTGCAGTATTGTGAGTATTAGAATTTTTTTATTGTTTTTAACTAATGCTTATTTTTGCCTGTACCATGAATTGTGTGATGTTACAAAGTAAATAAAATAATGGCTGATTAATCCAAAGAGTTCCAAACATATATCTTCTGATTTATGAATAAGTCTTAGTCACAAGTGCAAAACCACAAGTCAATAATTTACCCATTACTACCAACAATAAGCCATTGACTCTATTAGTTTACCCTGGGGAAGTTCAACTAGTTTTCAGAGTTTTTGCTAATGATGTGCCCTGGTGAATTAATTAAGCAGTAATCACTGATGGCAAGAACATTAGCTAGATGTAATAACATTCCCGATTCTAGACAGGCCATTAACCAGCATTTAATACCTCATCCAAAAGGTTACAGATGCACAGCAATTTTTTTAGCATGAGCAAGGGAAAGATGGGGAAATGGGGAGTGGAATGTCTGAAGAAATAAAATTTAAGAGCACATGGTTCTGTGTTTAGAGTGGGAAAAAAGAAATGTAAAAAGAAAAGCAAAATACATTTTTTTCAATTTGTTCAATTTAAATTTTAAGAGTTCTTAGCTTTATTTCACAATTATTTCTGTATTACTATAATGTATAGATGTTTATTAGGCTGTGGTTTACTAAGAGAGCCTTCAAATTTGAACTTCTTTACAAATAATTTCTAAAAATATTTTGCCCAGTTGTTTTAAAAAAATAAAAAGTTGTTTTTGCTACAGTAACTTCAGTCTAGTGCTGTCCCTTGCAATTCTTGCCACTATACTATATGTCTTCAGTCTCCCAGGTTAAATGACACCCAAGTTCAATAAACCCAATGCCACTGATCCCAGACTGTCATGGTTTCCCCCTCCCAAATTGTTATCAGCAGACTGAGCTTGGAGGATTTCTGCTCTGGACTACGGTCACACTATAATATCATAGTTACTTACCTTCTCCATTCCAGCACTGGTGCCTCTTCCCCTCCCTTTCCTTATTCTCTTTAGCCACAAGCACTTCCATATTGGAAGTTTCACATCTGGAGTATTCTGTCCAGTTCTGGTCACCAATGGAACTGGAAAGATTTCAGAGAAGGGCAAAAAAATTAATAAGGGGGCTGGAGGAACTCAAATACGATGAACGACTACAAGCAGTTAACTCCCTGGAGAAGAGACAATTGAGAGGAGATATGACATACAATAGTGATATACAAATACCTCAATGGTGATCCCAACGTAGGTAGGAAACTCTTAGGTCTCAGGGAGTGTAAGAAGACTTGGGGCCACACAAGAAGACTGAAGGAGAAGCGGCTTAACCTTAAGCTGCGTAGGAGGTTTTTCACTGTCAGGGAAATAATGATGTGGAACTCTCTTCCACAACTGGTGGTGTCAGCAGGAAGTATTGATATTTTTAAAAGACTCTTGGACGTGCATCTTAGTGAACACAATATACAGGGATATGGGAGATGATTATCAACACGAACCGCCACAAACCCACACAGGTTGAACTGGATGGACTAGTGTCTATATTTAACCTTACCAACTATGAAACTTTGAAACTATAATTATCATATGAAAAATCACATGACTGTATTCTCTTATTGACAGCTTGACTAGAGTGATCCTCTGTGGCTATATACCTTTTGTACCTCTGCTGTTCTCTACAACATGCACTAGTCCACTGCACCTGCAGCCTCAGCTGCACCCCTGTGGCATTTACAGTCTCTGCTGTGTCTCCTCCACATCTCTGCAGGTACCACAAACTGCTGCATTTCCGTTGCACCTTCAGCCTCTGCTGCATCCCAGGAGCAATCACAGTCAACACTGCACAAGCAGCCTCCTTTGCATCATGGTTGCACCCACAGATACCAATGCACCTTGGTCTCCACAGTGCCATCCCTGCACCCTGAGTCTCTGTTGCATCCACAATCTGAACCTCCTTTGCACCCCCTCTGCATCCACAGCCTCAAGCCTCATTCCTGTCTCAAGTTATGCAGTGTCTTAAGCATCTCTCCCCAGTTCCTAGTTGTCCAGCATTTTCTCTCCTTTGCATCTGTGGGCATACTGTATGTTGAGTGATCTGGGGTTAATCTGCATCTAAGCCCAGTCTCTAGTGAAAGGGTTCCTGGTGGAACACAAGCTTGGACCTTCTACCCTGTGAAAACTGGTTGGTGAGTGCCTGCATAAGGCACTTCCATCCCAAGGACGCATGAAGGCCAAATGGGGTTCAAAGCAAGCAGCAGCCCTGCCCCTCACCACATTCCTTCAATTGGCGATATTAAACACTAGGTGCAGTAGGCACCATTGCATTATCTGTATTGGCAACTGCCTACATGTATGTTCTTCTATGTGCAATGACAGGCAGGTGCACAGCTTCGACCGATTGCACTACACCCTTTGTTTACTGCAGCAGTATGAAGATTGAAGGGTCACCTTGATATCCACCAGGCTTTACATTCCTGCTTAGGTTGCCCTGTAAATGATCTATCTCTGCATTAGTCAGTTATTTAATTCCATGAGGAATTTCCCAGCTTTACTGTTGATAGTCCCTTTAAAGTGGTCTTTGTATAAAGTTCATAAAATAGTTTGATCATTTTTTTTTTATTGATCAACATTTCTATAGAACATTTCTCCCTATAATCTCAAAGTGTTTATTAAATTGCTGTTAGGTAAAATAGTAGGTGCAGGAGTTATCTTGGGCATGCTCTTTAGAATACCCTACTAGGCCAATTTTTTTTGTTTCTCTTTTTTTGAGACAAGAGCAATTTAACCTACCTGTTTTTTTTTGGAGTATGGGACAAAACCTGGGCGCCTGGAGGAAACCAATGCAAGCACAAGGAGCACACAGAAACACCATGTAGATAGTGTCCTGGCTGGGTCTTGACCTGAGAATGACAGTGCTACAAAGCCAAAGTGCTAACCACTAAGCCACTGTGCTGCTCTCATTCTACTTTTATTTTTTGGGGATATTCAGATAAATGAGCCAAACTGAACAAAAAGCCATCCACAGAAGCACATAACTTTTGTTTTATCTTTATTCTGAATCAAATGAATATTAGGTGGCCATTGGCCTCATTTTCACTTGCTAAATATTCTACCATCCTAAACACCCTGAAAATCATATATTTTTTTTTTATTTGTTTACTTCAGTAACACGCCAACCACAAAGGAAACCTTTAAAGTCAGTATATATACATATATGTTCCTCTATTCCCCTTGGAATTGATCCTGCACCAAAGAATGCATGAAAGAAGGTTGAGGTGGGCACGTTCACCCTACTGAGAAAATATTAATTTTTCAGGGGATTCCAGTATCACATCATAGAGACAGGTAGGCACTATGATGACAGGATGAGAGACCATGGGGTGCTTGCTACACAGGATAAGTATTACTTTAGTTTGGCCGTTGATGTTAATGCTTTACTTTGAAAGAAGTTCAGTTTGCACTTTCCTTGCTACAATCCGATTTCACAAGTCTCATAGATGTTTTAATTTATGCATGAGCTATATCGTTGCTTGGGTTGATCCTTTCATGTTTAAAACCCCAGTTTATCCAGAGGAAGAAAAACATATACAGTACGTGGTTGAGTTTTGCCTTAGGATGGAAAAAGAAATCTTGCCCTCTTGCATTTAATACATGATAAGTAACTTATGTCCAGTCTTTTTGGCTCTTCAGTACAAGTTACTCCCACTTCCCATTGAAGAGATTTCCGTGATAAGGCTATAAAATAATACTTTCTATGTCTGGAGTTGAAAAACATTTATTGCCATCACGGTCTTCTATCAGATCTTAAATTTCTTTACGAGACAATAAACTATTTCTACTTAGTTAGTTACTTATTAAATTGTTATTAAAGTGATGCTAAAGTCTTGTTTTTTATTTGTTTAAAAATAACAAACATGTTATACTTACCTTCTCTTTGCAGTGGTTTTGCACAGAGCAGTCCTGATCCTCCTCTTCTCGGGTCCCTCGCCGGTGCTTCTGGCCCCTCCCTCGTGTCGAGTGCCCCCACAGCAAGCAGCTTGCTATGGGGGCACCCGAGCCAAGCCGCTGCCCTGTGCGTCCATTCAGCCCCGCCCCCTCTCTCTGCTCATTTGTTCATTGGCCCGCCCCCTCTCTCTGCTTATTGGCTGTGTCTCAGCCAATCGGAAGGGAGAGTCCTCAGACTTTGTGGCTCTCGTGCAACATCTTTGGATCGATCTGGAGCTCAGGAAAGTATTAGCGGGTTGAGGGGTGCTGCTGCACACAAAAGGCTTTTTATCTTAATGCATAGAATGTATTAAGCTAAAAAAAAAAGTCTGCCATTAGAACTACTTTAAATACCTTTTCGCATCAGCAGTATATAGCAGTCTTGTGACTTCTATCAGTGTCCGGCTGAACACTGGTTAAAACTTGTTGGAAACGTTTTCATTCTCCTCTGACTGTCCTATGAGGCTGTATGACTCCTTACCCTCTGTCTGGACAGAAAAAATAAATAAAACTCTCTAGCAATATACACCAAACTGAGCATGTGCAGAGTGCCCCCAAGGCTCTATACTATCAGGAGATGGATTGGGGGCTGTGGAAGAAGGGGAGGATCAGAGAAGAAAGGATCAAACAGCCTTTTTACACAATGCTGAGGATTAACCTCTTAAGTTCCACAGTGAGTATAACAAATGTGCTTTACTGCATATACAGACTGATTTTACTGTTGTGGGTTTAGTAACACTTTAAAGTGTTTGTTACCCCAACATTTCATATTCCTGATATGTGACTGCTGTACCGTGTACTAGTATGAGAAAGTATCCTGTTCTCTTTGTATTTCTTCCTTTGTGTGAAATTCCTGGTGTTTTTGCCAGTTCCTCTGCTTTCCTATTAAAAACTGACCACACTAAGCAGGAGTTCTTTAGCTGTGCTGGGAATTCAGCCTGTTCTCCTCCAATGATCACACCTGTCCTGAGACACCCCCCCATTGCACAGTCATTCACTGGGAGGATCAGTGTGCTGTTTCTCTTATGCAGCTGAGAACAGAGGGAATGTGATCATTTATAAAAAGGGGAAAAAAGGTATTTTTAATTGTTTTTTTATATCGATACAAAAATGTTTTGCCTTTCATTTCTATTTTAAACTGAATGGGTTGTTTTACAAGGTGATCCTTTACAACCACTTTAAGTCATTCACAAACATGATTTGATTTAGTATATTTTTGTCTCACCTTCTGCTTCTAAGGAATAATTTTAGAAATCGGGTTCCCCTCTTAGGATACAGAATTTTAGACTTTTATATGACTGAGCATTTTAGATGAATGTAATGTATAAGCAAAAAGTCCACCTGCTGCCTATTTCAGAGGAAACATTGCCTCCACAAGGAGATATTGGCCTCCATGGTTCTCTCCAGATGCCACTGCTAGGTTATGATTTTCTTGTTTCTATGTATCTATAAATGAAATTCCGATCTCTGGAAATTAAACAAAAAGTAATATTTAGGAAAAAAACATTTTCATTTTTACCTTTAAAGGCTAAAAAGAGGAATATACAAATGCATCTAAAAAAATTAGAATACCATCAAAAAGTACATTTATTTCAGTAATTCAATTCAAAAAGTAAAACAGCTAGTGAAAACCCAAAATTCAGTATCTCAGAAAATTAGAATATTGTGAAAAAAGTTCAATATTGTATACTCATGGGGGCTGATTTACTAAAGGGAAAAAGACTGTGAACTTTGCAAAGTGCAGTTGCCCTCTTCAAGAGCAGTTGCCCCAGAGCTTGGTAAATGAGCAGAAGCTCTGCTGACTTCTATCATCCAATCATGTGCAAGCAAATATGCAGTTTTTTTAATTTTCCTTGCACGGGATTGGGTACTCTTTGCAAAGTGAAGCCTTACCTCATTTACTAAGCTCTGGTGCAAATGGACTTGCAGAGGGCAGTTAAGTGCACAGTTTTTTTGCCTTTAGTAAATCAACCCCATGGTGTCAAACTCCAATCAGCTAATTAACTCAAAACACCTGTAAAGGTTTCCTGCGTCATTAAATGGTCTCTCAGTCTGGTTCAGTAGGTTACACAATCATGTGGAAAACTGCTGACTTGACAGTTGTCCAGAAGACAGTCATTGGCACCCTCCTCAAGGAGGGTAAGTTACAAAAAGGTCATTGCTAAAGAACTGGCTGTGCACAGAGTGCTGTATCCAAGCATGTTAATGAAAATTGAGTGGAAGGAAAAAGTGTGGTACAAAAAGGTGCACAAGCAACAGGGACACCTGCAGCCTTGAGAGGATTGTGAAGCAAAGGCCATTCAAGAATTTGGGGGAGATTCACAAGGTATGGACTACAGCTGGTATCAGTGCTTCAAGAGCCACCACACACAGATGTATCCAGGACAACTGTCAAGACACCCCTGACAATGTCAGAAAGCGTCATACCTGGGCCAAGGAGAAAAAGGACTGGACTGTGGTCCAAAGTCCTCTTTTCAGATGAAAGTAACTTGTACATTTCATTTTTAAATCAAAGTCCCAGAGTCTGGAGGAAGAGTGGAGAGGCACAGAAAACAAGTTTCATGAGATGCAGTGTGAAGTTTCCACAGTCATTGGTGATTTGGGGACCATGTCATCTGCTGGTGTTGGTCCACTGTGTTTTATCGAATCCAAAGTCAGTGCAGCCCTTTACCTGGAAATTCTAGAACACTTTATGCTTCCCTCTGATGACCAGCTTTATGGAGATGCTGATTTCATTTTCGAGCAGGACTTGGCACCTGCCCACCAGTGGCAGCTGGTGCTCAAAATTTTTGGGCGGGCACAAACAAACTGAAAAATTCTGAAAAAACCCCCATCAATTGCAGCCTCACTGTGCGCATCAAATGCAGCCACTGTCACCCATCCCTCCAGGAGCCCTTTTGGCGCACATCACTGTGTTGCCGAAGGATGGTAAAGACCCGACGCTCCCCCAAAGTTACCGTCCCATATCCCTCCTTAATACTGACATTAAGATTCTGGCAAGAGTTTTAGCAGATAGACTTGGGAGTCTTCTGCCCCACATTATCCATCCGGACCAAACTGGGTTCATTAAAGGAAGGGAGGCAAGAGACAATTCAATAAGAGCAATACAACTTATCCATTGGGCCCGCTCAGACCCTATCCCTAAACCTTACATCATCCTCTCCACAGACGCCGAAAAGGCCTTCGACCGGGTCGATTGGTCATACCTCAAAGCAGTGTTGGAGGCTTTGGGACTGAAAACGCGCATGATGTCGCCTATCTTAGCCCTATATTCTACCCCCTGTGCACAGGTCAAGGTGAACGGAGTGCTCTCCCCCCAGTTCGCAATTCGGAATGGCACGAGACAGGGGTGCCCCCTTTCTCCTCTACTCTTCGCTTTAGTGCTAGAACCGTTGCTAAGTACCGTCAGAGCAAATACTGACATCAGGGGCCTGAAGGTAGGAAGTAATGAACATAAACTGTCCGCATACGCAGACGATGTATTGTTCCACCTCTCAGAACCCCTGATCTCGTTGCCAGTCCTTATGAAAGAATTAAAATTATTTGGATCACTTTCTAATTTCAAAATTAATTTCTCTAAGTCTGAAATTTTGCCGATCAACTTGACCCCCACATTGACTAACAGCTTACAAGCTTCGTTCCCCTTCACCTGGGCCAAATCCTCCTTTCGATACTTAGGTATACAGTTAACGGATAGTCTTGACACACTATATACTGCAAATTTCCCACCGTTACTTAACTCAATTAAAAAAGACCTGTCCGCCTGGACGAAGACCGCGTTTACGTGGATAGGCCGCATTAACATCATAAAAATGAATGTTCTACCCCGAATACTTTTTTTTCTACAAATGATCCCAATTCCTCTGCCCAAAAATTTCTTTTCCCAAATTAATAGCATACTAACAAGATTTGTGTGGGACGCAAAGAAGCCTAGAATAGCTATGCACGTCATGAAACGCTCAAAACTAACAGGGGGGTTAGGGATTCCAGACATTTTAAAATACTATAGAGCCATCGCTCTCCAGAGGATCCTCAACTGGCGATTTCACACCCAGTCCAAATTATGGGTCTCCCTGGAAAAATGGTTAGCCGGCAGGAACCTGGCCTTTGCGCCTTGGCTGCCACGTGAGTACCGCGGATTGTCAGACACTACCTCCCCGCTGACGATCCATGTCCTTTCTATCTGGGACACAGTGAACATAGCTCTAAAACTATCCCCACCAATGTCACCGCTTGCTCCGTTAGGAGGGTTCCTCTGGTTCCCACCAGGCGAACAAATGGCCTTTTTCGGCCCATGGGTGGATGATGGAAACGCCAGTTGCGGAAAATTAATGAAGGATGGCAAATTGATAAGTTATGAAACGCTACGACGTGAACATAGAGGTCCCAAAATAAATTTTTGGAGGTATAGGCAGCTCCACCACTTTTTTGAAATCCATGGACGTTCTATACGGGACATCTCCACTCTTACTCCATTTGAACAACTTTTTATTGAGGAAGACCCGATCCCACACCTGATCTCGGAAATGTATCGCTTACTAGGTACAACTGACAACCCTAAAACGACTTACATACGGGCATGGGAAAGGGATTTAGAGTTAGACTTTTCCACGACCCAACTCACGCACCTATACCAACTCACCCACTCGAGCACTATAGAAACCAAAACCCAAGAAACAAACTATAAGATTTTGTCACGCTGGTACAGAGTACCTGCAGATTTGGCTCGTATCTACCCTTCGGTGTCGGATCAGTGTTGGAGGGGATGTGGCCACAGAGGCACGCTCCTACACATTTGGTGGGAGTGTCCCCTGATCAAATCATACTGGGAAGACATTAAGTCCAGTGTAAAAGAAATTTTGGATCTGGATATTCCTCTGTCCCCAGCCTATTTCCTCCTGCATGTCCCTTTGATACCGATTGGTAGATATAAAAAGAGTATACTTCCACACCTACTAAACGCGGCTAGGCGTCTGGTTCCAATATATTGGAAACAGACTAGGGTCCCTACAAAAGAAGATTGGATAAAAAAAGTGAACGATATTAGGGAAGCAGAACATTGGATAGCATCATGTAAAGGAAAGACGGAACGTTTTGAAATTATATGGGGCCCATGGAAAGACTATGTGTTAGATCCAAATCATATGTCTTCAAGCTTGGACATAGCCCTACTAGAATTAGCAGAACCCTCCTTACGATCCCGCTTAGATAACGTAAACAAGTCCCACTGAAAGATATACTTCAACTTTAACAGTCATAAGGATGTGTGGTTGGGGGACTCGCCCGGCACGGACCAAAAGAACCTTCTTAGGCTAAGAGGTATGCTCCATATCCTTTCCCCTCTACCTCTCTCCCCCTCTAACCCCTTTTTCTACCCACTACCCCTTCACTCTTACTTCTTTTCCACTCTTTACTACTATCCATATTTTTGTTTGAAAGACTACTTAACGTTTCTAATACCAGGCGGTTCTAATTTAAGACACATTATGTTTGTTTAAACTCAAGGTGAAGATGATTGGCAATAAGACAACGGCCTCGTCACATGGTGGCGAAGATATACTTCCTCCGCTTCCTGTTGGGCGGGGCAGGGGGGGATGAGTCCTCCTAGACACAGCGAGAAAGGCGAGGTTGTAGGAGGCTATTGCCCCCCTCAGCCTGGATCGCTGTTGGAGGATGATCCCCCCATGCGACCACTCAAACCCACATACCTCTTCTGGAGGTTTAAGGCCAACATCTGACCGGTCTAAGGTCTCATGATCACCTAGCCTCGGGAACTTATTAGAAGCTCCTGACCACACCGGTACCTTGGGTTCACCTTAACTTTTCAGCTCTAGACCGTACCTGAAATGTTTCATATGAGTTTCATATGTTTTGTGTAACATTTGTATAATGTGTGCAGTCTTTTGTACCAAAATGTTACTAAAATAAAGATTTTTCAAAAAAAAAATGCAGCCACTGTGCCATCAAATGCTGCCACTGTGCCCATCAAATGCTGCCACTGTGCCCATCAAATGCTGCAACTGTGCCATCAAATGCAGTCACTGTGCCCATTAAATGCTGCAACTGTGCCATCAAATGCTGCCACTGTGCCCATCGAATGCTGCCACTGTGCCATGAAATGCTGCCACTGCACCATCGAATGCCGCCACTGTGACCCCTCGCCCACTCTCCGTCTACCCGGCACTTACCCTGTCTCAGTGGGGCAGCGGGTGATGGACGGCGGTGAGTGGTGTCCTCCATGCATTTCTTCCCATCCTCTCCTCCCGATAGGCGTCCAATCAAAGTGCCTGTCGTTTCAGCAAATCAGGTGACGGGTAACAGACTCAAGCCCCTGATTGGCGGACAGATGGTTCAGTGTTAGGAAAGCGAATATTCATTCGCTGTTCTAACACACCTGGGTGAATATGTTTAGATGTACATTTTATCCCAAACAAGGAGAAGGTTTTATAATGGAAAAATAGGAATTCAATGATGTATATGTATAGTCTATTTTTCCATTCCTCCAGATGAAAAACCTTCAAGAAACAGTTTAAAAGAAATAGCTTCATTTAACCCTGGTGGCTGTGTGGCTTTCAACTTATGAATCCACCGCAATTCTATTTGGAGAAGAATTTTGTTCCAGTCCCCACCCCTAGGGCTGATGATGCTGGATCATCCTTGGGTGTAGTGCCCTCCTAGTTAGTATATAGGATACTAGGTAAATTTAGTTTGGCTCATCTACAGTGGAGTAGTTGTTGATTCATTGCTTTGGACTGCTCAGTGTTTCACAGGCTGTTGGTCTGATTATTTCCCCCTGCATTCTAGAGGGTTCAGGGGTTACAGTGGGAGGAAAGCCAGCCTGAATATTTATGGGGACACAGCTATTCCCCAGGTAGGTGTGCCCAGGTGGTTGCTGGAGAGACGCTAAATAGTTTGAGGCCCGGAGAAGAGTTCAGTTGGTCCTGAGTCCAGTCCTGCAGGAGGAGCCCCTGACCTAAAAGCAGAGAAAAGCTAGGACGCTGCTGGATGTTCATTGAGGTCCAAGCTAAAGCATAGCATTTCAAAGGTTCTAGTCTGGGATATTGGTCTGGAGAGCTCGCTGAAGACTTCCTGGTGGAAGATGGAGGAGAGTGTTCAGCTGCTTTGTGGTTATTGTGATTGTGAGCTTTGTTTCTCCCTCACTGAAGAGTACCAGGTGGATAACAAAAGGAGGCAGCCGATGATCCTGTGGCATTGTGAGTACAGACACCTAAATTCTTAGCCCATCTGACTGTGTGCTGGTTCCCTATTCTTCAGAGGGTTCATGAAATTGTTCGGTCTGTGGTGGCCTTTAGGAGAACCTAATTCCAGACACTTCTTCTACCTGATGCACAGAGACTATTAAGAAAAAGGGAGCTGTGTCCTCTGGTTATGCAGTCCCGCTTGGGGTATCCCATGCTCCCCCCTTCCACCCCTCCAAGTTCTACAAGCAATAAATTGCATACATTACATCCCCTAGACCATTTATTTGCACATAGAGAGAGATTGCTGTGTACCTGGCTGCCTATGCACTAAAATTTGGGGAAGGAACTACAGCAGCTCCTCTAGGGGGGGTGCTCTCCAACAGAAAGCTGATGTAAAAAACGCCAGCTCTATAAAGCCTAAAAAGCCACCAATCTGAGTTAAACCCACCTTGGAGTCTAAATGTGATTGCAGAATATTTTACTGCACAGGCTTGATGAAGTACTTATCTACTGCCCACCTACTGGCTACTGGAGCAGCTCACTGAAAAATTTAAAGTATATCTAAATTCAAAATTTTTGGTTTTTAGTTTGGAATAGAGCAGAGAGGGAATATAACACATATGAAAGGTTTTATTGCTTTCTTTGTCCAAGTTAAGCAGATTCACCCTCTCTATTTATCCAGTTTACAGTTCTAATCGAAAGTAAAAGAAAATTCAAAATTTTGGGTTTTCCCTAGAACAGTAATCAAAGGAAAATCTTCCAATGATGATGCTAGTTCCGGTGACAACCATGGATTGTATAATTTTGGAGGGATTACCTCTCACTCCCTGGTTTGGCTTTGGAACAGGAATTGAAGGGAAATCTAACCAATGAGTCACAGATGGCAAAAAATGGCAATAAAAATAAAACGGAGGTCATAACCCTCCCTTATTCCAGATGCAAAGAAAAAAGAGTTTTGCCTTTAGTTCTACTTTAACTTGTTGCCTGGAACTGCATCTAAAGGGGAAAAAAATCCTAGCCGGGAACAGATTGATTTTGTGTAGATAAGAGTCAGACACTTCTGTTGTCTGTATGCGGTATGTTTTCTTTCCACTAATTGCTAATATGGTCCATTTACAATAACATTTCCAACTCCATTTTCTCTCATTTCTATTGACTTTAAAGTGCCTCTATTGGTTAATGGCAGTAACCATGACTGGTGTTATCTCTTTGGAGCCTGTAGGCACTCAGAGTTTGAACACCAGTTCATCCCAGTAATGGATTTCTATCCATTATAGACTTTGTGTTTACACATAGAGAATTCCAGAGATTCACAAGTTCTTAAACAGAGAAGATGACTGTAAGGTGACAGAAGAGATTACTGCTCACAAACTTACATAGCCGGCCCAAGGATAGCAGGTGCAGTTGGGATGGAGCTTGTTTTTGCTCCCCATATAAGGCTGAATCATCTGCAACATCCACTAGTCTCTGATGCCATAACCCTAGTGCCTCTGTTGCCTTTTGCAAATCTCACTAGTCAGGGCCCAACAATGCAGCCTTACCAGTGCCCAAAAATGTGGCCTTAACAGTGCTCAGCAATGCAGCCTTAAAAGTGATTAGCAATCCAGCCTTATCAGTGCCCAGCAAATCCAGCCTTATCAGTGCCCAGCAATGCAGCCTTACCAGTGCCCAGCAATGTAGCCTTACTAGTGCCCAGCAATGCAGCCTTACTAGTGCCCAGCAATGCAACCTTACTAGTGCCCAGTAATGCAGCCTGATCAGTGCCCAGCAATGCAGCCTTACCAGTGCCCAGCAATGCAGCCTTACCTAGTTGGATCTTGGCTTTGAATATCCCGGCGCCTCCATCCTTCCCTCCCTTGGTCTTCCTCCTCTTCCTGTAACAAGGTCCCGCCTTCTATAATACACATCACACTGATTCAATAACTCAATTCCGCCTATCACTGGAGTCTAGGAGACTTTGCTACACTGCCACTGGAGGAAGAGGAGAAGGACCGAGGGAGGGAAAGATGGGCGTGCTGGGATGACACCCCCTCTCCCCAATGTGTGCCACCCGGGGTGGACTGCCACCCATTGGCACGGACGACCCGAGCCCTGCACTGTAGTCACCCTTGCATCTCTGCTGCCCTCTGCAACTTTCACTAGTCTTCACTGTAGTCACTCTTTTACCTCTGCTGCCCTCTGCAACTTTCACTAGTCTCCACTGTAGTCACCCTTGCACCTCTGCTGCCTTCTGTGACTTTCACTAGTATCCACTGTTGGTACTCTTGTACCTCTGCTGCCCTCTGCAATTTCCCTTCTCTCCACTGTAGTCACCCTTGCAGTTCTGCTGACCTTTGTAACTTTCTCTAGTGTCCACTGTAGTCACCCTTGCACCTCTGATGTTCTCTGCAAATTTAACTAGTTTCCATTGTAGTCACCCTTATACCTCTGCTGCCCTCTGCAACTTCCACTAGTCTCCACTGTATTCACCCTTGCATTACTGCTGACCTCTGCAACTTCCCCTAGTCTCCACTGTAGACACCTATGTACCTCTGCTGCCCTCTGCAGCTTTTACTAGTCTCCACTGTAGTCACCCTTGCACCTCTTCTGCCGTCTGCAACTTAAACAGTCTCCACAGAAGCAAGACTTGCACCTTGGCTGCACCTCAGTCTCAGCTATCTGTACACCGATGATACAAGCATTTTCATACATATTTTTGTTCTGGATGTGCAGTCCTGCCAGGGAGCCCCACCTCCTGACTTTACACCCTAGACATGAATTTAGTCATAGAGAACTCTAGAAGTCAAATTAAGTCAGTTTTTAGAGAAAAACACAACAAAAATGGAAACTGAAGCACCACACCACTATCAAAAGGTCCAAATACAACCTTATTCCAATAAAAGTCAAGAGAAGAGTTCAAAAAGTAGCCAATGCATTTCGAGGGTCCGAAATTACTGCCTTCATAGCGCTTAATTGAAAGATATGTGAATGGGTTAGAAGTGAAGCAGCTGCTGCCAAGGCCAGTGCTTGGCCACGCTGGAGGAAATAGCATGGAAGTTCAGTTTACTTCTGGTCCATTCACATTATTTTCACTCAAGCCCTGATGAAGGGGGTGTTTTTGGACCCTGAAACACGCTGGATACTTTTTGGATTGTCCCCCAAACTTTTACTGGAATAAGGTTGTTTCTGGGCCTCTTAGCAGTCGTGTGGCACTTCAAGTTCCATTTTTGTTACATTACACTAAAACACAAGGAGACCATGGAGATAACCCTGGGATGTGGAAGCCACCTGCCTGGGTACCAGATCACTTGTATCACAATTACAGCGGCATAACATACTTTGAGATAGCAATACCAAGGAGATTACTTTACATGCCCAGTGCTATTTTTCCACTTTCCTCAACAATCTAGGGTGAAATGTCATAGTATTGTTATCAGTATTTTGAAATGTAAGCAGTGACAGTACCTGAATTTAGCATGGTATCAGGTTCTGGCAGTCCCTTGTCAACAGCACTGGAGTGTAAGATGAAGAAAAAGCACAAGAAGTCAATCAGCTCAAATGCTGACAAGGAGCATGCTGATAGAAGGAGAGAGCAGACGGACTACTGAATTTTGAGTGCCAAGAGATCAGCTCATCACTGTCTTCACAGTCTGGACTCAGAGTGAATGATGCTGGCCATCAGACCTAGTACCTTTTGTGGTAGAAAAGAAGTACTTGGTGAGTTGGGGGAGTGGGTCCAGATCGACAGTAAATATTATCTTTTTTTGTTGTTGTATTATTTAATGGACTATTTATTTTATCTTGTTATTTCAGGCTAGAGTTCTACTTCAATTTTCTTTAAAGTGGAACTAAACTCTCTCAATCAACATTAACTATTTGTAGTCCTTATGCTACTAGCATTTAATAGATACAATGGCGTCCCTGGGGGGGGGGCAGAGGGTACCCTGACCCCCCCAACATTATGCTGTGCCCCACCATGTGCCCCCCCCCCCCCCAATTAAAAAAAAAATTTTTTTTTTTTACAAAACGGCAATATCTAAGAGGGAGAGCGTCCCCAGTCCGCTCCTGTGGGTGAATCCTCCCTCCTCCCTCTGCTTGCTGACACTGCATAATGCGAGCGTTCACACAACCATGGCCGCCCGATCTGCTCCTTCCCCTGCATCCTAATTGGCAGGGAGAAGAGCGAGTTGCAGGAAGGACTCCACCAGGACTCTCAGTTACTGAAAAAACAGACTGATTTCTCCCGTCCTTAGGACAGGAGAACCAGCCTGTAAATTCCAAGAGATGTCAGACCAGCGCTGTCAATAGCAGAGGCAGGACAGCAAGAGGAGGCTGGGGAACCCCACAGTGACAGAACACCAGGGCCCGGTGGCAAGACAACCTTTGCAACCCTGATAGTTCTCCCACTGCTTTGGACGCTTATATTTTCTTGGTATGGTGGTAACATATATCTCTTATTTTCTGGGGGCCCAATAAAGTAGGAAGGGAACTCACTGCAGAACATGTGAAAGGGCTGTTGTGGGATCGTAGTAAAGGGCCCCAGGATATATATATATATATATATATATATATATATATATATATATATATATATATATATATATATATATATATATATAATTGCATTTTATAGTTGCCCCCCTACTTTTGTCCCTGTCCCCCCTTGTGCCCCCCCTAAATATGAAAGCTGGAGACACCACTGGTTAGATAGGATTATATATTATAGTTTCTTGTATTAAACTTTTATTTTTTAAATTTTTTCCTGGTTTCTGGCCTAGGCCAAAATAATGTCATAAATTCCAGGAGTCTTAATGGGCATTTTTTCTCCTTCATTTGGAGGAGGAGTTTTCTCAGCTAAGTATAACCTCCTTCCTTCATGCCTAAAGTTACTAAACACACACTGTTTAATTTCCATTATCCATTCTCTTTCTTATATGGGTGATGGCACAGTAATTATTTTAAATTAAAAAAAAATCGAAGTACCTTTTTCCTAATCGATATACAGCTGTCACATGACCCAAATTTCCCCCAGCCTGTCTGCAGGTAAACATAAGCAGGAGGAGCTTCTAGTCGTCTGTTGCTGGTCACATGTTCAGAAAAAAAACAGCCTTTGGAATACAGAGAAAAAATAAATAATTAATATCAATAAACTGTTTTTAAATCTTCATGCAAATATATATTTGAAATTAAATCTATTTTTGGGAATAACATGGAGGTTTCTGCCAGTTACAGACTGTCTCATACCTCTCCAGCCTGTGTGTTATAACAGAGAGGTGAAGCTTCAATCAATCAAGATGTAATATCCCATCCACATTGTGTTTAGCCTGTTAGTGGGCATGGAGGAGAAGGGAGGGAGTGAGCTTTGTTTTACCACTGTGTATATGTCCACATGTGTGACTTTATAGTCACATGGGCTGCTCAGATGTGATAGGTGCAGGGGCGGACTGACCATTGAGCGACTCGGGCACTGCCCGAGGGCCCTGGGCCACTAGGGGGCCCCATCAGGGTTGCCAGCCTCAGTAAAACCAGGGACAGTATGTATAAATCTGTGTTATTTTTACATCAGTCTGTGTATACTGTGTGTACATGTATGTGTATACTGTGTGATTGTATACTGTGTGTGTGTATATTGTGTGGCCCCATAAACTCTGATTGCCTGGGGGCCCCATAATCTCCTATTGCCCGGGGGCCCCATGAGTTATCAGTCCGCCCCTGGATAGGTGCTCAGCATAGAAACTCACTGAACACTGAGCATGTGCAGAGCTGCCAACACTGCTCTGCAAAATCTCTATATGAATTGGGGACATTAGCAGAAGATAGAGAGCAGCAGGAACAACCAGGTTTTTTTGCAGAATACAAAAAATGAATCTCATAATGACTGAGTGACTATGACTATCATGTAATACACCATTTATTGAATTGTTTTTTTATCATGTGGGTCTGGTGACACTTTAAGCTAAGGGCAGATGGATTTAAAGAAGTAAATATCTGCCCTCGCTCAAGATGGCCATGGTTAGAAATGAGAGGGGTGTTTTCCAAGAAAGTGATTTCTCAACAAAAGAGAGAATGAAGACATGGATGGATGGGTGAGTTTGCTTTTAACGTTAAAATGAATTAAATAGCGTTTTCAGTTTATGGTTCTCACAAACAGTTGAGTTCCACTTTAATTTGCTATTATTTTACTTACAGACAGCAAATTTTAGCCAGAACAGCATTTTTTAAAGCAAGGCTATAATCCTAACTTCCAAAATGTACGAATTCTGACCTTCATTAGCTGATCTGGTGTCATCAAAGCACTGAGATCTGTAGACACGCAAGCTCTGCCAAAGTATTACACAGGTGCAAAGGATTACAGTAATACTGGATTGTATGCCTATTTTCCTACGTGCCAAACTGGCAAAAAACTTGTGTACAATTATTTTATTTTTGTACCAGAGGAGCAAATTAAATGCTCGAGTCCAAACTCTACTGACGATTTGTCCAATACAAAGAACTGCGGAAACATTCCAGTGTTTTGTTCTTTTTTTTTTTTTTTTCAAGACTATTTAGGGATTTCCTAGGAGAAAACGACATTGGTAATTACTGAGCCGGCGTGATTAAAGCAGAAATGTTAAGCGGTATTTAGAAATTACAAGAGCGAGCATGCAAAACAAAACAGAAAAAAAATGGTTTCTCGTTATGTTTTCTGTGCAGAATCTATAGTGGATGTTTTATGATGACGTATGTAATTTGCTAAGCTAGCTGCAAGGTAGCAGGAGGCGGTCATGGACAAAGGAACAGCATTAATGGTTATTTAAATATCAGAAAATGAGAATGGAGAAGAAGCGGTTTGATCTGCAGCATAATGGTGCTTCTCGATCGAGTGCGCAAAGGAAAAAAACAATGGTAAGCAGTCATAAGATCTGGACTTTTAGAGGGGGTGGTAAGGTGACCATAAGGGCGGGATTTATAGCTTACTGGCCAGTTTACAAAATTTAAACATAAGGATTTATCTGTTTGTCTTTCATCCCCGAAAATCTTGCCACTTATGTGGCCTTGCTATTATGTCGATTATATCAATACTCTTAATCTGCCTGGTATACAGGTATGTGGTCACTCACTCCAACTTATGTATAATCATAGAGAGAGAAACATTTTTATTATTGGATTTCATGGTTGGTAAATTTCTGAACTGACTCAACTTCCAAAAGCAAATTGCTGCTCCTTTCTTTATTTTTATGAGTATTGGATTATCCGTGAATAGATTCAATATTAAATGATCTGTAAACAATATCATTACTAGGAAGTACTAAGAAAAAACAATAATTTAGCATAAGGTAAATGAAATAAAATTCATTTAAACAGAATTTTATACAATAGGAAGATTGCCAAGGCAAGGAAGGAGATAATACGATTATCCATCTAACTGGGCAAAAGATTAAAATGATACTTTTCTGTTTCATTTAATATTATTCTTGGATGTTTTCATGAAAAGTACAAACCTTTCTTTTAGATGAGGAAATACAAATTTACCACCAAATATGAAAGTTTTCATTTCAATAGTTTTTATTAAAGGTTTTCACAAAAAGTAACAAAAGAAAAGGACATGAAAGACATTAACCACTTCAATACTGATGTTCAACTTTCAGCGCTGTCATATTTTAAATGAAAAGTGCGCGGTCATGCAATGCTGTACCCAAACAAAATTTATATAATTTTTTTCCCACAAATAGAGTTTTCTTTTGGTGGTATTTGATCACCATTGGGTTTTTTATTTCTTGAAAATGTTGAAAAAAAAAGTTTTTCTTTGTTTCTGGTATAAACCTTTGTAAATAAGTATGTTTTTTGCTTCACTGATAAGCACTGATGAGGCTGCACTGACGGGCCCTAAAGAGGCAGCACTGATGGGCACTGTTGAGGTGGCACTGATAGGTGGCACTGATGGGCAATGATAGGCAGCACTGATGGGCATTGATAGGTGCCACTGATGGGCACTGATAGGCAGTACTGATAGGCACTGATAGGTGGCACTGATAGGAAGCACTGATGGTCACTGATGGATGGCACTGATGAGGAGGCACTGACAGGCATCACTGATGGGCACAGATTGGCATCCCTAAAGAGGAAGTGATTGGCATTCCTGGTGGGCTCTATTGGACATCCCTGGTGGGCTCAAGTTGGCACCACCTGTGGGTCTGCACTGATAATCAATACATTGATTAATTATCAGTGCAGAACCCTCTGTCAGGAGAGCCGCCGATCAATTCACCTTTACTTGTGCCTTGTCATTGCGAGTAGAGGAAAAGCCGATAAACTGCATTTCCTGGCTACCATGTGAACAGTTGTGATTGGACACAGCTGGTCACATGGTAAAGAGCCTACGTCATAGGCTCTTTACAGGGATCAGAGATGAGGTGTGTTATGCCCCGTACACACGGTCGGATTTTCCGACGGAAAATGTGTGATAGGACCGTGTTGTGGGAAATTCCGACTGTGTGTAGGCTCCATCACACATTTTCCATCGGATTTTCCGACACACAAAGTTTGAGAGCAGGCTATAAAATTTTCCGGCAACAAAATCCGTTGTCGGAATTTCCGACCGTGTGTACACAAATCCGACGCACAAAGTGCCACCCATGCTCAGAATAAATAAAGAGACGAAAGCTATTGGCTACTGCCCCGTCTATAGTCCCGACGTACGTGTTTTACGTCCCCGCGTTCAGAATGATCGGATTTTCCGACAACTTTGTGTGACCGTGTGTATGCAAGGCAAGTTTGAGCCAACATCCGTCGGAAAAAATCCTAGGATTTTGTTGTCGGAATGTCCGATCAATGTCCGACCGTGTGTACGGGGCATTAGAGCGACACAATACCGGCGTGCTAGCAGCTTATCCTGCTGGACGTCATATGATGCCCAGTCAGGATAATACAACCACTTTGCGGTCCTCATTCTGCTATATGGCAGGCAGGAAGTGGTTAAACAATTCACAATTTCCATAATGTTTTGTGATTATATAATAACAAGAAAAAACAAAGGGTTTGCATTATCAATCAAACAAAAGAGCAAAAGGCGTATGTCCCCAAGCCCCATTATAACTAAAGATTACTCCCTCTAGAAAGCCAAACATTGGCGTGTCCAAGGCACTTATTTGCAGACTTATTAAGTATTCTCCAGCATTTTCAATCCAATAGTTATATTTTGCAAGAAGTTATAAAGCCTAGTTAGCTCAATATGGCCTATTGTTTCCATGAAATTTGTTTGAATAGAGTTGAGTTCGGGGTTCACCCTCCACACATGAAAAAGAAGGTTACCTCCACCGAGGGAGAGGGGACTTTCTTTTTTCCATTAGTGTAACTACGTCTGTAAAATATCGTAAGCACACCAGTAAAAAGAGGGATAGAGAGAAGCAAGAAAGAGAGAGGAAAGAAAGAAGAAGAGAGGGAAGAGGAAGAGCCTGTGAACTGGCCTGCGCCACCAAATATATGAGTTTTGAATGCAAGTTATCTCTTGCGTACAAGGTGAAAGGACTTGTGCTTTTCGGTAAGTGGTATCAGCGCTGCAACATCATAATAAGACAATGGGGTTGCTTTATTAAAACTGGAGAGTGCAAAATCTGGCACAGCTCTGCATAGAAACCAATCAGCTTCAATTTTTTTGTCAAGGCTTAATTGAACAAGCTAAAGTTGGAAGCTGAATGGCTACCATGCACAGCTGCACCAGATTTTGCACTCTCCAGTTTTAGTAAATCAAGCCCACTATTCCTCTTGCTAGAACACTCTTATGAACATTCTCAGTGCATTTCAAATGTCAGTCAAAAAACTCCAAAATGTATTTTGCTTTTAAGATTCAAATTTCAAATGAATGGACTTCTGAATAAAAACTACATACACTGTTAGAAATGTATTTGTTTGAGAAAAACTTTCATGTTGCTTTCAAATTTTCTCATCATTCTGATTCAACCACATTAATAATTCAAAAATCGAACAAACTTTTTTAAAATTAAAAAATGTCAAAGTAAATTTTTGCATTCCATAGCCAGCTTTAGCCTTTAATGTGATGTGTTGTGTACTCAGGCAGTCTCTCTCTGGAACAAAATAGCACAAGTCCCAACTGAAACCCTAAAATTTATTACTGAAACAGACTCAGGCTTATACAATGATAAATATAGTCTTTGTGCTGTATTTTTAGACAATTATGCTGTCCTCTCTCCTTGCTCCCGTGCATCTAGGAAGGGTTTCCTCTATGTGTTGTAGGGAAAATATTCCAGTACCTGAGCCCCAGGCTCAAGGTCACCCCCCTCCCAGACTAGGGGTCACCACTGTTGTTCACCAACAGCCTCTTCAGCACTACATCTTCATCTTCCACCTGACCGCCCCGGTTGGCATGACTCCTAGCTTCAACCCACTATGTCTAGAACATTCTCAAATTTTCCAGAGGACAGAGGGAGGCACCAAAATAGCTGTTAGGATGAGTCATCCAGCCCCTGAGTCTCTAATCCCTGACCCAGATTCAAAACCCAGGCCTGGCTCTCAGCCAAGCCAATTTACCTACACTAATAATCAAACCAACAGTATATACATCTAGTACACTAGTTAGAGGGTGCTACACCAACAACAAAGCTGTGATCTTCAATCAGAAGGGTGGGCTTGATGACTGGTTTGACTCCAAGAGGTCAGTGGTCCCAACCTCACACATTAAAGCTCCTTCTAGATTTTCTCACTGTTCCTTGTATTGTCCAATAATTCACTTTATTTTGGGGTCCAGGACAGCCAATGCCTTTCATGAACCATGTTTCCATCACCCAAGCCTTCCTTTCCTAAAGGTCAAGGAGATCTCATCTAGGGTTGCCATCTCATCCCTTTAAAACTGAACACATATTAATTACACAGGTTTTGGGGCTAATTTAATGCAGGTAAGGCACTAAGTGAACTTAATTGCCACCTTAATCAGCCACAGAACCTGTGTGTTTTAAAGGGATAAGGTGGCAACCCTACCCTCATCCTTTGTCAAACTACGGTATATTCTTTAGATAGCAGTTGCAGTTCTAAATCATCTGAAACAAAGATCTGCAACTTATATCTTCACCATATTAATCTTCAGCTTTACCACCTTTACACATTTAATAAATACCTTAATCCATTTGTCCAACAAGGTTTATGATATTTCTTCTCAAGACCTCATATATCCCTGTTCTTTTCTCTCAATATTTTGACAGCTAAATAATATAAATAGTGAAAGCAGATGCAATAAAATAAACACATTTATATGATACTTCCTTATTGTATGCATTAGGCATGGAAACAATGAACTCGACTGGCAAGGCTGTACAGAATGTTTTGTTTACAATAAAGCCATCACGTCAATGGATTTCTCTTTCCACAGCAGTCCCTCTCTGGATTCTATGAGGTTTGGAGTCAATGAGGTCACAAGTCACTATGCATACATGTCTGCAGAAAAAAAATTCCCTCTACATAATTTAAATGTATACTGTATGTATAAGAAAGGGGGACTGTATGGTTAAATCTTTCAGTCTGGCATTATGAAAACATGAGTTTAAAATGATCTTTTTATTGATGATGACTTCTTAGTCATGCTGAACCAAGCAAAGTAGGACAGAGGAAACCGTTTTGTATAGACAATCATTATGTGAGCAACGCGTATGTATAGAAACAAAGAAACAATGAAGAGTGATAGCAGAAAAAAGACCATGAGCAAGTGGTCCATTGAGGCTTCTTTTTTCAATTTTTTTTTTTACTTATTTTGTCTAAGTAGAGATCTCTGAGTGTCCTGGATACTTATAGACAAGATTTGTTTTTCTGCTTCCCTCCCTCAGCAGTTCAGAGGGCCACCACTGATGAAGCAGAGGTAGCTTGGCAAGTGATCTGCAACCAGGGGTGAGATCCTCTACTGTCAGAACAGCTGGGCTATAGTCTCGTAGTCAATGCCAAATTTATAGGGGGGCTACAGGGACTATTGCCCTGCCCCCCCCCCCCCCTGCCCGAGGGGAACCCAGCCTTTCTTTATTAAAAAAAAAAAGAATAATTAAAAAATTAGTTTCATAATTTACAAAATGAAATGTGTGTGGCTGTCAGGATACAGAACAGTTAAGCCTGACTTAGTATAGGGGTAGAATATACTGTATCTCTCTCTCTGGAGTCTATACCTCTTTAATACTAGCTTTAAAGGGGTTGTACAGGCAGAAGGTTTTTTATCTAAATGCATTCTATTAAAAAAGATAAAAAGCCTTTAGTGTGCAGCAGCCCCCCTCAACCCTCTAACACTTACCTGATGTCCCTCTCTGTCCAGCGATATCCATGAGTGTCTCAGCCGTCTGATATTTTCCTTCCTGATTGGCTCAGACACAGCAGCGACGCCATTGGCTTCCACCGCTGTCAATCAAAGTCAGCTAGCCAATCAGGGGAGAGGGGGTGGGGCCGGATCAAGGTTCCATGTCTGAATGGACACAGGGAGCTGTGACTCAGTGCTCGGGTGCCCCCATAGCAAGCTGCTTGCTGTGGGGGCACTGAACAGGGGTGAGGGGCCAGGAGCACAGAAGAGGCACCCATGAAGAGGAGGATCTGGGCTGCTCTGTGCAAATCCACTACACAGAGCAGGTAAGTATAACATGTTTGATATTTTTATAGAAAAAAAAACGAGCCTTTACAGTCACTTTAGGAAATGGAGGCAGGTGCTTAGATATGTTGCAAACAGTAACAACATATTGATGATTCATCTTGTACTCATCCAGACTTCATGAATAACATAACCCATAGCACAACATTTAACATGACCCCAAGGCTAAGGCATGCAGCTATTACCGAGCTAAGCTCTCACCTATTAGTCACAACCTAGTTAGCTATCACTCGCCGATAGCATCAGCTGTAAAATACCTTTCTGGGTTTTTTTTTTAATGTCTTTTAAGTAGATACCTGATAAGAAAAGAAACTTGGAAAAATCCAAGAAAATAACAGTAAAGTTTAATGAAGCGTTCCTCTGAAAAGACTGACAAATCCCCAGCCAGAGTATTGATTCCGCAAGAATTTATTAAAAAACACTCCGCACCGCGTGTCATTACGGTCTGCGCCCGGCAAGGGGAATCATGTAAAATAGATGTTTAAATGAGGAGTAATAGGCAGACGTAAAGCCAGTATTGATGTGTGTCATGAAGGGTGAAATAGTACAGCTCACAAATACATGTAACACACCGAAAGGGAGAAAAACAAAGCTTTCAAAATGTAAATCTGCTTCGAGTGTTGGTAAACGATTAGCTTTGAAAACCATCTTTTAGTCTTCAAAACATATTATTCATAAAAATACTTTGCTCAGTTATCCCAGCTTTCATGTAAATAAAATGCATCATTCCCGGTATGGAAATCTATAGGCCGCCAGAAAAAAAAAGATTGCCATTGTCAAGCTTGTGGAAGAAGAACCAGTAACCTGGGTAGACACATGGTACAGGTCAAGTAAAAGTGTCCCTAGGTAAAAAGTTGACCAATCAAAAAATGTAAATGGCTTAAAGGGGTAATTAACACCCCCCCCATCATGTTTTATTTTTTTCCCCCTCTTATCTGTATTTCCAAGTTATCAAAATGCATACTCACCCCCACAATGAATCCTCCATTGTCCTGCTGCGATTCCCCATTTTAGTGACATAACCCAGGTCAGACGCCACCATCTTGGTCCTCTTCAGCTGACTGCCTCTTCTTAGTTTAGGCAGCCAACTCTCGATGGAGCACTGGTCCTGCTGCAGCTGCAAGTTGGGAAATATAATGTGAGTATCCCAGGAGGTGGCAGGGGGTGTGGCCAATATATATATTTTGCCCATTTACCAAGTGTATACTCCTGTTATGCAGTGTTTGTTTGCCCTTTTCCAATATGGTTGCTATGCTCTCTCTCACCAAGGATGAGGTCATCAAGTACAGCAGAGGATGGAAAGGGGTTTTGTGGGTAAGTGGCTGGAGAGAAAGACATGTGGGGAAGAAAACAGTAATTCCTGCTAAGGGAGAAAGACTGTAAGTGCTGCAGCCTTACCTCACTGAGACATACGTAGAGACTGTTAATGATTTCATGTTCCTGTTTGGAAATACTTTATGTTGGATGGTTCACTGAATGTTATTTCTTCAATACATGGACTTTCAAATACAATGCTGTAAATGGGGATTACTGTCTATGTGAAGATATATTCCTCAATTGGGATTTCACTTGCTATTCACAAGCCCCAACTGAGTGGGGGCACTGTGCTTGTTAGAGATCCTGTCCCACAGATTATGAAGACTCTGCTCCTAAATACTATACAGGTGGCGCCATCATACCTCAGTAGCCGCAGAGAGAGAGAACAATAGTGCTACATATATATATATATATATATATATATATATATATATATATATATATATATATACAGGTGCATCTCATAAAATTATCATGAAAAACTTAATTTATCATCACAGACTATGGAAAATGTTGCATTTCATTTGGAAATCAAGGTCCCAGAGTCTGGATGAAGAGTGGAGAGGCACAGAATCAAAGTTGCATGAGGTCCAGTGTGAAGTTTTCACAATCAGTGATGATTTGGGGAGTCATGTCATCTCCTGGTGTTGGTTCACTGTGTTTTATCAAGTCCAAAGTCAGTGCAGCCCTCTACCAGGAAATTCTAGAGCACTTCATGCTTCTCTCTGCTGACCAGCTTTATGGAGATGCTGATTTCATTTTCTAGCAGGACTTGGCACCTGCCCACACTACCAAAATTACCAATGCCTGGTTTAATGATCATGGTGTCACTGTGCTTGATTGGCCATCAAACTCGCCTGACCTAAACCCCATAGAGAATCTGTGGGGTATTGTCAAGAGGAAGATGAGAGACACCAGACCCAACAATGCAGACAAGCTGAAGGCTACTATCAAAGCAACATGGGCTTCCATAACACCTCAGCTGTGCCACAGGCTGATGGCCATCATACCACGCATTATTGATGCAGTAATTCATTAAAAAGAAGCCTCGACCAAGTATTGAGTGCATACTATACTGTACATGGACATACTTTTCAGTAAACCAACATTTCTGTATTAATAATCCTGTTTTTATTGGTCCCATGTAATATTCAAATTTTTTTGAGATACTACATTTTGGGTTTTCACTAGCTGTAAGCCATAATCATCAACATTAAAAGAAAGAAATGCTTGAAATATATCACTCTGTGTATAATGAATCTATATAATATATGGGTTTCACTTTTTTATCTGAATTACTGAATGATATTATAATTTTATGAGATGAACCTCATATATACTGTATATATAACATGGGAAGGGGGGAAAAGGGGGGAAAAAGAAAAAAGATCATACCATTTTTTTTCATTTTCAAGCTAGAAAGCACATACAATCCACTGATTGATATATATATATATATATATATATATATATATACATATATATATATATACACACTGTATATATATATATATACATATATACATATATATATCCTGAAAGCAGAGACCCTGTAGATTAAAATGGTGGAAGCTTTTTATGTAACAATACGCACATATATATATATATATATATATATATATATATATATATATATATATATATATATATATATATATATGTTCATTAAAAAATACACTCAAAGTTATATTAGGCTCAAAAACACAATATAAACCCCTTTTTCGGGGGGTAAAATATTTATGGATAAAGTTGTGCTGATTAAAGGACAAGTTAACTTTAAAAAAAAATAAAATAAATGTAAATTTTTTTGCAGGTAAAAAAATGTGCTTTTACTATTTTTTTTTAGGAGCCTGCAAAGTATTGCACCAGCAATCAGCAGATCGAGGGTGCCATGCAGGACTCTTGCAGACTGTCAGTGTAAGCTGTCTGCTCTGTACATCGTACAGGCAGGCAGTTTCACATTGACAGGAAGAATCAGTGAACTACCACAGTGCTCAACAGCGCCCGGTAGTTCATTTAGAACTATAAGCCGACAGCCGCAAAGGCTGTTGGTACTTGGAGTTTTCACATTCACAGAATTCTGTGAATGAATGACGTGGCCAGGCAGAGCCCCGCACCGCCACGTTGTCTTTAAATTGTGACAGGGAGCGAGGGAGAAGTAAAGGGGGAAGTTCTACAGTAACATGGTACATGTTACACCCTGAAAATACTAAATATTTCAAATCATGCATGGCCGTGAAACAGCGAAAAACTATGGTACCCAAAACTGTCCACAGATAAAGCCTTAACAAGTCATTGATTTAAAGTAAGCCATGAATGAAAGCCCCTAAACTCATTACTTGCACTATAGACTTTATGCAGTAGAGTGCAACATGTAAATAACAAGCTTCAGACATTAAAAAAATAAATCTAAACAAACATAAAAAAAAAAAAAAAATATTCATTAAAGTGGGTCCCTACTAGGGATGAGCTCGATGTTCGGGTCGATCATCGGGTCTTCCATTATTCGCCGAAGAGTGAACATTAGGGGCGTTTGTGGAAAATTTGAGAGCTGCGGAATGTCCCATAATGCACTGCAAGGTCACAGTGCATTGCTGTATGATGATTGGCCACCTGACCTGCATGCTTTGGCCAATCACAGCGCACTCTGCTAAGAGAGCCATAATTGGCCAAAGCCAATTTGGCCAATCATGGCTCAGGGGGACCAAGTCCACGCCCCACACTCTATAAGGTTGTCCACACGGCAGCCGTGTGTAGTATTGTTGGTGTGGACAGAGAGATAGCTTGATTTAGATTAAGCAGGCAGGTTATTCAGTTAGTGGCAGTGTATTTGATATATATATTTATACAGTGGGGACAGAAAGTATTCACACCCCCTTAAAACTTTCACTCTTTGTTATATTGCAGCCATTTGCTAAAATCATTTAAGTTCATTTTTTTCCTCATTAATGTACACACAGCACCCCATATTGACAGAAAAATACAGAATTGTTGACATTTTTGCAGATTTATTAAAAAAGAAAAGCTGAAATATCACATGATCCTAAATATTCAAACCCTTTGCCGTGACACTCATATATTTAACTCAGGTGCTGTCCATTTCTTCTGATCATCCTTGAGATGGTTCTACACCTTCATTTGAGATCAGCTGTGTTTGAATATACTGATTGGACTTGATTAGGAAAGCCACACACCTGTCTATATAAGACCTTACTGCTCACAGTGCATGTCAGAGCAAATGAGAATCATGAGGTCAAAAGAACTGCCTGAAGAGCTCAGAGACAGAATTGTAGTAAGGCACAGATATGGCCTAGGTTACAATAAAATTACTGCTGCACTTAAAGTTCCTAAGAGATAAAACTTTTTGGCCTTAATTTTAAGCGGTATGTGTGGAGAAAACCAGGCACTGCTCATCACCTGTCCAATACAGTCCCAACAGTAAAGCATGGTGGTGGCAGCATCATGCTGTGGGGATGTTTTTCAGCTGCAGAAACAGGACGACTGGTTGCAATCAAGAGAAAGATGAATGCGGCCAAGTACAGGGATATCCTGGACGAAAACCTTCTCCAGAGTGCTCAGAACCTCACACTGGGCCGAAGGTTTACCTTCCAACAAGACAATGACCCTAAGCACACAGCTAAAATAAGAAGAAGTGGCTTCACAACAACTCCGTGACTGTTCTTGAATGGCCCAGCTAGAGCCCTGACTTAAACCCATTTGAGTATCTCTGGAGAAACCTAAAAATGGCTGTCCACCAACGTTTACCATCCAACCTGACAGAACTGGAGAGGATCTGCAAGGAGGAATGGCAGAGGATCCCCAAATCCAGGTGTGAAAAACTTGTTGCATCTTTCCCAAAAAGACTCATGGCTGTATTAGATCAAAAGGGTACTTCTACTAAATACCGAGCAAAGGGTCTGAATACTTAGGACCATGTGATATTTCAGTTTTTCTTTTTTAATAAATCTGCAAAAATGTCAACAATTCTGTGTTTTTCTGTCAATATGGGGTGCTGTGTGTATATTAATGAGGAAAAAAATGAACTTAAATGATTTTAGCAAATGGCTGCAATATAACAAAGATTGAAAAATTTAAGGGGGTCTGAATACTTTCCATCCCCACTGTATATAGTCTGCATCCAGTGTAGCCTATATCTATAGTGCATTCAGTGGTGTACTGTTTCTACTACATTTCAGGCGGTGTACACAGTATCGAATACAGTGTGTACAGTTTCTACTACACTTCTGGTGGTGTACACAGTACACAATACAGTCTTGGATCAGCAGCTATCAAGCACCTGATGCTGATGTAACTGATTGAATTTGCTATGGATGTGGGATCCCTTGAAGACTGCCTATGCTGCCTATCCTATTCCTCCTCAATCTTGATGATGCTAGCTTCCAATAATATTTTTGATTTAGTGCACCACCACCCAAGGCCCAATTTTTCTGCCTCTGTTTAACAGGGGCATGTAATTACAATTTTTGATCTTATATTTCAACGCAGGGCCCGTTCCTGCTCCCAACAAGAGTAACTGTGAGGGCTTACAGTGTTGTGGCACCACCACCGCCCAAGGCCCAATTTTTCTGCCCATGTTTAATAGGGGCATGTAATTACAATTCTTGATATAATATTTCACAGCAAGGCCCGTTCCTGCACGCAACAAGAGTAACTGTGAGGGCTTACAGTGTTCTGGTACCACCAATACCTAAGGCCCAATATTCTGCATAGTATATAGGGCAGGCCGTATAGTATATATACTGCTGTTCAGAGTATATAGTGCCTGGGGGCCCCCCATGCCATTTTTTAAAAAACTTGGGTGCGGGGTTCCCCTTAATATCCATACCAGACTTGAAGGGCCTGGTATGGATTTTGGGGGTGACATCCACGCCTTTTTTTTGTTGGTATTTTTATCTATATTGCCGGGATCCGACAATACAATACAGACGCGAGCAGTTAAAAATGACCTTTTTTCCTTTAGAAATGTCATTTTGCTGTGGCATTATTATAAACATGGGAAATGTGCGCTACTTTACAGGCATACTAAGGACACCCCCCAGGCATGATATTTAACCACTTACTTACAGGGCACTTAAACCCCCCTCCTGTCCAGACCAATTTTCAGCTTTCAGCGCTGTCGCACTTTGAATGACAATTGCGCGGTCATTCAACACGGTACCCAAATTAAATTTTTATCATTTTTTTCCCACAAATAGAGCTTTCTTTTGATGGTATTTGATCACCTCTAGGCTTTTTATTTTTTGTTAAAAAAATTGAAAAAGACAGAATTTTTTTTTAAAAATTATATTTTTTTTATATTTTGTTATCAATTTTTGCAAACAGTTAATTTTTCTCCTTCGTTGATGTACGCTGAAGAGGCGGCACTGATGGGCACCGATAGGTGGCAGTGATGGCCACTGATGGGTGGCGGTTATGGGCACTGATGGGTGGCAGTGTTGGGCACTGATTGGGCACTGATTGATGGCAGCACTGCTAGGTGGCACTAATAGGTGGCACTTGTGGGCATTGATAGGTGGCACTTGTGGGCATTGATAGGTGGCACTTGTGGGCTTTAATAGGTGGCACTTGTGGGCACTGGCAGATGGCACTTGGAGGCACAGATGAGGCATCTGTGCCTCCTTCCTCTTCGGGACCGATGTCCCTTTGACATAAGCCAGTGATCGGCTTTTTTTTCCTCTTCACGCGGTGAGCGTGAGAAGAAAACAAAACCGATTACCGAGCTTTTGTTTACATCATGTGACCAGCTGTCATTGGCTGACAGCTGATCACATGGTAAGGGGCCGGGACCGGCCTCTTACTCGGATCTGTGATCATCCGAGTCTCCGTGACTCGGTGATCACAGCGCGCTCACCGCGCGCCCTGCAGGGTGCGCGCGGTGCGCGTGCATAGGGGAGGACGTCATATGACGTCCTCCCGGAGATTGAGGTCCGTGCTGTAGCCATCATTCGGCTATGGCCCGGACCTCAAGTGGTTAAAGGAATATTTCATTTTTATTGTTTCACTTTAAGCATTAATAAAATCACTGCTCCCGAAAAGATGGACGTTTTTAAAACTTTCTTTTCCATTGATACATGTCCCCCGGGGCAGGACCCGGGTCCCCAAACACTTTTTATGACAATAACTTGCATATAAGCCTTTAAAATTAGCACTTTTGATTTTTCATGTTTGTGTCCCATAGACTTTAACTGTGTTTGCGTGTTCGCACAAATTTTTTGCCTGTTCGCATGTTCTGCTGCAAACAGAACCAGGGGGGGTATTCAGCTCATTCCTAGTCCCTACATTATGATTAGCTAAGAATGTTGTTTTAGTTGGACTACATGAGTAAAAATAATGTTTTAAGAAACCATTTGCAAAAACTGGAAGGGAAGGATAGAAAAAGGTAGGAGTAGAAGTAAAAAATAATAATAATAATAATAATATTGTACAGTCTTGTACAGTCTTGAGCAAAAAAGGGAAAGGGGAGACATGACTGAAATATTTAAATACATTAAGGGTGTGTATCAGGTTCAGGAGGGCAGTGTTTTAATATGAAGCTAAGATCAAGACACGTGGACATGACCTCAACTAGCAGGTGGAAATTTAAATTTAACTAATCTTAGAAAGTATTATTTTACAGAAAGAGCAGTTGATACTTAGAAAAGACTAGACATGTTTGAGGTTAAACATGGATCTATACTCAAAAGTTGAAAAAAAAAGTAATACAATAAATACAATAATGGGGCAGACTTGTTGGACGACTTGGTCTTTTCTTGCCACCTCTTTTCTATAGTTCTCTTCTATGTTTTTCATTTTGCTCTGACAGGTTTTCCTTAAAGTAAACCTGTGTCAACAACCTGAAATATAAGGTAGACTCATTGTCAAAAAGAGGGCACCAGTGGGTTCCCCAGAACAATGGCGTCCCTAGGGGGGGGCAGATGGGGCCCCGACCCCCCCAACATTATGCTGTGCCCCACCATGTGCCCCCATTAAAAAAAATTTTTTTTTTCTACAAAAAGGCAATGTCTAAGAGGGAGAGCGTCCCCAGTCAGCTCCTGCGGGTGATTCCTCCCCCCTCCCTCTGCTCGCTGACACTGCATAATGCGAGCGCTCACACAACCACGGCCGCCCGATCTGCTCCTTCCCCTGCATCCTCATTGGCAGGGAGAAGAGCGAGTTGCAGGAAGGACTCCACCAGGACTCTCAGTTACTGAAAAAACAGATTGATTTCTCCTGTCCTTAGGACAGGAGAACCAGCCTGTAAATTCCAAGAGATGCCAGACCAGCGCTGTCAATAGCAGGGGCAGGACAGCAAGAGGAGGCTTTGGAACTCCACAGTGGCAGAACGCCAGGGACCGGTGGCAAGACAACCTTTGCAACCCTGATAGTTCTCCCACTGCTTTGGACCCTTTTTTCTCTGGAATTCTTTTTTTCTTTGGACCCCATTTTCTTGGTATGCTGGTGACATATATCTCTTGTTTTCTGCCACCCGGGGGGGCCCCAATACAGTAGGAAGGGAGCTCACTGCAGAACACATTGTGGGATTGTAGTAAAGGATATATATAGCCCCAGGATATATATATATATATATATATATATATATATATATATATATATATATATATATAAATAATTGCATTTTATAGTTGCCCCCCTACTTTTGTCCCTGTCCCACCATGTGCCCCCCCTAAATATGAAAGCTGGAGACGCCACTGCCCCAGAATACCATTTTTTTAAATTTATTTGTCTCACTCCTCCAAGAGGAGCAGTGCAAATATCCCTCTAAAAGTTAGTATTTGAATAAAATTAGGCACATCACTCCTAACATCCCATATGACTATAATCAAATGGATGTTCAGGCTCAGAGCACTGTTTCATAGCAGGGATCAGTACATTATCCCCATACAAGAATTATGTTTTTTGTTGTTGTTTTCTGATGTCTTAAGAGGTTGAGCTTCCTAATACTATGTAACTAATACAATGATCATAGACTGCCTACAGGTCCACTTTAAATTAGAACTGAAGGCAAAACCTTTTTTATTATTATTTCAGATAGAGTAAGGAAGAGTTATAATCCCTTTCAGTTTTTTTCCCATTTCTGTCCCATTGGGGAGATTTCCCTTCACTTCCTGTCCTATAGCGAACCCAGGAAGTTAGATGAAATTCTTCCAAACTGAGAGACTCCCTGGTTGTCACTAGAACCCATTTGAAGATTTTCCCTATATTCCTGTTCTGGTGCCAGCCCAAAAATTGAGATTTTCTTTATATTTCACTTCTGGTCACCAGAATATCAAAGAGGGTGAATCTCCCTGACGGGGAGCACAGACAGCAATAGGAACATGATAAGTATTCTTTTCTCTCTCCTCTTTATCCAAAACTAAAAAAAAAGTTTTGCCTTTCATTATACTTTAAATCCCCTGTATATAGAGGCTGTAGATCTACTTGCCTAGACTTCATACAACCCATGCAGCTAACATTAGAGTTCGACTGCCACCTCCAACGCACTTGCTTATGCATTTCCTAGCAAACAAAGTCAACAGCTAGGTAATTATTATCTTTTGTTAGGAACTTTGGAACATTGCTGCTGTATCAAACTGAAATAAATATATACTTGGCTCTATAATCTTCCATATTTTCTATCACCAATAGATCTGTACTTTTTTAAAATTTTTTTGGAAAATAGGTAAGACTTAATAAACAAATAAGCAACTTTATTACAAGATTAGAATTCAGACAGAGAACAGAACCCCTGGTGAAATAAATAAGGTTGAATCAACGTCTTTTGCCTAGACTCTTACCTATATGTATGCATATATATAATTTTATGTTATAATAGCAGGCAAGCCAAGCTAATATTAGTAAATGTGTGTCCTTGTTCACAGCTCTGAGCTAATTTACATCAGAATATCAAAATCCACATGATAAAACATTCAACAAGCAACGAGGAACACAAAAGCCTATTCACGTCTTGTGTTTTTAGTTGTCTAAATGCGTTTTTCCAAGTTAAAAGTCTTTCATCTTTCAACGAAAAAAAATAAAGATTAAATCTAGTCTACAGCTTTAATTGAAGAATTGGTTAAATTATTTTTATATTGTTCTTTGGACATTCAGCTGTAATGCTTTTTCATATTAAACTCTAGTGTCACACAGAGTGGAATTCAAATGAATTCAAATGATGCTGACAATGGATGTTCCTATACTGATTGGTGAAAGAAGGTGGTGCTGTTTTCTGGACCTGTCCTCCAAGTCCTATAGATCCTGTCTGGTAGACTTGCAGGGAGATCATCAAGGCTTAAATCTAACCAGGCCTGGAGCAATAGACAGAACAGTTTCAAGGTTTGGAGAATGAACATAGGCTGTTATGTTGGAGGCAAGGCAGTGGTTTCAGTAGATTTCTACTCAACCCTAATTGGTAGCCACTAGCCATATAGGACAGGAGTAGAGTCAGAAAAAAGATGGAGGTATAAGTAAAGTCCCATCTTGAGACCAGATTGCAGTTTTGAAAGAGCATTCCTTCTCATTCACTATATATGTGTAGCACTCTTCTAGGTCAGGGACTAGAAGTAAGGCAAATTTAGTTTTTGGTTCTACGTCTCTAAGTCTCTAATGCCCTGTACACACGGTCGGACTTTCTAACGGAAAATGTGCGATCGGATCTTGTTGTTGGAAATTCCGACCGTGTGTGGGCTCCATTGGACTTTTTCCATCGGAATTTCCGACACACAAAGTTTGAGAGCAGAATATAAAAATTTCCGACAACAAAATCCGATCCTTTAATTTCCAATCGTCTGTACACAAATCCGACGCACAAAGTGCCACGCATGCTCAGAATAAATTAAGAGACAAAAGCTATTGGCTACTGCCCTGTTTATAGTCCCGACGTGTTTTGCGTCACCGCGTTCAGAACGATCGGATTTTCTGACAACTTTGTGCGACCGTGTGTATGCAAGACAAGGTTGGCCCAAAATCCATCGGAAAAAATCAGACGGATTTTGTGTCCGATCAATGTCCGATCGTGTGTACAGAGCATAAGTCTCTAAGAGGAGACTTAATTATATTTTGCCTACTCTGAGTTCTGCAGCTGTAGGCTTGTCTGTCTCCCCATGTCTTTCCAGAATATTCTGGAAACATAGGGGTTGATTTACTAATGGCAAAAAGACTGTGCACTTTGCAAAGTGCAGTTGCTCCAGAGCTTAGTAAATGAACAGAAGCTCTGCTGACTTTCATCATCCAGTCATGTGCAAGCAAAAATTCTGTTTTTTTTTATTTTCCTTGCATGTGATTGGGCAATCTTTGCAAAGTGAAGACATGCCTCATTTACTAAGCTCTGGAGCAACTGAACTTGCAGAGGGCAACTGCACTTTTCAAATTGCACAGTCTATTTGCCTTTAGTAAATCAACCCCGTAGTGAACAAGAGAGGTCTGAGCTGGCCCTGGATACAGCTTCAGCCATTCCCTGGTCAAGAAGAATGGGCAGCGGGGGGCTGACAGGTGTATATAAGGCTGAAAGTAAAGTGTAGCTGGGTCCTTTTGCTTTGGAAATGCTGTTAAAACTTCCAGGGAGGAGTCTTAAGAAGTCCTGGATGATTCTCGCTCACTGAAGAAACAAATGATCACCTTTAAAGTAGCAGGAATATTCAAGGCAACAATCTAGAGAGGATCCGTCTGGGATACCTTGTGTCAGAGCCTGCTGAAGTAAAGGAGGCCTTCAGTCTGCCTGGATCACAGTGAGCAGGCCGCAGAGAATCCTGAGAGAATTTACTGTTGCTTGTGCACCCTTTCTGGATAGAAGTTCTAAACCAAGCTGCCAGGGCTGTGCCTTAGAGAAGAAAAGGCCCCTGTGCTGAAACCGTGTGCTACCTTTTTTTTTTTGGAGGGAAACTCTGCTTTATTTTGTGCAGCTGCTTCAAGATAGTGTCCTCATTCAAGTTGTTTAGTTCTGGGCATCCCAAAGCTCTTCCCAATCCCTATTCCAGTTCTACAAAACAATAAAAAAGGACACTATCTGCCTGATTACTCTGAGGGTTGAGTGAGATTTTATGCATCTGGGTGAAAATACCCTGAGCCTGGCTTTTTGCTCCAAGAAGGGATCAGAACCTGGGATCAGATCAGCGGACCAAGTCAGGGGTGCACTAAATATGCATTGGAAGCTAAGACTGAATTTCTCATTTCTTCAACGGGAACTTTTGTGTGTCACTGCAGCTGGGCAGTGTCTTGGTGTCTTAGAAGGACAAGCATTCACAGTCATTGTTAAACTGATATATAAAAGCCATCTTGGGTATGGTGTCCCTTTGTTGACAGAGGATTAGGTATCTGCAGTTGTACTGGTAAATTTCCACAAGGCAGTCGCTTTAGTTTATGTTTCCTAGCCCCAGCATTGCAAGGCAATGTTAGTGCTGTAGACGTGAAGGATAAATCCCTTTATCATTTTTTGAAGTATATAAATAGTTACTTTGAATAGTCAAAAAAAAAATGTCCTACCTGTGAGCTGACACTACAACATGTCAAATATTAAAGAGGAGCCAAACGAAAGTTGTCTCAAAAAAGAAAGCTGAAGACAAAGGACTGGTCACCAGTACTGCTTGTGGTCTATATGCAGCTTATGACATACCATGTTGTTACTGTCTGGTAGGTAGCAAGCTTGGTAGAGGAGCAGCTGCCTGTAGGCAAGTGTAGTCTGTACTCTCCACTGTAGGTGGCATTCGACTGAAACGGCAATCCAAAGGGGGAAGGAGATTGTGAGAAACTTGGTTCCTCTATGACTTCCTTTGGTTACAAAGTGACAGCTGCCCTAGTGGATGCTGGCATTCCAAGTGATTTCAGCGGCCTTCTTGGGTCAGGCAGAGCATATTTAAGACTCTGGCTTCTGGGATTGGTGCGCCTTTTGTGAGTGGCTTGTGTAGGGACAGTTTCCCCATCTGGTAGGGACAGTGCTTAGGGACAGGGAAAGGTTCCGGTGGAGTAGGGACAGTGCAGAGACTACGTCTACTTGGCTTCAGGAATAGTTCTCTTTTGCGTGTGGACTGGCCAGGCCACATTCTGCTCCTTGTTGCAGATGCTGTTGGCATCTTTAAAGCTACAGACCGCTGTCACAGTTCGTAAGTGATTCCAGATGGGTGTGCCTACCCACTGGGCCTAGTTGAGCTGTGTTGAACCTTTATACATGATATCACTATTTCCTAATTTGGACTCTGTAGGTTCACTGCCTGCCACACCTTGCTGGCATGCCCCCTGATGACTGATCTGATTACTAATGAAGGCATTATCGAGAAGCAGCAGTGCAGATTCAGAAAACATAGGTCCAACGAATGAATGCAGAGGAAGCAAAGAGATACAGCTTTCTCTCCAGCAAGGAGAACAGTAAGCCGCACAGTAGTGATATCACCAAATCTCTCTGCACATTCCATGAGACAGTCAGAAGCAGGAATGCCACCCTTAATGCATATGTACAGCGATGAGGCTACAGAACAGGAGTGCCTGGACACAGGAACTGCACTGTTCATTTTCAGAAGGATATCAAGACAAAGGGAAGATTTTTGAGGGACTGCTTAGGCAAAATTAACAGATGTTCTCTATGTAATAGAAAATCTTTATGAGTTTAGATTTTTTTAAAGCTTAAGTTTGGCAAACATTCCCCCTCTATGGCACACACAAATAATACCCTCAACCTTCCCCAGTTAATTGCTAGAGTAATTTCAAAGTAAAACTAAGCTAAAGGCCCCTAAATACCCTAATCTGAAGCGATATGACATACCAGCTCCTAGATTCTCCTGTTTATGCATTACAGTGTGGTAGGGTCCTTCTGCAGGTACCCAGTTCACATTTCATATATGGTCCATTAGTGGGGTTCTCACAGGATCCTGAACATTTCAGTGGTGGTGTGGTGAGGTCAAAGTGTAAGCCAGGAACAGAACTGGGTGGTGGCGGGGCTAGCCTCCAGCAATATATCACTGGCCTTCACACCTGGAGAGGCGTCAGGGAGGGTGACATGGTGGTGGATTCAGGTAGGTTAAAAAAGGGTAAGAAAGTCTAGAGTGTGGTTGGCAAGAGATAAGTGGAATTTCTTATTTTGCCTAGAGTTTGGCTTTAGCTATGTGAGATTCATTTTGTGATTGGTGATGTTACTGGTGATTTTTGACTGCTCTTCTAACTTCTTGTCATCTCTCCAATAAGAGTGCCCTGGTGCCCAAAAAAGGTTAACCCATTGGATGAGGAAATGACAGTTGGCAGTTCTTATTTTAGTAGTCAGATCCCTGTAAAAAGAGAAACTATATCACAGAGGTGCACAGACTTACCATGTTTCCCCGAAAATAAGACCTGGTATTATAATAATTTTGGCTACAAAAAATGCACTAGGGCTTATTTTCAGGTGATGTTGTATCGTAGGTCGGTATGTACAACAAATTTCCTCCATCTGTCAGCTCAAGAGTCAGCATTGTGAAATTCTGTAATCCCAAAAATAAACCTTAGTTAAAGTTATAAAATCATGTAATCTGTTCTGTAAAAAGATTATATAATGTGCAGTGTGTATCCTTGTGTAACTTTATTGTGGAAAATACCTTATTTACAGCACTGTTGGGTGTTCACTTGACCTGCCGGAGTGCTTCTTCCCTGCTCCGAATACTGCAGAAGGGGAGGCTGAGAACCCCGCTCCAGACACTGCAGAGGAAGGGGGCCGCTGTAGTCACCCGGGATGAGAAGAGAAGAGCTCTGGCAGGTCACATGAGCGCCCAGCGGTGCTGTAAACAAGGTATTTTCATCAATAAAGTTACACAAGGAGACACACTGCACATTATATAATCTTTTTAGAGACTAGATTACATGATTTCACAAGGTTTTTAACTAGGGCTTATTTTTGGGGTAGGGCTTATATTGCAGCCATCCCAGAAACTCACGCTACATCTTATGTTTGGAGTATGGCTTATTTTCGGGGAAACAGTGTACTTTCAAAAATGTAAAATGGTCAACAGTTTCAATTTAAGTGCAAGGAAAAATATTTGCAGTCTAACAGAATGTAACTATAGTTAGAATGCTAATGTGATAGTGAATTTATTGTACATATATTTAATTTATATAAAGTACATTTGTTAGTGTTATGTTCTTATGACTTATCCTACACTTTTAATAGTAACTTATCTCACAATGGCAACCTTTTTTATTGAAAAGTGTACCCACATAATATCAAATTGGAATCTATCTTATATTGGTATGATTTCAGTAAATTGAATTCTTATTGGTTGCTCTGGGCCACTGACTCACTGCACTTGGCCCGTAGCACTTTGCACCTTTTAATATTTATGTAATAAGCCTGCGAGTGTCAGTAACATGCCAAGAGTAAAGAGCCATAGAGGCAGAAACAGAAAATCGTTTTTTAACTGGTTACTCTCCCTTGTACTGTATGATATTGATTTTCCTGAAGTGAACTGAAGAAGATCTACTCACTGAATGATAGGCTTCCTGTAATATGCTATCCTTTCTCAGATTCACTTCTCTCCAAAAAATTGCAATTAGAGATGATCGAAAGTTCAGTGAAAAACAGGACATTTCACCAAAATGTCAATTCACAGAAATGCATTGGCAACAAATGGGAAGCTTTTTTTTTTTACTTAGTTTTTTTTATTAACCATGTAATTTTTTTTTTTTTTTGTAAAATATTTTGTAAACTTTTTTTTCATATTTATTTTTTACTAACCACTTCAGAGGAGCACCAGGATTTTTTGTAAGTGCAGACACAATTCTTTATAAAAAAAATTCAGTTGGGAAAAAAGGGGAAAAAACTTGTACTGCTCCCCCAAATAGCTTCCTCTTATTTAAAGACCTGGTTGTCAGACCAATTATTTCAATAAAAATATTCCTCTAAGACTATACAAGCATTTAACATATGTTAGGCATGTTGGTTACCTGTAAAAGCCTCCCTTGTGTAGACATCCAAAAGTCGTGAGACTGTTGCTGGGTGCCGCCATATTTGGACAAGCAAGTGTGAAGGGGTTATTGGATCAAATCCTTCTACTTTAATACGATATGAGATACTTTATACTTGGATCCAAACTTCATAACTGCATTATTGGGTAACTGTTAACCTGTGTCCATATGGGGTGTTGAATGTATGTTTTTTCATGTTTTTTAATCATGTTGTAATAAAATTATACTTTTTTACTAAATTCTCCTCTCATGTGTGCCCACAAAGTCCACTTTTTTTTTTTGAGTCTCTCAATCTTTTTTCACATTTATTCTTATACAGTCACTTATTGTAGGTTCTGAACCCACTGAGCTCCGAGTCTCT
This sequence comes from Lithobates clamitans, assembly GCA_037952925.1. Taxonomy (NCBI): domain Eukaryota; kingdom Metazoa; phylum Chordata; class Amphibia; order Anura; family Ranidae; genus Lithobates; species Lithobates clamitans. The sequence goes on along the minus strand of JBBGZY010001079.1, from coordinate 845,380 downwards.
CTCACTAGACTTGCTGATTCACTGCCACAAATCCTTTGAGCTCTTCCAATCTTCACTTACATATCTTCCTCAAGTGTCACCCTCGCTTCCCTGCTGGGTCCCTAGCTTGGCACTCCAGATACATCTCAAGCTTCACCCCACTGGCTTGCTTAGTCCCTGGCTTGACACACAAGGCTGCTCTGCAAGCATAACCTCCGCTGACTGGTTCCCTGGCTTGACACCTGCTGAAGTTTCCCAATTCTGCACTGTCCCCGGTTGGTGAGAATTCTGCTCCAGTACTTGCTTCAGCTATTCACTGTGGTCCCTGGTAATAAGGTGTATGGTCCCTTAGCGATAACAGCTTCCCCTCTACCTCAAACCACGACAGGTTCTCCGGCCGGCAGAACCATAACTTCTGGTTGAACGGCAAGCCGCAATCCCAACCCTGCACTGCTCTCTTGCTTCTGGATAGCCCCTTAGACAGCCTAGCAGCCAGATGTGCCCGGGATAGACCCAAACTCCGGCCTAGCAGCCCAGGAAATACAACACACGTCCACCCAAACAGCCATCCAGGTGGCACAGAACACTGATCACCTGACTCCACCCAAATATATAGGCTCTTCCAGCAGGCCAAGGGATTTAAGAAAACCTCTGCCCATTGGCTGAGATACCTCATATACTCCTAATCTGTCCTTGCTTTGCTCTTCTCTTATCTAATGTCACCAGTAGGGATGAGCTTCGAGTTCGAGTCAAACTCATGTTCGACTCGAACATCGGCTGTTCGCCAGTTCCGAACAGCAAACAATTTGGGGTGTTCGAGGCAAATTCGAAAGCCGCGGAACACCCTTTAAAAGTCTATGGGAGAAATCAAAAGTGCTAATTTTAAAGGCTTTTATGCATGGTATTGTCAAAAAAAGTGTTTGGGGACCTGGGTCCTGCTCCAGGGGACATGGATCAATGCAAAAAAAGTTTTTTCAGGAGCAGTGATTTTAATAATGCTTAAAGTGAAACAATAAAAGTGTAATATTCCTTTAAATTTTGTACCTGGGGGGTGTCTATAGTATGCCTGTAAAGGGGCGCATGTTTCCTGTGTTTAGAACAGTCTGACAGCAAAATGACATTTCAAAGGAAAAAAAGTCATTTAAAACTACTCGCGGCTATAAATGAATTGCCGGTCCGACAATACACATAAAAGTTCATTGATAAAAACGGCATGGGAATTCCCCACAGGGGAACCCCGAACCAAAATTTGAAAAAAAAATGACGTGGGGGTCCCCCTAAATTCCATACCAGGCCCTTCAGGTCTGGTATGGATATTAAGGGGAACCCCGGCCAAAATTTTTTTTAAAAATGGTGTGGGGTCCCCCTCAAAATCTATACCAGACCCTTCAGGTCTGGTATGAATTTTAAGGGGAACCCCGCGCCCAATTTTTTTTTAAAAATGGCGTAGGGTCCCCCCAAAATCCATACCAGACCCTTATCTGAGCACGCAACCTGGCAGGCCGCAGGAAAAGAGGGGGGGACGAGAGAGCGCCCCCCCTCCTGAACCGTACCAGGCCACATGCCCTCAACATTGGGAGGGTGCTTTGGGGTAGCCCCCCAAAACACCTTGTCCCCATGTTGATGGGGACAAGGGCCTCATCCCCACAATCCTTGCCCGGTGGTTGTGGGGGTCTGCGGGCAGGGGGCTTATCGGAATCTGGAAGCCCCCTTTAACAAGGGGACCCCCAGATCCCAGCCCTCCCCCCTGTGTGAAATGGTAAGGGGGTACTTACCCCTACCATTTCACAAAAAAAGTGTCAAAAATGTTAAAAATGAAAGAGACAGTTTTTCACAATTCCTTTATAAATTCCTATTTGACACTTTTTTTGTGAAATGGTAGGGGTACTTTTGTACCCCCTTACCATTTCACACAGGGAGAGGGCCGGTATCTGGGGGTCCCCTTGTTAAAGGGGGCTTCCAGATTCCGATAAGCCCCCTGCCCGCAGACCCCCACAACCACCAGGCAAGGGTTGTGGGGATGAGGCCCTTGTCCCCATTAACATGGGGACAAGGTGTTTTGGGGGGCTACCCTAAAGCACCCTCCCAATGTTGAGGGCATGTGGCCTAGTACAGTTCAGGAGGGGGGCCACTCTCTCGTCCCCCCCCTCTTTTCCTGCTGCTTGCCAGGTTGCATTTTGGCCGGGGTTCCCCTTAATATCCATATCAGACCTGAAGGGCCTAGTATGGAATTTAGGGGGACTCTCCACGTCATTTAAAAAAAAAAATTTGGTTAGGGGTTCCCCTGTGGGGAATTCCCATGCCGTTTTTATCAATGAACCTTTATTTTTTTTGTCGGACCGGCAATTCATTAATAGCCGCGAGTAGTTTTAAGTTACTTTTTTTCCTTTGAAATGTCATTTTGCTGTCAGACTGTTCTAAACACGGGAAACATGCGCCCCTTTACAGGCATACTATAGACACCCCCCAGGTACGAAATCTTAAAGAATTTTTACACTTTTATTGTTTCACTTTAAGCATTATTAAAATCACTGCTCCCGAAAAAAACGTCAGTTTTTAAAACTTTTTTTGCATTGATCCATGTCCCTTGGGGCAGGACCCGGGTCCCCAAACACTTTTTATGACAATAACTTGCATATAAGCCTATAAAATTAGCACTTTTGATTATTCATGTTCGTGTCCCATAGACTTTAACGGTGTTCGCGTGTTCGAACAAATTTTTTGCCTGTTCGCATGTCCTGGTGCAAACCGAACAGGGGGGTGTTCGGCTCATCCCTAGTCACCAGGTACCTGGCCACCCAGCGGCAGAAGAGAGAAGTGCAGCAATTCCAGACAGGGTGAACTCTACTGAACTCCAGTTTTAGGAAGCCAACCCCTATGTATTTCTTTCTAGATGCACTTTGGGTTTACATAAGTAAAAAACAGTTGTAGCTATCAATTACAACGCTGATAAACAAGTCACTGACCACACTAGGGAGATTATATATTTTTTTAATACAATCAAGATTGCAGAATTTAAGGGCAAATTTTGTCAAGGCTTCAGAGAAAAGCAAAAATTGGTAATTTTAAGACTAAATAATTTTTCACTCAGGAGAAGACTGGAAACTTTAAAGCCTAGTACACACTACTAGTTTTTTTTCCCCTTCAACCCAGCATGGCTGAATGAAAAAAAAACCTGACAGCTCAGAAGGAGTTGCTGTACTATGTGCTATTGTGTTCTGACAGGGGGACAAGCCTAACATGCAGGGATTTTTTTCTCAGACAAAAGGTGCGGGTACTCCCTCCTTTCGAGTCCCCCCTTGTCTCTGCCCCCTACCCACCTCTGAGCACCACACCTTGGTTCCACCCCCTACCTACTGCCCAATACTGCCCCTTTTAGAGAATACAGAAGTATAATTTTGTGGTATTAAGGTGATTGTAAAGGTTCTTGACGCTGGCGAGTCCCGCTGCTGCGTCCAATGCCAATGGCTTCTGCTGCTATCAATCTATCTAATGGGCTCATGGTCATCGCTGGAACAAACGGGTTCAGGTAAGAAAAAGGGGGGGGGGCTCTGGGGGGCAGAAGCAGTACAACAGGTTTTTCATCTTAATGCATTGAATGTATTAGGGTGAAAAACATTAAAGTGGATGTAAACCCAATGTCATCCTTTCTAAACTACTGCCATAGGGGTTATCTATAAGGATATACATGCCTCCTGCATGTATCTTTACCTGTCAAATGTCTCCCCTTTGTCTGTTATTAGACCTGAAAAACTGCAGATTCTGTGGGTGGGTCTGTTGTGTGGAGCTCGGTGGGTGGAGTCATGATGTCAGAAGACTCCCCACCCACCTCTACACTCCCCTTGTCAATATGCATTTTCTCCTGTGTATTTCTTACACTGAACTTCTGCTATGATCTCTAACATCCAGTGAAAAGACAGGAAAGTAACCACATGACTTCAGCATGCCAAATCATGCTGAGGTGTGAAACAGCCAATCCTTGCAGAGCTGCTGAAGAAAGGAGTGGGGGAGGGAATTAAAAAATACTGCATGTCTCAGGCTAGTGCACAAGATATATAAATCACCTGTCACTCACAGCAAGGGGGAGGATTTGACAAAGTTTTTCTCTGTTTGTCAAGATTTATCTCACTGAACAATAAACAATAAATAAATAAAAGAGGATTGCTCAGAGCTGGATTAACTCTGTGTGGCACAAATAATAGGAAATCTTATACTCTACAGTATGATATATATAAAGAAAAAAAAAATTGGGTTTACATCCACTTTAAGACTTTACAACCCCTTTAAGTAATTTGTATGTATTTTGTTAATGATAACAAGAAAGGCAGTAAAATGGATCCCCTGCAGCCAGCAACAATAGATTCCTCAGCAACAATATACCCCTAAGCAACAGTAGATCCATCCCTACAACAATAGACCCTGCCAGCAACAATAGATCCCCCAGCAACAAAATAGCCTTGCTAACATGTATTGTTTTTACAGGTCCAGGGAGCAAATGCCCCCTTTCCCCAACCCATTCTTCCCTTGACTCCACTCTAATTGTATTGTCTTCTTTCCCCATAATTGTGTTACGTAGTTTAATTGCTTATCGCAAGGCTAACAGGATAGAAAACAAAGTGACGGACGGGTAAGAAGATCTGTTTAAACAGGGTGAAAATGAATGCATTAGAGGAAAACACACATCTCTGCTCATAGAATTACCTTCTAGAAATCTTCACAATTCTTTTAAACATAAGAAAAAACAAACTTTTTCCCCAACAGAACTAACAAACTGTTCTGTAGGTGGTTTCCTCATTAAGTTTAAAGGCTAAGTGAACAAAGGCATCAGACAAAACCACTGCCAATAAAAGTCCCTGGGAAGGCGAGTCAGAGACAGGTGTCGCTAACCAGGACCAAGATGTTTCATATAGAAGAGGGCTTCCCGGTACGGAGGTGGCTGGAAACAGCTGTTGGAATGTAGCTTAATCACATTGTGCACCATATTCACAAAGTATGGAAGATAAATGGCATCGGCTGCTATTAATGAGTTCTGCAGTTAAGAAGTTGTGAGTCACCACACTCCAGTGTTTAGACGGAAGATGATTTATCGCGCGCGTTTCGACAGCTCGGATTTTAAAGATACATTCAGGTGTTTAAAATGCATTTCTGGAAATCTTGGAAATAAAGTATCGTCTGGCATGTATATAAATAGTGTAAGGAAGAAAAAATTCTTTGGGGGTGCAAGGAGTTGTGTAAGAAAAAGAAAGATAAATGACATATAGCAGATATGTGACATTTAAAGCTAAACTAAAGGCAGATGGAAAAAACACAAATGAATACAAGTCTATAATCATTAATTTACTATTAATTGTAATTCTAAATGTAGGCAATATAGGTATCTCAATCTGACCTGCTTTCAGCCTCTTGCAGTCCCTGTACAGCAGGGCTGGAGTGATAGAGAAAGAAGCGTCACAAGTGGCCAATTAGTTCTTGTGCTGCCAATGCTGATAGGAGGAGAGAGTGGAGTAACAGAGAGATGAGCTCATCACTGTGCTGCTTCTTCTTTCACTCTCCAGTTACAGGCCGGGGCAGGTCCAGGGCGAGCTGGGCTCAGAAGAAGTGGGTTGAATGATGTTGGCCATCAGACTGAGGACATCAAGTGGTTAAAAAAAAGTGTTCTGCATAGAGAATCTCTGTATTGAATGTGAATATTGCAGGATGGTTTTGTACTTTTTTTTTTTTTAAAAAACAAACATGTCATACTTACCTCCACTGTGAAGTTCGGTTTGCACAGAGTGGCCCCGATCCGCCTCTTCTGGGGTCTCTCAGCGGTGCTGGTGACTCCTCCCCACATCGAGTGTCCATGTTGGAGAAGCGCTCTCCTTGGTGGACACCCGTGCGGGCGCACTCCCGAGTCCCGCATCTGTGTACATTCACACAGAATGCAGGACTTGGCTCCGCCCCCCCAGCGCCGCGTACTTGGATTTGATTGACAGCATCTGGAGCAAATGGCTGCGCTGCTATCAATCTATACAATCAGGACATGAGACACCAGGTAGAGCTGATGTGCTCGTTCCCGGCCGCAGAAGGATCGGATTCAGGTAAGTAAAACGGGGGCTCAGGGGGGGGCTGCATCACCTAGGAAGGCTTTTCACCTTAATGCATAGAAAATGACTTAGAACCCCCAAACATTATATATAGATATATAGAGATATAGAGATATATAGATATATCTCTATATATCTATATATCTATCTATATATATAGATAGATATATCTATCTATCTATATATATCTATCTATATATATCTATCTATATATAGATCTATATATAGATAGATATATATATCTATCTATATATATATAGATAAATATATATATATCTTTCTATATAGATAGATCTATCTTTCTATCTATCTATCTATCTATCTATCTATCTATCTATCTATCTATCTATCTATCTATCTATCTATCTATCTATCTATCTATCTATCTATCTATCTATCTATCTATCTATCTATCTATCTATCTTGATATATCTATATATATTTTTTTTTTCAAACACCCTAGAGAATAAAATGGCGGTCGTTGCAATAGTTTTTGTTACACTGTCTTTGCGCAGCGGTCTTACAAACACAATTTTTTGGGAAAAAATACACTTTTTTTGATAAAAAAAATAAGAAAACAGTAAAGTTAGCCCAATTCTTTTCTATATTGTGAAAGATAATGTTACATTGAGTAAATTGATACCCGACATGTCATGCTTTAAAATTGCGCCTGCTTGTGCAATGGCGACAAACTTTGGTACTTAAAAATCTCAATAGGCGACGTTTAAAAATTTCTACAGGTTACCAGTGTTAAGTTACAGAGGAGGTCTAGTGTTAGAATTATTGCTTTCGCTCTAACGATTGCGGTGATACCTCACATGTGTGGTTTGAACACTCTTTACATATCCGGGCGCGACTTGCGTATGCATTCAAAGCAAACTAGCGCGGAGGGACAGGGCGCTTTAATTTTTTTTATTATTATTTATTTTACTTTTTATCTTTTAGTTTTACATTGTCTTTTTAATAAAAAAAGATTACTTTTATTCCAATTACAAGAAATGTAAACATCCCTTGTAATAGAAATAAGCATGACAGGACCTCTTTATTGTGTGATCTGGGGTCAAAAAGACCTCAGATCTAACATTTAGACTTAACAGCAATAAAAAAAGTCTTTTAAAAAAAAAAAAAAATCCCCTTTAAAACCATTGGGCGGAAGTGACGCTTCCGTCATCCAATGTTATGGAGCTGAGCAGGGGCCATCACTCCCTCACTCGACTTCCTGCCTCTCAGGGAGTGGATCGGATCGTCTTCGCTGCCACCAATGCATCCAGTAAGTGGCAGAGACCTTTTTCTTGTGACTTTGGACATCAGTCGCATGACAAGTCATACCCCGTGATTTCCAATGATAACCATTCATATCTGTGCAACTTCAAGTTGCACCGACTTCAAAGTGGTCCCTGTACTACTTAGGTCCGGCTTTGAATCGAGTTGAGGTCCATAGATCTCAAGTTTACACAGGCATTCCTTCAAAATCGTGGTCACAAAATCACTGCAAAATCGCTGAAAATCACGCAACTTTCAAGCCGCGGCAATGTGAAAGGGGCATAAGGGGCTCTACTCCTCAGGGCAGTCTGCTATAAACGCTGCTTGGAGGTCATCAAGGTCCCAGCTATAGTCTAAGTTTGGGGGGCCTATCTTCTAAAGTCTGGGATTTCTTTCTTATTGTCTGGAGAAGCTCACTGGAGGATACACAGTGGAAGTTGGAGAAAAGAGTGTCCAGCTGTCTTGTGGTATCGTGAATCTGTGTCTCCCTCACAGAAGACAGCCCAGTGGATATCAGCAGGAGGCAACTAATGATTGATTGTGAGTACTGACCTAATCCTGTATCCCAGAGACTGTGCGTAGTTCTCACTTCTACAGAAAGCATGTCCTAGGCATTTTCCCCAGCAAGTAGTGAACTTTGTGGAAGCTGTCTGCCAGAATCGGTAGAAGAGAAGTGTCCCCAGTCAATTCAGTTCTTTTGGGGTATCTCATGTCTCCCTCTCATACATCCAAGTTCAACTAAGCAATAAATGTACAAAAAGACACCCCTAAACTGTTCATTTGAGCCATTGAGAAATAAGAAAATGCTGTGTACCTGGCTGTGTGTGCACTAAATTTGGGGACACAGGACCATCAACGCCAACAGCTCCTTTGAGGTGTGCTATACCTGTTTTATGCCCATTTTTCCAACCTTGCCCTAGCAATGCCTTGAGTAAAAGAGATGACTTCAGACAACTGTCTCATCTTGTCCCGGTTAATGAAGATTCACATGAAATAATTGCCGTAATGAATATCCAAATAACAGGCTGCTCACCGCATTCGGTTGTGGTTATTTACCCATTATTTGGATGTTGGACTGCAGTGGAGCAGAGCGGACTCCAGGGCTTTGGCACCCCGGCTGGCCTGTAAGTGGCGAAAATGGTTGGCTTCGTCTAAGAGCCGTAGTGCGTTAATAAAAATGGTCTTTAGATGAAGGCAAAGTGTGATAAGACAGCAAAATGAAGGTGTCAGATGGTACCTGCTTTACTCCTCTTCTTCGCTTTACAATTTTTTTTTTATTTTTTTACATTTACTTTGAACTAAACCCCAAATCTGTAAATCCTTCTTTTAAAGAGTAAAAGTCACCCATTCATACGTATGAAAGTGATAAATGGGGATTTTATAATGACTACCATCTGCTATACCGCCTCGTCGTTTGCTGAAAGGGGGATTGCCATTAATGTCTCTCATAGTGGGTGGTACTGTGATTTTTGTAAAGACCAAATAAAACTCTATCGTGGTGGAAGTGCTTTCTTGTGGATGCTTTTTAATGCTTGATTTATTAGCTATCAACTTGTCAGATGAACCGTTCCTGAAGAATGGGATTTAAATGTGACTCTAACATCGGCACATTAGTAGTATATAGCACAACTGGGACTGTCCTTGGAGAAAAAAACAAGACTCCTGGGTGATGTAAAAGAGAGAGCTTTTGTAAAGGGAGTTCCAGCTTCTACCATATTATCAAATAAAACAAAAGAACCAAAAGTACCACTTTGTAATGTATTTTTTTGTTAAGCAAACTAAGCCGTAATGAAGTATAAAAGATTTAAACAGCGTGAACCCATTTTACTGCTACCTGCAGCCTTGAGAATGTCTACTTGTTTAGCCTTTCTGAAGCTGTACGGACCAGAAATACGGATTAATTGCTGGTACATGAAAGGTAACATCATGGTTGGTCTTTTTGCTGGTAACCTCTAAAGCCCTGCTGAGCTGACTGCCAACCAACATGCAGAAACATTTGGTTTTTTTTTAGTTTTGGACAGAGTAGAGGGGAATTAGAAAATCTGTTAGTTATTTTTTCTGTATGTGCACCCCTTGCTATATTTCCTGTTTGCCATTAATATTGAAAGTGAAAGCAAAAGCCCCAAATCCCAAATTTTGGGTTGTCCCCAGAAAAGTAATAGAGGGAAAATCTTCCAATGGGGACACCAGTTCTGGTGACCTGGGGGCCTCAATGGATTACCCTATTTTGCCGGGATTTCCGCTCACTTACTGTTTGGCTATGGGACAGGAAGTAAAGGTAAATCTCCTTAATCCAAGATGAAAAAAAGTTTTGTCTATTGTTCTACTTTAATAAGAGGTTTAAAGGAGATTTGGATATTTAAAATAAGGCCAGGGGACCCTATGAAGATGGTTATATTTAGTGATAGCTTGGGCTTCCTTTCCAGGGTCTCTTTGATTTTCAGCTTGGAGCTTGCAATGTTGCTGACAGTAAGCAACTTGATTTGTGGATGGTTGTGTGACGTGCCTTGCAACCTTATTGCCCTAGGCATAGCCTCAACACACGATGAAGACTAGACAGTAATGGAGCAACTTACTTTAAAAGTGAGGCTAAGGGTATAATCCCAATTAGGAGAGGGAAAAGTAGGACCTCTTAGATCTGGCCTTTTGGTCCTGGATTTTTGCCAATTAGCCACTTTGGATTTCCCAACTCTAGCATTCTTGTATCATTATGTCAGCTTGGCTTCATGCTGGTACCTGATGTACAAATGCAATCTGGACATGAAGGTCATAAAGGAGTTCCATGTACAATGAAAAATGTCTTGACACCATCATCACTGGCTGCAGTTAGCAACAAGATTAACATTTTTTTAGGTGGTGGGATAAGTGGAGGCACCATACTAAGTATTGATAAGTATTTTTCTTTCATTCCCAGGGCTCTTTAAACCTACAATCAAACTTTATTATCACTTATGTAGAGGAAATGGATCTGTCTGAGGAAACTCTTAAGGTGAGCCTGTGCAGACAGAAGTTTGGGCCACTATTGTTGACACGTTTTCAAAAGTGTAGCCTCCATAGAGGTCATCTTTAGTCCAGAATTATCATCTAGATTCCTGGTGTCCAATCTGCAACCTTAGGGTAATATGCGGCTCTTTGATTCTTGTTGTGTGGCTCTCGGCCCCCAGCAGTATGTAGTTGGCGTGGGGGAATTAATTGTAAAAAGAATGTAATAGTGGTTATAGTTAACAGTCTCATGTAACATGTCTCCAGTCTCTAAATGTCTTCTCTAGTATGCTTCCAGAATCCAGCTATGTTCACATTCTCTCACCATTTTCTGGAACATATTTGATGTCGGTGCTAGTCTTCGGTGACTTTGCATGCATTGAATATTATGTGTGGCCCTACGGATGATGTCAAAGATCATCATTGATCTAATGAGTCGTCATTCTGCAACAAGCTTTCAGTCAGTGAAGTCTGAAAAGTCATAACTACTCTGAATGTTCGTTGTAGGTCAGTGACTTAGCAGTAAAGCCAGGATAAAAAATATATTTTATACAAATTTCCTTTTTTTTGGTTGGCTACTGTGTTTTCCACCACTAGGAATGACCATAAAAGACTTTATGAAGGAATTTCCAATTCTTTACCTAGAATCCTCCAGCAGGCAGGATGCCAGACAACATTTCCATTATATTTAAAAAGGTTCATGATGACATCGCATCGTACATCCTGTTCTGTGTTTGTCTTTCTTTTGCTGATTGTGTAGTCTTATTATAGAATAACTGTGAGGTCAATGCTAGCATTAATTGTTCTTGTTAATGTTTAAGGGGAAGGGTTGAGTTTCCTGTCAGCTACTGACATGGGAGTCTCTTCTCAGTTACCTATTCCAGCTTCCAGGCTTGCTGTCAGGAAATTAAGTGAAAGAGTTATCTCAATCAGATGTTGTGATGCATGTCACAAGGGACTTTGGTTTGGAATCTGTGTACAGTCAGAGTTAATCTTTTCTGTTCTTCAGCTGAAAAAAAAACCTGCTGTGTGCTTTTCTCCGAATTAAAGGGTCTGTCCACTTAAACATAATATTGTAGCTGGCAAGCGCATCCTAATGAGCTGTGTCAGTCCTTTGCTTTTATTATGTCTTAGATACTCCAACAGTGGGATCTTCGTGCCATAATTCCTAAGGCTGACTGTTTTGGGTGTCTCTGACCATCTTTGTGTATTATAACTCCTCAGCCCAAATTATACATCAATTAAAATAAATGTTAAAAAATCCAGTAGAGAGATAGGGGGTCTCTCATAATTGCCATAGTGTGTGAACCCTGGACCTCAGAGCAGAGACCTCACCAATAGAATGCCCATGAGATATAAGACGCTATCAGGTAGTTTAGACTAGATTTACACCCTAACTGTATGACATTTAGTTTGCTAAGTCTGTAAATAATTAATAATTGCCATTTGTTTTCCTACTGTGTACGTTTTTTTTTATCCTTTTTGGTATGTCAGTGCTACTGATCTCCACCAGCCTATTTAGCCACTTCTTCTCTGAATGCAATTGCTTCAGCACCGGTTTCACATTATTGCTCTGGGCTGGCTTCCTGAAAGAGGCAACAGTGGACCATGTGTACAGAATGCATATCAGCACAACTGCTTTTCTCCTCCAGGAACGTAACAGACTGACAATGCAGGAGCATAATTGGGAGACACAGGAGGCACTTTTGGCTCTTCTTCTCCTGTGGATCACAGGAGTGCACTTCACTATACACTCCTGTGACCCATTTTCAGCTGATAGCAGGCTAAAGTCCACTCTTGGCTGACATCACTGAGCTGGTCTAGGCTCTGTAAAGATCCTGACTTTAATTTCAAGATCCACCCAGATGCCTGGACCAGCAGATGGCTTAGCTTCTCAGAGCCTGAGCCGGCTGCTCCTGTCCGCTCCACAGCCCAGCGCTCCAGTGAGCGCTGGAGAGGCAGAGCAAAGAGCCGGCGATTGTCAGATCCCTGCTCACTGAAGACTGAGAACTGAGTGTTCTTGGAAGTGCTGGAGGACAGATGCAGGATGGGACAGATGCTGCATACACCAAGGTGAGTATAAATGTTTTTTTTTTTAAATTTAGAATCCTGATTTTAAAAGATTGGAAATAGCTGTTGAAATGTCAATAGAGCCCCACTGAACCTTCAATTTAAACTAGATAAATGTATTCCAGGTTCAGCAAAACAAAAGGTGTACAAAGTCTTACAGTTAATTCTCTTTAGAAAGTAGTCACGTCTTGAGTAGAAAGCCTGTACATTGCCAACATACTGCACCGAAAGATCCTTGCTCTCTGTGTGGAAGCAGTGGTATCTCTGCAGGGGTGTGACCCCCCCCCCCCCTGCTGAGTCAGAGCTAGAGATCTCCAGTCAGCAGGGTGTTATGGGTAATTACTTGAGAGAGAAGATTTCAGAAAACACTCGAGAACAATAAACTGTGCTCTACCTCCTCACCTAATCCAATAAATGAGAGATACCAGTGCACAGACTATAGCCTCTGTAAGTCATTCAGTCAAGGGCTTCTTAAATGAATGGTTGGCACCACAGTGAAGATCCTCTACTAAATAACAGTGTATTGATACATAACGTTATTTGTCAATAAAATTTTATGTAGTAGAGGATCTTGACGGTCGTCCTTTATTTTAGATGTTCCGATAAGAGAGCTTATATCCAATAAAACCCACAAATACCATAAGACACTCTAACCTTATTGAGATCCACTTCCATACAATAGGGCACAGTAAACACTAAACAGGAATTCAGAACTAGAGGTCTGTTCTTAGAGACAGGAGTTTATGCAAAGCATGACTTCTTTAAGCTTGTGGAAAGACTAGCAATCTTATCAGTCATCACCCCATTTAATGCTAGTCCTCTCTTCTGATGGCTAGCACTATACCAGTCCTCTGATGAGGTATCTGGAATCTCCACTCACCAAGTTCCTAGAGCTCCAAACTACTCCCAGCTGGGGGGCAAGGCCTAATTGTTCCTAATAAATGGGTTCCTGTCCCTGTCTTGTCCACATCCTCCTCCAAGGCTCCTTGGTGATGTAGAATGTGCTATTTATAACATAATATATTTATAACACCTCTGTGTCCCTAAGACCCACCAAAATGTTGAGAGAATTTGTGTCAAACCAGATTCAGGCTCTCCCAAGATGGTGTCTGGAGCCCATAACAGAAGACACATTAGTCCTATGCCAGGCTACCAGTAGTAAGAAGTGGTCATGTGACCAATGTGCTTACTACCAGGCGTAAAGGAGAAAGTGATTTAGTCATTAAAGGATCTGAGCTTTAAATCTGCAGTACCACTAACCCGACAGAGCTGCACCATACCTTCTCGGGTATAGCCTAAAACATCTACCCCCATTTGCCTACAGAGAAGCACACAGGAAAGCTATAGATCTGACTCTGTAGGGTGTGTTTGATGGACCCTCTGCATAGAGACTGCACATAGAGCAAGGGACCTTCTCTACTGAATACTGAAAGGAGTACAGGTTTTTTTCAGGATGTTGCTGCTTTCTAAAGGCAAGAAACTCTAATACATGATGAACCTGAAATGCATTTAGCATATTTAAAGTATTATTAAAGTCTATTTTTTTTGTTTAAAAATAACGAACACGTTATACTTATCTGCTCTGTGCAGTGGTTTTGAACAGAGCTGCCCCGATCCTCCTCTTCTCAGGTCCCTCGCTGGCGCTCCTGGTCCCTTCCTCCTGCCAAGTGCCCCCACAGCAAGCAGCTTGCTATGGGGGCACCCAAGCCATGCTGCTGCTCTGTGTCTCCATTCAGGCACGAAGCCATGGCTCGGCTCGCCCCTTCTCTCTCCTCATTGGCTCACTGACTTTAATTGACAGCCAATGGAGAGGGAGAGTCCCAGATAGCCAAGACTCTCGTGCAATATCACTGGATCCAGATAGATCTCAGGTAAGTATAATATTTTTGTTAAGAAGTCATGTAGATTGTTAGGTACATTCCTGTTTGACAGAAATTACGCCTCCCCACGGATTGGCTGGAGTCCCACAAATATTCAGGCTGCTCACTCTGTTCTTCCTCCCTCCATAATTCTAGAATCCTCTAGATTAAGGGGAAAGCAATCAGAGCAGCAGCCTGTGAGACACTGAGCAGACCTGAACAATCAACCCCTGCTCCACTGATTACAGAGGAGCCAAACTAAATTTACCTATCAGCCTACTTTACACTAGGTGGGTGCTACACACACACAAAAAACAAGTTATAACAGTTAAGAGAACTATAAGACTCCTTCCTTTTAGGCGGTCAGGGGGCAGTAAAAACAGGCAGGTTGATCCGTACTTTTAACCCCCCCCTCCCCAATCCAGCCACAGGGTGCCGGTTGGTTGAGTACACTTTGAGAACGTATTGTAATTTTAATGGGGTGTTTTAATGGGGTGTGCAGAGAGTTTGGCAGGCGGCACTCACCAAAGTGAATAGGATTGTGCCACAAGTCAAGCGTTTGGCTCACAGTTTCAGCGTGGTCCCGCTATGCTAAATTGCCATTGGGGCAGCACAGTGGTGTAGTGGTTAGCACTTTCACCTAGCAGCAAAAAGCGTCACTGGTTCAAATCCCAACCACGACACCATCTGCCTGGAGTTTGCATGTTCTCCCTGTGCCTGCGTGGGTTTCCTCCGGGTACTCCGGTTTCCTCCCACACTCCAAAGACATGCTGGTAGGTTAATCCGATCCTGTCTAAATTGGCCTTATTATATGTATGAATGTGTGTTAGGGACCTTAGGTTGTAAGCTCCTCCAGGGCAGGGACTGATGTGAATGTACAATGTATATTTAAAGTGCTGCGTAAATTGACGGTGCTATATAAGTACCTGAAATAAATAAGTTGGACAGTAAAAAAAAAAGCCAAAAAAAAACCCCACAGGCATCAGGAGGTGGCAATATTGCCTCCTGAATGTCTGCAAACCTTCTTTCAACTTCTGACGGGAGCTGCAAACACTGCTACTAGTGTCTAATGAGTCTAAAACCTACAACCGCCACTTGTTATTCATCTGATACAAAACATTCTAAAATTTACTTTCATGATAACTCTCCTTTATTTTGGCGCACCAGTCTGGCCCTTTCAACGTGGACCAAGAGCAATACACGCCCGTGCTTTTATCTCTATCAGTGTCCACCAGATTCCCCCGGTGCACCATGCAGTCGTAAATCACAAGATTTAACTTTTCAGAGATACAGCCAACTAAGAATTCATGTACATACACGCGGTGGTACAAATGGACCCTTTTAATATTTAACGTAAATGAAAGCAATAAATTAGAAACAGGTCATACCGGCGATGTTAGTAATCCACAACAGACTTTGTAAATACTGTAGAGTGAAGGTAGGTTTTGTTGAATAATCTCCGGGATTAAGCAAAAGATTTATAATTTAAACAATCTGTTTAGAATCATTTTTGATTCATTCCCTATCACTCCCTGTAAAGAGCAAAAAAAAAAAAAATTATCGTATTGCATATTTTACTGATTAGTTATTTCTACCGTCAGTGCGATTATTTTTTTTTTTCTCCTTAAGCAAATATGTCTTAGATTTGCGGTTTGCATAATAACAAGACGGGAAATATGTCATTGCGCTGGTGTAAGACCGTTACATTTCGTGCGATTAGTTATGCCAATAACGCAAGGCCCAGTTCCAAAAAATGCACATTTCCGAGCACAAGAAAAGGAATAGAATTTTCCATGTCTTTGATAATGGCGGATCAAAATGCATTTCAATGCCTCTAAGTGAACACCAAATTTGCTCAATGGAAAATATTCTTTTCATTTAGGGGACTTTGACTTTTTTTTTTTAATTCTGTGTTTTAGCGGAGATGGTTGGTACGGTAGACAGTGATTTTGTTTGTTCAAAGACGTCGGGTTGGAATGCAAGGTTACATATTTTTTCTCCATTAGCATCAAGATGCAAAACTGTATTACAGTTTGTTCATTTTGCTCTGTTTTTGATAAGTAATGTGTTATTTTGTTAAGGTACCTTGCAATTTGAAAAAAAGGAATAATTTACTTGGCGGGTGAGGGGCAGGAAATATAGGTGGCTGAGGCTAAGTTTTACCACCTGACCCAAACCCCTCCCATGACCGCCCAATCTCAAGTTAACACGGCGAGTGGCTGCACTGGCTGTGTAAGCGTAGCAGCCCTCCTAGACATGCTGCAATTAATGATTAGCCAAATTTAGTTCTGTGGTTCTCCTGTAATCAACAGAGCGGCATTTTATTTCTCTGGGCTCTACAGGCTGCAAGTTTGCTTGCTCCCCCCTGTCTTCCAGAATTTCCAGAATATTGTGAATGGGGGAGCCAAATGAGCAACCTGAATAATTATGTAGCTCCAGCTAATCCCTGGGGAGGTGTGCCCAGATGGTGGTTGGGGAGTGCATAACTAGTTTGGAGCCTCAGAGAGCAGGATTTTTCCCCAGGTGGAGATGTTCCCAGCCAGAAGGACTACCAGCCCTTCTTTGCAGTCCAGCTGAAGAGTCTACCTGTCTCATCGAGGACCTAGCTGTGCATATCTGGGGGGCCTACACTGCTGCAAGTTTATAGAGAGCTAAAAGGGATTTCACTGAGGATCTGATCTGGATACTTCTGTCTGCCTGAACAAAATATAAAAGGAACCACTCCTATGGCCACATCCGTATAATTGAATGGCAAGAAAGGAGGAACATCTCTGTATCCTCCTGAGTATATACGTCTTATCTTACTACCAGCTCCCCTAGTGCTTTTTGCATGGTTCCATATGGACTATTGAGCTGATGTGTTCTATGGGCTGTTTGATGCCCTGTTGGTTGATGGGAATTAATGGCAACTGTTTAGTTCTTCCTTTGCTGGAAATGAACTCTGATATTGATGGAACATAATGGCAACTTGGTGGTTCTTTTGAAATGAACCCTGAGATTGGATGTATATGGAAACAGTTGGTGGTCACCTATCTTTATTGACAAGACCTTGACATCTATAGCGGAACATTTTTAACTATTATCATTTGAATCTTTGAAAAGCCTCCTCATAAGTGAGACCCTTTCTTGCATTAATTGAAACCTGAATGTGTCCTGAAGAAGTTTTTTCCGAAACACGCAGACGCATTGGGTTCTTATTATGTATATTCTTGTTAAGATGATTTTTTAACTTTTCGTTGATTTTTTTTTATGTATGCATTTGTACTCAATAAAGTTTATTATATTATTATTTTGACTATGCTTCCCTAGGTTTGCTATGCCTCTAAAGTCCAACCAGGGCTGGAGGGAGTCTGGGGGGAGACATCCAAGCCTCAGAGACACTGTGAGTACAGACCTGAGAGAGAGGGATCCTTGTGACTGTTGCTGCTGGTGCACTAGTATTAAGGCTTGCCTAATCTGGAACATTGTTTATGATGTCTCAGTGCTGTCCACTTCATGTCCCACTGCTTAAGTGGAACTACTCCGTATCTGAGCACCACAAACCAAAAACGCTGTTTAATTCATTTTCTTATATTGAAAACAAACCTGCCCATCCATCCATGTCTCCATGCTTTATTTTGCTGAAAGATCACTTTGAAAAACACCCCCTAGCATTTCTGGCTGTGACCATCTTGAGTAAGGGCAAATGATTCATGAAGCATTTACTTCCTGGCTCAAGCATGAAGGCAAGAGCATGAACTTAGCCCCTCCACAGAGGAAAAAGAACAGGGGACACAAATCTGCGGGTCCCACAGGGGTAGGGCTAAATTAGTATACATTGTTGCAGTTGCAGCACAGAAAAAATTATACCAGGCAATAGGGCATAGGGAAGCACCACAATCGCAAGCCAAACACATATGAAATCCTCCTTTGCCTGAAAAAAAAAAAAAAAAACAGGCATTCAGGAGGCGGCAGTGGCTTAAAGTGGATTTTCTGGCAAAAAAAAAAATCTCTTGTCCCATTCTATGAAACAAGTAATCACCTTTCCTAATATACACTTTTTTATTTATTACCGGCTATTCACAAGGACCTTGCTATCCTGTCATTCTGTATTGGTCCTGTGTATTTCCACCATTGCTAAGTTGACGCTGATGACTGCTAATTCCTGCTAATTCCTGCTATCGTGGTCAGTCCTCACACCTCTTTTCCTGTCCTGGTGATACAGGCATGTTGGACAGGGCATGTGTAATCATCTCCTGTTACAGCTCCTCCCATCGTCCAGTGATGCAATCGCTGATAAACTAGACACCTAGTGGCCGCTGAAGGTTTCACAGTCTCAAGAACTCCTTCTTATCCAGCCCAAACTAGTGGATATCACAGGTTTATGTAATAAATACCAAGGTACTTACTACATAAACCTGTGCTATCCACTAGTTTGGGCTGGATAAGGAGCTCTTGAGAACGCCTGGTCACTCGGTACGCCTACGTCGCTCTAGTTTCTGTTTGTGCTGATGACTTCCGGTTTTTGGTAGACGGGCCGTGGAACGCACGCCGCTACCATGTCACTGTTTGCGGCCTTTGGCTTGGAGCCAGCCGGCAGAACGTTGCTAGTTTTTAATTTTATTTATAAACATTTAAATTGTAAGCTGGACTAGCTAAATAAAAAATCTTTGGATTTACGCTATGAGGCTCTTCTCTTCTCCATGCATATGAAACATCCCGGTGGATACTATTAAGAACACAGCGGTGACACAAGTGGGAAGGAGTCGGTGAGGGGGACATCGATCGTTTGGAAATCTGGCCACTGGATTTACATTTACATGCCCATTACCCCTGCAGGGGTTGGGCGCTCCGGTGAGTGAGGGCACAAGTGGAGGTTCCATATAGGACGGCTTATACCAGCCACAGCAGACCTATCCGGAATCGCTTGAAAGCACACCATATTTTTGCGCAAGGATTTTTTTACACATAGGACAATTTTTGGATATATGTATTACACCTTTGAAGTATTTGTTTGCACGGATAATCATCACTTAATATCTTTTTATTTTTTCACCATTTTTTCACTTTTTGTACAGCCACATTTTAGATTTTTATATATATACACATTTTTACAACACTATTTGGACTGTTTACAATTTACTGTTTTCTTTTAGGTTGCTCTCAGATGTTTTAATATTTTATTATGAGCAGTTTTGATGTTTATTGGTGTTTTAGCAATACCTATGGCAATTTTCATTAATCCTTTATATATTTTTTGGGGTGATTTGCACATTTAATATTTATGTGATCACACACATTTGGAAACAATTTTTTTAGCATTTTTCACTGATTTTCTCACCCAGGTTGATGATATAATTTGTTGCACATGCATTCTCTCATAGTGAGATATGGTATCATGTCATTTGAATAGTGAACAGCGCCAATCCCCCTTTTTTAGTTTATTGACCCTTATGTTTATATCATAGACATTGGATATCTCCTCTACCCTTGATGAAGGAGTTGTATTGTAAACTCTGAAACGTGTTGGGTAGAGATCATCTCTTGTTGTCATCTCATTATCCACCAGTCTGTGAATTTTTAGTCACTTATGCTACACCCATTCCATGAAATTTTTTTATTGATGTGTGTTTAAAAAAAGTAAATCTATTTCAAATAGACTTGTGTCAAGTGCCTTTAAGTTCCTGCTCCCAGGGGAATTTTTTGTTCTTTACTCTGAGAGAATAACAGTCTGCCTATGTAAACAAGGCAGACTGTCATTCTAGATTGTAAGCTCTAACGAGCAGGGCCCTCCTGTATTGATTTGTATTGTAAGTGTACTGTCTGCCCTCATGTTGTAAAGCACTACGCAAATTGTTGGCGCTATATAAATTCTGTATAATAATAATAATAATTCTGTGAGTACAGAAGACATGGATCCTGTGTTCTTGTGAAGCAGAAACACCGATCCATGTCTTCCGGTAGTAAAAGCACCTCCCCCACAATTAGAAAGCACTCCTTAGGTACACAGTTAACCCTTTGATCACCCCTGATGTTAACCCCTTTCCTGCCACAAAATCATAGGCCTGCTACAAGCCGCTGTTCGCTGCCATTACTAGTAAAAAAAATAAAAATAAAAAAAAATGAATAAATAAAAATATGCCATCTTACTTATTGGGATGAGGTGCCGTGTTTTTTGAGGTTTTTCCAGCCATATCCCACTTTTTCGAAAAATATCCCATAGTTTGTATAACTTTTGCACAAACCAATTTTTTTTTTTATCAAAAAACATGTAGCAGGATAAATATTGGCCTAAATTGATGAAGAAATTAGATTTTGTATTTATTTATTTATTTTAAAGGGATGCTATAGCAAAAAAAAATAGCCTGGTCACGAAGGGGGGTAAACCTTCTGGAGCTGTAGTAGTTAAGCGTGCTTCAAGCCATTTCTAAGCAAAAATCATTTAAAACAATAGTATGCCTTGTATGAGACTACACACAGAAAAAAAAGAATTTTGATGGACTCTAAATATATTTCACAGATCAGCAAGTATGGGAAGTTTATTAGGAAAGTTGGAATATTGTATTTTTGTAGTGCACACGGCATGTCTTTGTTTTTTTCTAAATATAACTTGACTACAGTTGCTGTTCCCATGGCGTTCTAAACAGATTCCTGTTGAACCTAGAGCCGCTCTGGATTAATCCCAGCGTCCATTCGCTGACTGCTGACCTTTTCTAACGAGATGGATGATTTTCCCGAACACATTCAGCAGCTGTCCCTTCGGTAGCTGACACAGAATGTCACGCCGGCTTGTGCTGTCTTCCTGGGCTCTATACATATCTGTAAGCAATCGCTGGTTCCGTCGTCAGAAACTATAAGCCAGCAGTTGAGAGATCTGTGGGATAATTGCCAATAAGAGCGATTAAACGTTTACAAAATCCTCATTCCATATGTTTACTGTCCAATCCGGTCCCATTGGCCGCTTTGGGCCTGGTTAAGATTTCTCCATACGGAAGAGCTGTCATATAAAGCTTTGACTCGTTTCTTCTGTGCTCCCCAGGAAATAAAACAGGCCCAGCACTGGAAAGTTTAAGTGCCTCACCAAATTTTTTTTTTTGATAGTGTGGGAAAATAAAAAAAATTCTTTGTGACAATGGTTTCACCAGACAGGAAGTGGGGGAACTCTCCAACAGGAACATAGAGAAAAGTAAAAATGCATTAAAGGGGGTAAGGGAAGGCTGGGACCCCTGTCAGATGTTTATTTCTTTCTGCATTCTTGTTCCTCCCTAACTTCCTGCCTCCTAAAACCATTGTCAATGTAACAGTAAGGCCTGGTTCACATCTATGCAGGGGGTTCCTGCTGCGGGCCTGAACCTGTACCCGCAGCCGCAACCACCAGCACAGAAAAATGTGCTGGATGCGCGCGGGTGGCATTAATCCTAATGACAGGCCACACGCACTGGAAACAGCACCTGCTCTGGGAAGTGCACGTCATTTCCGATTCCCGTGCAGGCTGATTCCAGAAATAGTGCAGGGACCTTTTCCCTGCATCTCTGGAGGCACTGCAGCATATTTAAATGCAGAAATTTATCAAGAAAAAAAAGTCGATTTTACTGTCTTTCTTTTGTGTGTGTGTGTGTGTGTGTGTGGGGGGGGGGGGGGGGGGCTTCACAATTCTCTGCCTATAGGCTCCTGAGATATAAATCCCTCCCTGGCCACCCGCTCAGAAATGCTGCATGAAGGGAGAAAAGTGTAATAAGGAACTGTTATCTGTAGTGTACAGTGCATAAAGAGGGAAAAGTTGTGCCATGGAGTCAGGTTGAACTGGTTGGACTGTTGTCTTTATTCAACCTTACCAACTATGTAACTATGAGTCTAATGCCCCGTACACACGGTTGGACATTGATCGGACATTCCGACAACAAAATCCATGGATTTTTTCCGACGGATGTTGGCTCAAACTTGTCTTGCATACACACGGTCACACAAAGTTGTCGGAAAATCCGATCGTTCTGAACGCGGTGACGTAAAACACGTACGTCGGGTCTATAAATGGGGCAGTAGCCAATAGCTTTTGTCTCTTAATTTTTTCTGAGCATGCGTGGCACTTTGTGCGTCGGATTTGTGTACACACGATCAGAATTTCCGACAACGGTTTTGTTGTCAGAAAATTTTATAGCAAGCTCTCAAACTTTGTGTGTCGGAAATTCCGATGGAAAATGTGTGATGGAGCCCACACACGGTCGGAATTTCCGACAACAAGGTCCTATCACACATTTTCCGTCGTAAAATCCGACCGTGTGTACGCGGCATTAGAGTTAAACTACTGTCTGCCGGAGAAGTGTCGCTTATTACGGAGAACACCGCCTAAAAGCTATACATTGGGTTTTGGCATATGCTGCTGGTAGCCTTTTGGCTCCATGCACACTGAAGCTCAAAAAAGCTTTTTCTGGACGCCCGATTGCTGGCAGAAAACACTGGTTGAAAAACGTGCTTTTGAAAAACGTGCTTTTAACCGCGTTTTGTACTAGAGTTTATGAGCATTTATGAGCGTTTATGAGTGTTAGCGTTTATGGGCGTTTTTAATAAAAATACACAGAGGACACTCCAAAAATCTCACAATGCATTCCAAACTCCCACAATGCAGTGAAAAAATAGAACGCCGAAAGCTAATTAACGCGCGTTTATGAGCGTTTATCGGCGTTTGGTGTTTTTTAGTTGTGAAAAACGGCACTTTGAACGCGAATTTCTGGCGTTCAGAAAAAGGACCATAAACTCCACTGCTCAATAAAGCTAAAAATCGTCCATGTGTGCATGGACACATAGGCTAACATAGAGTGAAGTTTATGAGCTTTTAAAAAAAAACGCCCAAACGCCAATAACACCTAAAGGTTCATGAGTGTACACTCCTCCCTTTCCACATCTGTACCCTACCTACAGATTATTATTAAAAATCAATAACTAAATAAAAGAATTGGCATCAACTGTGTAAAGATGGATGGCAATCACTAGGGTTGAGAGGTTAGAAGAATCAAAAAATAGCCAGAATAAAAGCATATAGATTGATTTTTTTAAGCAAATAACATATCATTTAACTGGTTCATATATATCGTAAAAACTACTCTATCCAAAACTAAAAATAAAAAGTTTGGGCTATGCATAGACTTTAAATAAAATAAAAGATAGAGACTATTATAAAGAAAAGCAACAAACAAAAGAATCAGACATCAACCGTGTAAAAATGGATGGCAATAATAAGGGTTGAGAGGTTAGAATCAAAAAATAGCCAGAATAAATGCATATAGATCCATATTTTTATGTAATTCATATGTCATTTAACTGGTTCATATATCACAGAACTACTCTATCCAAAACTAAAAAGAAATATATATATGGCCTTTAAATAAAATGAATTATAAAGAAAAGCAACAAATAAAAGAGTAAGACATCAACCATGTAAAGATGGATGGCAATCAGTAGGGTTGAGAGGATGGAAGAATCTAAAAGTAGCCAAAATATATGCATATAGATTCATATATTTAAGATTCAGATGGAGATTTAGAGTACTTCTCAATCCCAAGGGAAATTGTTAAGCAATATACAGTATATATCAATTGAGTAGTTTTATATTATAAAACAAGGTTTTATATTATAAAACTACTCTATCCAAACTAAAAATACAAAGTTTGGGCTATACATAGACTTTAAATAATTTTTTTTTTTTAGAGACTACTTTAAAAAAAAAAAAGAAAAGAATCAGACATCAACCATCTAAATATGTATGGCAATCACTACGGTTGAGAGGATGGAGGAATCAAAAAGTAACCTGAATATAATCACTTAGTTAGATCCTTATATTTGAGAGATTCATATATCATGATTGTCTGATTCTCTGAATTGCATGCCTCTCCATAGATCATTTATGTCTTTATGTTAATATTAAGGGGTATCAAAAATGTGAAAATTGTGAGCACTTACCATTCTTGCTATACATGGCGCATTTTAATGCCAAGAACATATATTTTGTAGGGTTTGTCTCTAAGTGAACATAGGAATGTTACCTAGGAAGGAAGAAAAAAATCCAGATGAGGTTGGAAGACAAGCCTGCTGCATTCATCTTGCCAATTCCCTAGATCACTTCCAGGTGACAGAAATGAACAGTCTCCATTCCTTCATCCCAGCCCATTCCTACAGGAACATAATGACTTTTTCATGATAGGCAGCACACAACTTTCAGCTGAAAGGGAAACCAGAATGAGAAATAGCTTCTCCCAGTGGGAATATTGGCAAGCGGAATGTCGTGGCACTTTTTTTATTTTTTTAGTATGGAGTCCATAACTTATTTGTGTACATCAGATGTCTTGCTGCTTGTCTACACCACAGAAAACTGCTACAAGTTAACAAGTTTTATTTTAAGATCTTTTTTATTATTCTGTTTCTTTTTGTTTTTATTTTTTATTTTTATTTTAGTGCTTTCATAATGTCATGATCTGAAGTCAGGCTCAGAGGCCAGTAACTATAGCAGTAGTAAGCCACCCACCGACCAGCTGGATAAGTACAGAAGTAGGTCACCCTGGAGGATGACACGTGCTCACCTCCGATGTTCACCAGAGCTCCTGATAGTGGAAATGGGTTTTGCTGCATGTTAGTACCAGGTCGCTGTCCTCAGGATCGTCCCACCAGGAAGTGAGCAAACTGAGGTCTTGTAGCAGATATACCAGGAAGGGATAAGCAGAAATATTGTCAGTAAACAAGCCAAAGGTTAGTAATGAGTGGTTAAAGGTTGGGATCAAGCGTAGTGGAGAGACAAGACAAGGGTCGGTAATGAGTGGTAGCGAAGATACGGACAGGAGTGACAAGAGCGAGATATTGGCTGGAGGGAGCACAATAATTTGATGCACAGGAAGTGCAAAGGCATGGCTTACATTAGAAAGTTCATGGGAGGAGCAAAGGGTTCAAGGTTTAAGACAAACAAGGTTCAAGGCAGGATCATTCAAGGAATTGTCCAGGGAGCTATACAGCATTCCAAGTGGCTCAGCAAGAAGAGAACTGCCAAACACAGCAGGTCCTGGGTTCAGATTCGAGCCCTGACACATAAACTGTGTGACAATAGAAATACAGAGTTTAAAAAAATGAGAACAAACCATATTTGGGAAAAGGGGCTAAGTGGAGTTTAGAACCCTTTTGTAGTTCTGACCCTGCAGACCCCACCCCATTAATAAACCCACAATCATATATAGAGAGGAATTAAAGAGCTACCTTGGCATACAAAGTACTTATTTACTTAGGTCTGGAACCGTATTTTAGTATGGCCAGTGGGGAGAATTTTTTGAGGAATGCAAAAAACAATGGGGCCTCATTAATTTCTTGTTTTTCATTAAAACACAGTCTAACCAAGCTTATTGGTACTCATGCCACATGCTACCATTTGTCAGTTTGGATGTACTCTTAATTTCCTCTAATTCTCCCAAGACATAGGCCCTTTTTAACCAACCTCCTAGTCCTGAATTCCAGCCTCACATCAAATAGAGAGGGAAAATCCCCCAACAGGGACTCAGACTGCTTTCAAAACCTCAAATCGAGTCTAACCTTTACTACGCAATCCTAAACTATCAGCCTATAGACATTGAATGGCAGTGGAGCATGCAAGAATAATTTATACTGTATACCATCAGGGCACTCCATCTGCAGAGCACTTGGTTTGGTGGAGATCCTAGAAAAGGGGTGAAGTAGGGAGTTGTCCTGGCCTATAAGACGGCAAAAAGCAACTGAGGCAGAATTTCTGTCCTGTCTAATTTTCTGTGTAATTCTCTCGACATGAGGTGGCTGGCTGCCTTGGAGCGATCACCTACAGACTTGAAAACATTCCTTGATCCTGTGACAAATATCCAATTGTCATCTGTTTTCTGTGGGTACCCATATTCTCTGCTCCACACAGGCTGCTCCCATCCCAGCTTATAGAGACAAATGTGTTGATGTTGAATAATAGCTACACTGCGTATGAGCATCAGTAAGAAAATCAGGTAAGTATGGTGTTTTGCGGTGGAACGAGATGTTTAATGATGTAGGCTCATTGGATTTCAGTGTTCCCACTAGCCTCCTATGGGATTGACATATTAATGCCTGTCTGTGACCAGAATGCTCTACGCCTTTCAACCAATTGGTTTCTTGCTTTCTGTGACCCAAAAGAAATGCTTAAGGGTCCCCGCATAGGCTGTCAAGGTCCGATGAGTTGGATGCCGCTGACTAGTGAGGGTGCTGGCTGGGGAAAGGTCTGTCCAGACCCAAAGCATACTACAGAAATAGGAAGAGATAGCCGCGGACGTGGCACACCTCACCCAGTGATTAGCAAGTAAAAGCAGCCTCAGCTCGATTCATCAAGACCACGACTCCAACATGTTTCACCTCTCCCTAAGGGCTTAACCATGGAGATGAGGGTCTGCTGGTGGCAGGGGAATAAATACCATCACCACCTACCTAAATATCAATGTAGATAAACCACTCAAAAAATGATGATATACGGATGAGTGAAAAAGTGCACCGTGTAGCATATGAGTCCAAGCCCACTGAAAAGCAACGACAGTCAGTACCTTCACGTTTGATATAGCAATGATGAGAAATGATAGACAATTTAGAGGCATGCATACACGGGTGCAAAAAGTAAGTAGGAGCTGAAAATAATAAGTGAAAAAATGAGAATTAAAATAAAAGTAAGACAAAAACAGAATGGCACACGCGAGGGTACCGAAACACACTGATAAAAAGACTAAAAGTCTATAAAGTCCAGGAAGTATACGTATTGGTTGGAACTTGTTTTTCCATAATAAATTCCTTTTAAATCATTCCACCCCTTTAAAATAATTTCCCCTCATTTTAAAATAAATAATGCTCTCTATTTAACTCTACTTATTTTAATATAACCTAATATGAATATATCATTTTTGGTATATATATCTCTTTCACATAACACATCCCTTATTTAAACATATTCGTACCCACAGTCATTAGCTTCTTTATTGTTGATCATTACTGATTGTCTTACAAGACACAAGAACGAATAATAATTCCCACATTTGGATATATACCTTGTTTTGTCTCATGATATTGGAATGTCAATATTTAACATGTATTTTAATTAAACATGTATTTTAATTTTTCAGATGTTTTCTCACAATAAGTTATATAGCCTCTGGTCCACGCTCCGTGTGAATCTCTATATAGACTGTTTCTCCAATCTACTGTTACTTTTGTGTTATGGGGGATAGGCCGTGAACTATCGAGCAGTCTTATTTGTCATACCAGAACTCGGGTCAATTATACCCCTTTGAAAGCAGATCAATGTGAGGAACAATTGGCAAGGCGAGGATCCTAGCCTTGGTTTTGTGGGGGCAGTACATTGTAGGCATTGCTATAATTGGGCCTCCGCGTTTTACACCCCCCCCATCTGCTTCAAAAGTAGGTTCAAGGGGATTTCAAGGGTCTTGGGTCCCCGGGCGATCAGAGACACCATACATTCTGGACCCTAGGGTATCACTTGTCGGACTTAAGGCCATTTTGCTGATTTTAATTAAATTTACTATTCGTTGCATCTTCTGCTGCACTTATTTTTGGCGCACCTTGCTTTTCTCCTAAAATAAAAGTATTGCATATGAAATGCAAAAAAAATAAAAAGGAAGAAAAATTACAAACTGCAAAAGCCTAATCCCCTATTGAAAATTATTTTCTTTTTTTTTTTGTTAATTATATTTAGTTATTGGTGTTCAAAATATGTAGTACAAAAAATCTAAAAAAAAAAAAACAAGTCTTAAAAGATAGGAGAAAAGCTTAGGTCATGGGAGCTCCCATCATGCCTCTGCCTTTGGGAGTCATGCTTGTAGCTGTCAGCGGCTCCCAATGCCTCATGGGACATGTGGTTCCGCAAAACAGCTGGAGGGCCACAGATTGAGCACCTAAGAGGTGGTTAGGATAGAGATTGTGCCATGATTAAAAAACCTGTGTGGTAAATCCCAATTGTAAAACTTAATCAAAAATATCCAAAAAAAGGTCCAAGATTTACAGAAGGGAAAAAGGACAAAGATACAATATCTCTCATACCAACAATAATATTCAATATGCAAACATTTAAGAGAAACGCCCCTGGGGGCGGGCAGGGCGGGGGAAAACATGTCGGAGTTGTGGTGTGAATGAATCGAGCTGGGTCTGCTTTTACCTGATAACCACTCAGGCCGGGTGAGGTGTGCGACGGTCAGGCCATCTCTTCCTATTTCTGCAGTATGCTTTCCTGCTTTGTTACCCTGTCACCAACTTCTAATTGAGATTACAATCTGGCATGCCAGTGCTTATTGTGCTGGCATGTTCTGCCTTGTCATCATAGTGAGACCCACTCTGAACAAAGATAGCCATCTAGTGCAGAAGAGCATGCATGTAGACAAGAAGTGACTACAAATTGGCTGAGTGTGATAAGCAGCATTGAGATAAACAATGATAACAAAAGGCAAAACGCTATTATCCAAAAGAAAAAACAGCAGTCGTTTATGATACAAGGTTTTCTAGCAATCTGAATGTCATCCAATTATCAAGAGTATACCTCTACTTTAAGGCTGGGTTCACACTAGTGCAATTTGGATGAGGGTTTCCCCACATCCAATTCGCATGACAGGAGATTGTGACTGGCTCTCTATGGAGCCGGTTCACATACAGTATCTCACAAAAGTGAGTACACCCCTCACATTTTTGTAAATATTTTATTATATCTTTTCATGTGACAACACTGAAGAAATGACCCTTTGCTACAATGTAAAGTAGTGAGTGTACAGCTTGCATAACAGTGTAAATTTGCCATCCCTTCAAAATAACTGAAGACACAGCCATTAATGTCTAAACCGCTGGCAACAAAAGTGAGTACACTCCTAAGTGAAAATGTCCAAATTGAGCCCAAAGTGTGAAAATTTTGTGTGGCCACCATTATTTTCCAGCACTGCCTTAACCCTCTTGGGCATGGAGTTCACCAGAGCTTCACAGGTTGCCACTGGAGTCCTCTTCCACTCCTCCATGACAACATCACAGAGCTGGTGAATGTTAGAGACCTTGCGCTCCTCCACCTTCTGTTTGAGGATGCCCCACAGATGCTCAATATTGTTTAGGTCTGGAGACATGCTTGGCCAGTTCATCACCTTTACTCTCAGCTTCTTTAACAAGTCAGTGGTTATCTTGGAGGTGTGTTTGGGGTCATTATCATGTTGGAATACTGCCCTGCGGCCCAGTCTCCAAAGGGAGGGGATCATGCTCTGCTTCAGAATGTCACAGTACATGTTGTCATTCATGGTTCCCTCAATGAACTGTAGCTCCCCAGTGCTGGCAGCACTCATGCAGCCCCAGACCATGACACTCCCACCACCATGCTTGATTGTAGGCAAGACACACTTGTCTTTGTACTCCTTACCCGGTTGCCGCCACACACACTTGACACCATTTGAAACAAATACATTTATCTTGGTCTCATCAGACCACATGACATGGTTTCAGTAATCCATGTTCTTAGTCTGCTTGTCTTCAGCAAACAGTTTGTGGGCTTTCTTGTGCATCATCTTTAGAAGAGGCTTCCTTCTGGGATGACAGCCATGCAGACCAATTTGATGCAGCATGCGCCGTATGGTTTCAGCACTGACAGGCTGACCCCCCAACCCCCTCAACCTCTGCAGCAATGCTGGCAGCACTCATACGTCAATTTCCCAAAGACAACCTCTTGATTTGACGCTGAGCATGTGCACTCAACTTCTTTGGTCTACCATGGCGAGGCCTGTTCTGAGTGGAACCTGTCCTGTATGGTCTTGGCCACCGTGCTGCAGCTCAGTTTCAAGGTCTTGGCAATCTTCTTATAGCCTAGGCCATCTTTATGTAGAGCAACAGTTCTTTTTTTCAGATCCTCAGAGAGTTCTTTGCCATGAGGTGCCATGTTGAACTTCCAGTGATCAGTATGAGAGAGTGAGAGAGAGCACACCTGCTCCTCATTCACACCTGAGACCTTGTAAAATGAATGAGTCACATGATACCGGGGAGGGAAAATGGCTATTTGGGCCCAATTTGGACATTTTTACTTAGGGGTGTACTCACTTTTGTTGCCAGCGGTTTAGACATTACTGGCTGTGTGTTGAGTTATTTTGAGGGGGCAGTAAATTTACACTGTTATACAAGCTGTAAACTCACTACTTTACATTGTAGCAAAGTGTCATTTCTTCAGTGTTGTCACATGAAAAGATATAATAAAATATTTACAAAAATTAAAGAGGTGTACTCACTTTTGTGAGATACTGTATCTCTGCTGCGGCTGCGGAGCAGCTTGCATAGGAGTCCTGTGCGACTTTGAAATCAGGCAAAAATTTGGCCATAATTAGTACCTGAAATGGAGAACAGGGATGCACCTTTTCGGCCGCTAGCGGGGGGGTCAAAACCGCCCCGCTAGCGGCTGAATAGCGCAGCTAAAACGACAGCAAAGTTTTACCGCTGACGCCCGGGGCAGCTCAGTGTGAAAGGGGTCTTAGTCAAGAGATTAAAAGCATCAGTGGTCACTTAAAAAAAGAAAAAAAAACAGTACTTTGTTTTGGCTGTCTTTTTAATTGTTAAAAAGTCTGCATGAAAGATTTACACAGCAACTCAATATAATTCCTTTCCCTTCGTTTTCTCTAGGTCAAGTCAATAACTCTCATGGAAGACTAGAAAAATGATGACAGATTTATTGGTGTTAAAAACTCCCATTTATCTCATGAAAACATTCCTGCAATAAGAAATGTGTTAATCAGGACCAATACAGCATCAGGAATCCTTGTGAAGGTGTTTCTAAAGAGTTGGCTGGGAGAGAGGCGGCAGGGTTGCATAAGGCTATCTAAGGATGCTTACTTTAAGATATTGCTGATCAAAGATTGTAAAGTGGACCTGTTTCCTGCGCAAAAATAGTACAGTATGCATATTTGAATTTTCACTTTTAGTGTATTTTGGACAGGTTATGTAAAAGATGAATTCCAGGTATGGCAGTTTTTACATCCAGCTTGGACCAAGATAAGTATGTCTGTGCCATACTTGTGGGATCCCTCAGGAAGCTGGAAATCGGGACCACTAGGAACCACTACTACAATGGGTTCTGTGCCGAGAGGCTGTCCTGCTGCTTACTGAACACAGGAAGTCACCTGCTTAGCATGGGTTTCATTCAGAAAACACTTTGCATTTTCTCGATGAATGCTAAGTATTGTCCGATTGGACAAGGCAGAGATTGTGATGTCATCCCCCCCGCCTCTCCACTTTGTGCATATAGAGAATGCTTTGCATTTACTGAGAAAATGTCAAGTGTACCCAGAATGGCTTCCATGTCAAGCGAGAAAATTAATGTTTTCACAATGCAGCAGGGCAGACCTTTGGCCAGGGACCTGGAAGCTGGCGGCAATCATTGTAGTAGTGGTACCTACAGTGTTTTCCATCTTTACCAGGGATCCCACAGGTATGGCACATACAGTACATACTTACATTAGTCCAAGCTTGCCATTAGTCCAAGCTTGCCATACAGTATCCTGAAATCTTCTTCAAGGCTCCTTCTCCTGTATCAAATGATTCTGCCTTTTTCCAGCTAAAGTTCCCTTATAACAGTTAAAGCGGAGTTCCACCTATCAAGTGTTTTTGACAGGTACCCGGTCCCCACTTCTGTCGGACCTCGCCGCGAGGTACGTCAGAAGGTGATGTGGGTTATTCCTGCGCTACCGTGATGGAAAGAAAAGTGTACGTCTGGACAGCTGCATGCACCAAAAATGGGTCATACGAAACCCAAAAGAGATAGACAAGAATGGGGGCGGGGGGATGGGGGGTGCTGCGCTATCCAAAACAAAAAAATTGCTGTGTATGATATGTGGAAAACTACTAAGGAGTATGGTGTAAGCCACTAAGGGAATTAACAACTAAGCTTCATGCTGATACCCCATTATAAATAAAACACATAAATAAGTGCAAAATCTGACAAAAATATGCAATAAATCAAATCCTAAAACTTGATGATTATATCCTGTGCAGGTGAAAATAAATAAATGTGCCGATACCAGCTCAATGAAAAAACAAATAGATGTTGCAAAAAACTGATAATCAGTGTGAAAAAACATAATAAATATGCAACTTTAAACTAATAGAAAACTTCCTATGTGAGTGTGCAAATAACCGCATAGAAAGTGCATTGTGCTTAGTGACCTGAACATATCCAATTTATCAAACAGTGTCCCAGCAGTATAAGGTCCTATATGGTCTGCTGAAAAAAAGTCCAAATAACATGCAGCTATGTGCATAAGTGAAAAACACAAAGTACAATGTGATAATGTCCTCTATTGTGCCATACAAAAAGACCTATGTGCTCAGGTAGAAAGAGGTGAAGTGTCTGGAATAAAATTAAATCTGTGTCCTCTTCGTGCATGAATCACACTAATATTAGCAGTGGCCCCTTACCTAGCGGTACTAGGTAAACCGCAAAGAAGTAACTGCAGGTGGTTGTGGTCTTTACTTCAGGGTCCTGGACCAGCGCAGGTTCTGTTTCTACCTCCACGCCCAGCGGTGCTAGGTGAACCGCACAGCAACTAAGTGCAGGTGGCTGTGGTCTTTTAATGAGATCCTGGACCAGCGCAGGTCCTATCTCTGCCTCCACGCCTCAAATGTGGGTGAACCGATAATAAAGGACAAAGGGGGTACCGGATAGTGTAGTATGTTTAAAACAGGGTGGAGCTTTATTCATAACCAAATAAAATGTACTCACATTACAATGTAACAGGCCGATTCCTATCTCCTACGAGCAGCAAGCTCATTTAGCCTCAGTCAATATGAAGTGCCCATTCCGTCCCTACGCGTGACGTCACCAATCACGTGACTTCATCGAAGTCATGTGATTGGTGACATCACGCGTAGGGACGGAATGGGCACTTCATATTGACTGAGGCTAAACGCTGCTCGTAGGAGATAGAAATCGGTCTGTTACGTTTCAGCAGACCATATAGGACCTTATACTGCTGGGACACGGTTTGATAAATTGGATATGTTCAGGTCACTAAGCACAATGCACTTTCTATGCAGTTATTTGCACACTCACATAGGAAGTTTTTTATTAGTTTAAAGTTGCATATTTATTGTGTTTTTTCACACTGATTGTCAGTTTTTTGCAACATCTATTTGTTTTTTCATTGAGCTGGTATCGGCACATTTATTTATTTTCACCTGCACAGGATATAATCATCAAGTTTTAGGATTTGATTTATTGCATATTTTTGTCAGATTTTGCACTTATTGATGTGTTTTATTTATAATGGGGTATCAGCATGAAGCTTAGAGGTATGCCAGAAGTTCTGCCCCCCCCATCCTCCTCCTTTCCCTGGTGCCATGCCAGTAAGAGAGCACAGCACGCTTTGTGCATGTGCAGTAGATTCCCGTACCGGCAATGGCGGCGGCAGCAGCACCCGACAGCCAATGGAAACATCGGCTACGGTGCCGACATCTCCTGATTCCAGGACAGGTAAGTGTCCCAATATTAAAAGTCAGTAGCTACAGTATGTGTAGCTGCTGACTTTTAGTTTATGAGGGGGAGGCCTGAACACCGATTTAAGCCCATCTCTCATAAAGCCAAGATTTACTATTTCTATGGCTTAAAGTTTACAAAGGGCTGGAATCTCTCTCAACACCCAACAAATAAATTAAATAACAGCCTGTGTTGCATTATTCACTCTTAGCCCCCTGCAATACCTCTTTTCCACCACAAGCTATACTCAGTATAATGACCGATATCATTCAACTGAGCCCAGCTAGTGACTGGACAGTGAAAGAAGAAGCAGGACAGTGATGAGCTCAGCTCTCTGTCAATCTGCCTTCTCCCTCTTGCTGATCCTTCCTCTCACACGTCAGTTCTGCTGTACAATGGCTGTAAGAGGTCAAATGAAGGTACTTACTTTACATTTACAAAATTAATAAAACTATGTACAGTATTAGTGCCCCCCATCAGAGATAGATATCCAACCCACCCCCCTCCCTCCCACCCATATACTGCTTCCCCTCCCTCGCTGCCCATCTGAACTATCACTATCCTCTCCTAACTGGAGTCTCCATAGGAGACCCCCCTTCCGCTCTACATACATAACAAATTCTCCAAACCATCTCACATGAGAGTCTTAAACACTGATAGAGCCTACTGGATTTGCCCTTTCCCTGTGGATTGCTAGAGGTTCGGTGACTGCAATCCCATGAGGATTTGGCTTATCTTGAGACAGTAGGCTACAGACCACAGAAAACACCAAGCAATCAAGGAAAGACATTATACAGTATGCTCTTGAGGGCACCACGTACTGTGGGCCGACACTATAGTACTTCAGACTCCAACACACCCCCTGACACACGCTCGGGACCTATACAGACACAGCAGAAGCACCCCATAGGGCGCAATGGCTTGACACTACAGTAATGAGAAAGCTCACCGGAATACAACAATAGGGAAAACACAGCTTGTTAGGACAATATAGTATTTGTGACAACTGTATAACGATTTAGACATGTTTAGGGCCAGACGCCCACAATGTTCATGGTTTCCTATTACACTGTTTCTGAGCATATTGTATGCTTCCTATTGTGATTTCAGACATCTTGTGATCTTACATTGTACTGAATTTCATGTAAATTACAATCCTGTTCTTTTCATGTACTTTATCTCTGTAAACAATAAACATTGTTTTGGAAAAAAAAATTATGTACAGTATTAGTGAATACAAAACTGCCTTCATTTATTTCTTATATACATGTCTAGAGTGCAGATTTAAAGTGATAGTAAATCCTAAATTTAAAGTACTTTTAGTAATTGATTTGATCACCTACTGAGTATCCAACTTCTCGATCTTTCATTCCTTGTTCCAGTTTAAGCTGGCACCATGACCAATGCCCTAGGTTTCCTATTTCTGGGTGGCTCCTTTTTCTCGTGTCGCATCCTATGGAGCCACCCTTGTAATTTTTTTGGGGGGCCCAGCTCCCACTTCCTGCCGGCGCACCGTGGCACCAGAAGGGAGATCACAGCCGGGCGCCCACAATTACAATGCCAGCGCCGCAGAGAGGAGGGGGAGACAAGTGGGGCTTCATTCCCCCACATCGCTGGACCCTGGGACAGGTATTATTAAAAGTCAGCAGCTGCAGTATTTGTAGCTGCTGACTTTTAATTTTTTTTTAAGCAGAACTCCGCTTTAAGCCATCCAGCCCAGAGGATCTCTGCCTTCGCCTTGGTCAACATCACAGAGACTATCGCCTGCATTCCTGTTTAAAGACTTGCTTGGATTACATCCCTTCTGTCTCCAGATCCTGCTTGCTGTTCCACTACACTGATCTCTGACTTTCTGGCTTGGCTGACTATCTGTTCCGGTTACCGAACTTTGGCTATGTTTTGACTAAGTTTGTTCTATTTACTTTTATTATTAAACTAGCGTGATTTAACTGTATTTCTGTCTCGGTCTGATTTAATGGTTTCTGACATTAGTCTGGTTGAAAAGGACACAATTCCATCTAGTTTAACTAATAAAAGTGAAAAGAAAAAACACACAATCCCATATACACAATCCTATACCCACAGTTGATCCAGAGGAAGTAAAAAACACAGCAAAGCATGTTTCAATTTGCTCCAGCAGGGGGAAAATTCCTTCCTGATCCCCTGAGAGACAATCGGATATTCCCTGCATCAACTTTACCTATAAATGGTACTATAAGAAATATTCCAGGCCAGACAAGCACTAGTACTGATGCACAAGGGATAGCAACAGCAACATTCACCAAGATCCTGCACGTAGGTCTGTACTCACAATGTCCCTGGATACTTGGATGCCTCCCTACATTATCAGTCAGACCTTTCTAGTGAACTCTCCAGATCAGATCCTCAGTGAAATCCCTTGACTAGCTCCAGAGATTTTCAGCAAACAGGCCCACCAGCTCTAGCATAGCTGGGACCTCGATGAGCACATGTAGAATTTTGGCTGAACTGCCTAGAAGGGCAGTAGCCCTAAAGAAGGACCCTGGCTGCCCAAGCTCTGGACTATTTATGCACTACTCAAACACCTACTGGGCACCCTCCCCCCCAGGGATTGGCTGAGACCACATAAATATTCAGACTGTGGATCTGCCTATTCCAGCCCACTACATTCTGGAATACACCAGAAAGCAGGGGGTAGTAGTTGAGCTGGCAGCCAGTAAAACTTAGAACAGCCTAAAATAATCACACACAGCTCCACTGATTACAGGAGCCAAAAAATGTACCTGTCCTTCTTGGTAACCTATCTAGGTGGGTGCTATAGAATGTTTACAGGGCCTTGAAAAAGTATCCATACCCCCTGAACTTTTTCACATTTTTGTCATGTTACAACCAAAAATGTAAATGGATTTTATTGGGATTTTATGTGATAGACCAACACAAAGTGGAACATAATTGTGAAGTGGAAGGAAAATTATAAATGGTTTTATTTTTTTTTTACAAATAAATATGTTAAAAGTGTGGTGTGCATTTGTATTCTTACTCTGATACCCCTAACTAAAATCTAGTGGAACCAATTGCCTTCAGAAGTCACCTAAATAGTAAATAGGGTCCACCTGTGTGTAATTTAATCTCAGTATAAATACAGCTGTTCTGTGAAGCCATCAGAGGTTTGTTAGAGAACCTTGGTGAACAAACAGCATCATGAAGGCCAAGGAACACACCAGACAGGTCAGGGATAAACGTGTAGAGAAGTTTAAAGCAGGGTTAGGATATAAAAAAATATCCCAAGCTTTGAACATTTCACGGAGCACTGTTCAATCCATCATCGGAAGAGTAAGGCACAACTGCAAACCTACCAAGACATGGCCGTCCACCTAAACTTATTTGTAAAAAACTAAAAAACCATTTATCATTTTCCTTCCACTTCACAATTATGCGCCGCTTTGTGTTGGTCTATCACATAAAATCCCAATAAAATACATTCACGTTTTTGGTTGTAACATGACAAAATGTGGAAAATGTCAAGGGGTATGAATACTTTTTCAAGGCACTGTATTTACTCAATGTGTTGTATTGTATTGTACTCAATGTGTCAAACTGAAAAACCTCTGAGTTTAATACTGCTTTAAAAAAGAAAGAAGATGTTTACATTTCATGTAAACTCTCCTAAAACAATTGAAAAGAGAATTTGTCCAGAAGCAATATAGTAAGAAGATAATACTTGTCTATATTCTTCTTCTTTTTTAATTCCATGACCTTCACAAACCGCTGAAATCTCGCCATTTCGTTCATCTTGATCAGCACAAATCGCTACCTAACATCCCTTTAATCTAACTCAGTACAGCAGAAGTCAGTAGATTTACCATATTACCAGGCTTCCAGTGTGTTTCCGAGGTGATAACTTCATATATTTTTACATCTGAGAAGCCGGGGAAGAAAATTGTCCGTTGCTGTGTTTCTGGTTATTATCAATCCCCCAGCAGAGACATTTCAGCGAGCTGTGTGTTGAATCTTGCTTTCTAATCACAATGCTAACTGTATTTACTGTTCTCTTAAGCATAGCTCTCGGTGCTGAGGCGATAGAACATCTCGGTAGAGGTCATGACCCTGTCTAAGGCACTACCGATAAATGCGTTTTCTACGATAGGATGTTTATGTCAGGGACATATAGATAGATTTTAATATTCCGGGCACATTGTTTCATCAAAACGCTTGAGCCTATCGGACTACACGTATTTCCTTTGCGCCATCGTTTCTCATGTATTTTAGCAGAAATATCAATACATTTGGTGGTGAAATATGGCGCAGCGGGGAACTGTCTTATTGGCCTTCATATTGTAATACATCATGGTGAATTTACTGCAAGCGATCACAAGAGTGTACTTGTTTTCTAAGCTGTCTTTTCATGTGACGACTTACACACAAATGAAGCAATATAATACAAAGCAGAGCTGCGATTTTTCATCAATCCGCAGGGAGGTCCAAGTATTTTGAGCGTTAGGTTTTATATGTTTAATGTACACAGAGTATATACAGCTCAATAAAATTTGGCTATTTCTAACTTATTGGATGAGTTGTCTTAAAAGTTCTTCCTTCTTTCATTCCTTTGCACATCGCTACCTTCCTTCCTACATTGCACTTGTTCAGGAACCGCTATGCCGCGTACACACAGTTGTAATTTCCGCCAGAAAAAGTCCAATGGGAGCTTTTGGCAGGATATTCCGACCGTGTGTATGCCCCATCGGACTTTTTCTTTCGGCATTTCCGACGGACTTAGATAGAGAACATGTTCTAAATTTTTCAGTCGGAAATGCCAACGGAGGTTATCCCATTGGCAAGTCCGACTGTGTGTACATGGCATATGTGTTTGAATGTTCAATGACTACTAGTGACAAGCTGTGCAGTACTGGGGAAGACATATACAGTATGCTGTGCAGAGATGCAGAATGGGGCCCTAGGAATAGTAGCAGCTCTGCTCCCTCCTATTCCTTCAATATCAATAGGAATGTCTGTACTCGCATGTCCCCATCAAACACCAACTTTCTAGAAGTATATCATCCCTTGTGAAGTGACAGATAGGTGTACAGCCTTGACCAGCTCCACTTTCCCTTTAATTTACTGCAGGAGCATGGAGGTTTCCATTCAGTAGGAATGGCAATACACACAGAAAAGATGCCTCCGTTGGGTTGTCTGTACTCGCATGGCCCCATTAAACACAAACTTTCCACATGCACATCATCCCTTGTAAAGTGATGGACAGCCTTGACCAGCTTCACTTTCTCTTTAATATGCTGCAGCAACATGAAGGTTGCCATTCAATAGGAATGGCAATACACTGAAAGAAGCCACCACCATTGGGCTGTCTGTACTTGCCCCATCAAATGTCAACTTTCTATATGTACATCATACCTATATATATATATATATATATATATATATATATATATATATATATATATATATATATATATAAAATCTGCATCCAGTGTGGCCTATATCTACAGTGCATTTTGTGTTGTACTGTTTCTAATACACTTCAGGCGGTGCACACAGTATCCAACATAGTGTAGTGTGGTGTTTCAAAACAAAAAAATACATCATGTCTGGAATTGCACTAAGGAGAGGCAAACGCTCACAGGCCACTGAAAGAGGGCAAGCAGGCTCTGTATCTTCAGTCAACAGTGCTGGTCGTGGACATGGTGAATCCTCTGCAGGTGGCTGTGGGGCACGCTTGTCCTTTTTTTCTGCTGCCGGCTGTGTTATTGAGCCACAACATGCAGAAGAGTTGGTGGAGTGGATAACAAAGCCGTACTCATCCTCCACATCCTCTTTCATCCAGACTCAGAGTAGTTTGCCTTCCAATGCATCTGCCAAAGCAGCCTATTCCACCAGCTCCTTGTACACAGTCACTCCTTCCATAGCCCCACCATCATGCACAGAGGAGTCCCCAGAATTATTCGACCACAGAGTCGGGTACATGCTGCTGGAGGATGCGCAGCTATTTGAAGGCTCCGATGTTGGTTCCCAGGTTGAAGAAGGGAGTAACATGAGCCTAGAGACAGGTGGTGCCCAAGAAGAACAAGAAACTGGCAGTCATGTTCCCCCAACTGCAGCATGCTGCCAAGTTTGCTCCAGTGATGAGGAGGGAGGGGATGATGAGGTCACTGATTGTACTTGAGTGCCTGAGAGAAGAGAGGAGGAGGAGGAGAAGGAGGAGGAGGCACAACTCCAATGAGGCAGGATGTCCTCTAGGGGGCAGCTTTAGGGCAGCCATCCTATTGCATCACACTGCAAAGCTCCGCAGGTGAAGGGCACTGCTGACTCCCTGCTGACTTTTAAAAATTCCTTGGTGTGGGCAGATCGCACTGTTGCTGTTTGCAATCTATGTCTGAAGCGGATCAAGCATGGCAAGAACAGCAGCTGATTGGGCACCACATGCTTGACCTGTCATCACCATATGATGACCTGCCATGCAGTCCGTTGGCAACAGCACTTGAAAAACCCACATCAAAGAAAAAGGTGGACTTCTCCTTGCTCCTCCTCTGATATCTCCAACCCTACTATACCTCCAGTCCTCTCAAAAACCTGCACTGAGAGGAATGAAGGTATAGCAATAGGTGTCCCAAGTACTTGCAGCCAATCTGCTAGCAGTACACCACCACTTCATTTTAGCAGGCAATTTCCCTACCCCAGTTGCTGAACGGTAAAAAGAAATTAGGTCCCAGCCATCCACATGTTCAGCGTCTAAATGCTAGCTTGGCCAAATTGCTACCACTGCAACTGCTGCCTTTTCAGCTAGTAGACACTGCCCACTTTCATTAATTTGTGGAATGTGCTGTACCTCAGTGGCAGGTTCCGAAACGCCATTTCTTTTCATGGAAGGTCATTCCAACTCTCTACCGGCATGTAAAAGGCATTGTTTTGGCCTTGTTGGATAGGGCGGTCAGCAGTAAGGTTCATATTACCGCTGACTCATGGTCCAGCAGGCATGGGCAGGGACGTTACCTTTCCTTCACAGCACACTGGGTAACTTTGCAGGCAGCTGGGAACGATGCAGGACAGGGTTCAGTATTGTTGGAGCTTGTTTCGCCACCACACCTCCAAAATGCTAGTAGTGATTCTGCCACAGCTCTCTCCTCTACCCCCTCCTCTTCTTCTTCCTC
This sequence comes from Lithobates clamitans, assembly GCA_037952925.1. Taxonomy (NCBI): domain Eukaryota; kingdom Metazoa; phylum Chordata; class Amphibia; order Anura; family Ranidae; genus Lithobates; species Lithobates clamitans. The sequence goes on along the minus strand of JBBGZY010001079.1, from coordinate 804,507 downwards.
TATGGCCTCTTCTGCAGATTTGTCCTCTGAACCAGCGGTGCTCCGTAAGCATTCAAGGGGCAATGCAAGCAGTCAGGCTAAAAGATGTCAAGGAGTGCTTGAGTTGGTCTGCCTAGGGGATAGGAGCCACACTGGGGCAGAGATTCTGTCAGCTCTGCAGGGGCTGGCTCAGAGGTGGTTGACGCCACGCCAGCTTCAGCCAGGAATGGCTGTATGCGACAATGGCATCAACCTTCTCTCCGCCCTCCGACAGGGACACTTGGCCCATGTTCCATGTTTGGTACACATCCTGAATTTGGTGGTGCAGCAGTTCTTGAGCAGGTGCCCACGCTTACAGGATCTCCTGAGGCAGGCCAGAAAAGTCTCTGGTCATTTCCGCCGGTCATACAATGCCAGTGCTCGGCTGGCTGACATTCAAAGGGAATGCAACCTGCCCACCAACCACCTCATTTGTGACATGCCCACCAGGTAGAACTCAACGTTGGCAATGCTGCAGTGGCTGCACACACAGCAGAGGGCCATCAATGAGTACCTGTGTGAGTATGGCACCAGGGCCGGGTCAGGGGAGCTTGGCTACTGATCAAAGATGCATGCACTATCCTGTCACCATTTGAGGAGGTCACAAAGATGGTGAGCAGCGACAATGCATGCATCAGTGAGATTGTCCCTCTAGTCTTCCTGCTGGAGTACACGCTTTGTGGAATCATGGACAGGGTACTTGAGGCAGAACAGTGGGAGGAAGAGGAGGACTTCCTTTCCTCTCAAGACCCCCTTTATCCAGATAGCATTCCTGCGGGCCTGCCAAACACACAAGAAGAAGAGGAGGAGGAGGAGCATTGTGTCAGCATGGATGTAGAGGATAAAACTCAGCAGTCTTCAAGGGATGGTTTTCAGTCCCCAGAAACCCAAGCAGTTGTACATGGCTGGGAGGAGGTAGTAACGGATCATGTGATCCTTAGTGATCCAGAGGACTCAGAATTGAATACCTGTGCAAACTTACGCTGCATGGCCTCCCTAATTCTGAAAAGCCTGCAAAAGGACCCTAGGATTAGTGGTATCAAGGAGAGGGATCATTACTGGCTTGCAACCCTTCTCGTTACAAGGGTAAGGTTGCAGAACTCACCCTGCCTTCGCAGAGGGAGTAGGGGATGAAACATTTTCAGGAGGCCTTGAAGAAAGGTTTGTTCAACGCATTTCCAGACCCTAGGAGGTTACAATTTCCTGGTGCTGGAAAACTTATTTGCTGCGGCTTCATTCAGTCAGAGGAAGAGTGGTGGAGAAGGTGGCCAGCTGACCGATGCCTTTAACCACTTCAGCCATGAAAGATTTGGCTGCTCAATGACCAGGCCATTTTTTGCGATACGGCACTGCGTCACTTTAACTGTCAATTGCACGGTCATGCGATGCTGTACCCAAACAAAATTGACATCCTTTTTTCCCCACAAATAGAGCTTTCTTTTGGTGGTATTTGATCATCTCTGCGGTCTTTATTTTTTGCGCTATAAACAAAAAAAAAAGCGTACATTTTTAAAAAAGCACAATATTTTGTACTTTTTGCTATAATAAATATCCCCAATTGTTTTTTAAAAAAGTTTTCCTCACTAATAATAGACTAGTAATAACTAGTAATAACTACTAACTAGTAATAAAAATCGCAAAAAAAGTATATTGATTGGTTTGCGCAAAAGTTATAGCGTCTACAAAATAGGGGAAAGATTTATGGCATTTTTATTATTATTATTTTTTTTTACTAGTAATGGCGGTGATCTGCTATTTTTATCAGGACTGCGAAATTATGGCGGACAGATCGGACACTTTTGACATTTTTGGGACCATTGACAATTATACAGCGTTCAGTGCTATAAAAATGCACTGATTATTGTGTAAATGTCACTGGCAGGGAAGGGGTTAACACTAGGGGGCGATCAAGGGGTTAAATGTGTTCCCTAGTGTGTGTTCTAACTGTAGGGGGATGGGAGTGACTGGAGGAAATGACAGATCGTTGTTCCTAGCTAGTAGTTACACACACACGTCCCTGTTCTGGCTCTCGTGCCTGTGATTGCGCGTGTCCGACAGTCCCCGTCAGAAGGTTTTTACTTTCTATCTTTTGGGTCCGTCGGGTGTCGTGATTGACGATGGATTTACAATTAGGGACACTTTTTTTATTTTTTATTAAAGGATTTGTCAAAAACTGTTTCCTGTGGTTCTTCACACGGGGGGGGGATCTGGGCCCTTTATTAAAGAGGGCTTCCAGATTCCGATAAGCCCCCCTCCCGCAGACCCCAACAACCACAGCCAAAGGTGCTTTGGGGTGGGAAGCGCAGAGCCCCCTGCCCCAAAGCACCCACCCCCCTCATGTTGAGGGTATGTGGCTTGGTATGATTCAGGAGGAAGGGAGCGCTCCCTCATCTCCCCTCTTTTCCTGAGCTGCATGCTTAAAATCCATACCAGAGCCGAAGGGCCTGGTATAGACTGGGGGGACCCAAGCCATTTTTTTTCTTTATTTTTTAATAGCCGGGTGCCAGCAATTGAAACCTCGAGTCATTTTAAATGGGATTTGACTTTTTTTTTTTTTTTAGAAATGTTTTGCTATAGCACATTCTGTTTATGCTACAAATGTGCCACTTTACAGACACATTAAGGGGACCCCTCACTATATTTAAAGGAATTTTTAATTTTTATTGTTACACTTTAAGCATAATTGAAATCACTGTTCCTGAAAAAAACTATAATTTTTTCCAAAAATGTTTTTATTGATACATGTCCCCCAGGGCAGTACCCAGACTCCCATATCCCTTTTATGGCCAATTACTTGCATATAACCCTTCAAAATGGGCAGCATGAAAGTTGCTATTCAATAGAAATGGCAATACACACAGAGAAGACACCTCCATTTGTGTTGTCTGTACACGCATGGCCCCATCAAACATCAACTTTCTACATGTACATCATCCCTTGTGAAGTGATGAACAGGTGTACAGCCTTGACCAGGTTCTTTTTCCTTTTGATTTACTGCAGGAACATGAAAGTTACCATTCAATAGGAATGGCAATATACACAGAGAAGTCGCTTCCATTGGATTGTCTGTACTAGCATGGCCCCATCAAATACCAACTTTCTACAAGTACATCATCCCTTGTGAAGTGACAAACAGGTGTACAGCCTTGACCGGCTCCACTTTCCCTTTGATTTACTGCAGGAAGGTTGTAGTTGAACCCCATGGATATCCACCAGGCACTAATCTCTGGCTTAGATTGCCTTGTAGATTATCTGACTTTGATGCTGTGTCAGGGGTGACCATAGAATGTACAGCTGCACTGGAGTCCTCTGGAATTTTGAGGCCAATTAACATAAGATGTGTGACAGGCAAGGGCCCAGAACCCCCCCCCCCCCTCCATATTGTTACGTAGATCTGAGCACTGCTCATGTTTAAGGAAGGTAAGAATCAGAAGAAGAAGAAGAGTTTTCTTATGATGTCCTAACAGAGGGTTTCTCAGCAAGTGTGCCATTTGGGTTCAGCCATAGTGTTGAGAAAATGGGACACGGTTTTTCCTTCACTTAATAGGTTGCCTTGGTACCAGCAGGCTGCCTACCAACACAATAACAACCAATAACACTCTAGGGCGAGGAATTTTTATCTGTTATTTGTTGCTATGATGCTGGCTGCCATCCCACCAACACCATGGCAATGCATTTTTTTTTTTACATTTTGGGCCGGAGTTCCTTGAGATCGTGCATACTTTTAAAGGGTGCTTATATAAAGGTTGAGAAAAGCTGCCCTAAATCTTTTACTGGTGTGTAACATCCAAATGGTGTTGAGCATTGAGAATCTGGCCTCTCCACTCCTGTAATGGCTGCATGGCATTTCCCAGGGTGTGTGTCCTGATGGTGCTTGTGTAATGTATGTTGAAAAGTAGTCTCAGAAGACCATGTAGCAGGGTGACAATGGAGGAGCTCAACCGACACAGACAGGAACACATTATTGTCACCCTATAATAGGAGGTGAAAAACAAGGATCTTCATGGCAGGAAAGTCAGATATTTTTATTTATTTTGATAAAAACAGCAGATTTTTGAAAAAAATGTAATCATTTTCAAAATTACATTACTATGTTATAACAAATATATAAAATATAACATATAACAAATGTAACAAACTTTATATGAGGTTTGGTTTAGCAAATAAGGTTATTACCGTACCTAGACGTGTCATTATTATAATGGCAGGTCTTCTTTAAGACAGTCACACTTGTACTTACAATAAGGGCACACTGAACCTACTCTACGAGTTATTTTTGACATCTGTCAACTGTCTTAGCCTAGAACGTGACCACAGCAGGATGCCGAATGCTGCAGAAACAAACGTCAAACTTAAAAGGACATAGAATCAATCAACAAATATACAACTAGTATAAACAATTCAGGAAAGACTTACTTAAAGTGTATCTCTAGTCAAACTTTTTTTTTTTTGCTTTTCGATAGAGTGAGCAATAACTCCTGTAAAATAAGAAAATGTAATTGCTGTCTATGTTTTTACTTGCCAGAATCACTCTCTCTCTCTCTACTTGCCCTGGTGACTTATTGCCACTGGACAAGAGTGATGGGAAATCCAACATTTATGGGTTTTTCCAAAACAAGGTGTATGGAAATCACCTGATGGGGACACTAATGCCCCGTACACACGATCGGACATTGATCGGACATTCCGACAACAAAATCCTAGGATTTTTTCAGACGGATGTTGGCTCAAACTTGTCTTGCATACACACGGTCACACAAAGTTGTCGGAAAATCAGATCGTTCTAAACGCGGTGACGTAAAACACGTACGTCGGGACTATAAACGGGGCAGTGGCCAATAGCTTTCATCTCTTTATTTATTCTGAGCATGCGTGGCACTTTGTGCGTCGGATTTGTGTACACACGATAGGAAATTCCGACAACGGATTTTGTTGTCGGAAAATTTTATAGCCTGCTCTCAAACTTTGTGTGTTGGAAAATCCGATGGAAAATGTGTGATGGAGCCCACACACGGTCGGAATTTCCGACAACAAGGTCCTATCACACATTTTCCATCGGAAAATCCGACCGTGTGTACGGGGCATTACTCTGGTGATAACTATATATGGGAGAATTACTCCCTATTTTGGAGAGATTTTCACATATTTCCTGTTGTGCCTTTGGGTGCGGAAGTGAAGTGACAGGGGCTCCTGACACCAATTAACTAACAAAAACATAGATTAAAAATAAGCTGCATCTTTTCCAAAAGATCAAATAAAACTGTTCTGCTTCCTTTAACCACTTGCCCTCCGGAAGGCCATTTTTTGCGATACGGCACTGCGTTATTTTAACTGACAATTGCGTGGTCGTGCAATGCTGTGCCCCAAAAAAAAAAAAAAAGGCTTTCTTCCCAATAAGCGCTTATTGATCGGTTTGCGCAAAAGTTATCACGTCTATAAACTACAGGATAGATTTATGGAATTTTTAATTTATTTTTAATTTTTTACTAGTAATGGGGGTGATCAGCGACTTATAGTGGGACATTTCAGCTGACAGATCGGACACTAAGTGACACTGTTTGGGGACCAGTGACACCAATACAGTGATCGGTGCAAAAAATATGCACGTTCACTGTACAAATGACACTGGCAGGGAAGGGATTAACATCAAGGACAATCAAAGGGTTGAATATGTGCCTAGGGAGTGCTTGCTTACTGTGTGGGGGTGCTTGTACTATGTGAAGGCATAGTTCCGTGTTCCTATTTTGTAGGAACACAGGATCAAAACCCTCCCTTTTCACATAACGGTGATCTGTCTTGTTTACATAGGCAGACCGCCGTCCTGCCTGTGTCCTGAACGATGGGCGGGTCCTGGAGGACATCGCGTCCGCTGGACCCGCTGATTGGCTCCCGCTGTGTTTGACCACGGCAGGAGCGGGCCGCCGGTGGCGCATGTGCACACCCCAGACCTGGAAGTGCAGGATCACGTACAGGTACTGCCCAGGAGAGCAGCTGAATATTTACAGTATACGTTCAGCAAGTGGTTAAAAAAGAGTTAGGAAATTGCAGGCCATGAAAAGTTGCAGTTTTCTGTTACATTTTGCTTAGTGACACTAAACTGTGATTTAAAAAAAAAAATTGATTTAAATATGTATTCTTGAAAAAGTAAAATCTCTATATTGCTCTCAGCCTCTTCCAAATCTCCATATCCCTTTAATTTTATTCAGGGTGACTATATTTGTTCTCCATAGTCCCACTGTATGTAGGAACGTATCCATCCTCTCTTGCTCAATCCCAATATAGACTATGGGCAAATTGTAATGCGCAAAGAGTAGTGCACATGACCAAAACTAACATGCACTGCTCATTCCAAACAAACGGAAGTGAGGAGAAAAGGGAAAGGTCCAGGGGGACTTTAGAAGAAGGCAGAAAAACACAGTAAAGCCCCGTACACACGATCGGAATTTCCAACGGGAAATGTTCGATGTGAGCTTGTTGTCAGAAAGTCTGACCATGTGTATGCTGTATCGGACATTTGTTGTCGGAATTTCCGCTCACAAATGTTGGCTAGCAGGTTCTCAAATTTTCTGACAATAAACTTTGTTGTTGGAAATTCCGATCGTGGGTACACAAGTCTGTCGCACAAAACTTCATGCATTCTCGGAATCAAGCAGAAGGAGCCGCACTGGCTATTGAACTTCCTTTTTCTCGGCTCGTCGTACGTCTTGTACGGCACCGTGTTCCCACGTTCGGAATTTTGGGCCAACATTTGTGTGACCGTGTGTATGCAAGACAAGTTTGAGCCAACATCCTTCAGAAAAAAATTCAAGGTTTTGTTGTCGGAAAATCCGATCGTGTTTACAGGGCATAAGAGTCAATTTATTGAACAATAGATTACAGGGCCATTGAGTAAGGGATTCATATGGATTATTTTTAGAGAACAAGGGTGTCATTTGGGCTAGGTTCAATGGTGTCCCTAGGGGGGGCCAGAGGGGGCCCTGACCCCCCCAACATTATGGTGTGCCCCACCATGTGCCCCCCCCCCCAATTAAAAAAAAAATTATTTTTTTTTACAAAAAATCAATGTCTAAGAGGGAGAGAGTCCCCAGTCAGCTCCTGCGGGTGATTTCTCCCCCCTCCTTCTGCTCGCTAACACTGCATAATGCGAGCGCTCACACAACCACGGCCGCCCGATCTGCTCCTTCCCCTGCATCCTCATTGGCAGGGAGAAGAGCGAGTTGCAGGAAGGACTCCACCAGGACTCTCAGCTACTGAAAAAACAGACTGATTTCTCCCGTCCTTAGGACAGGAGAACCAGCCTGTAAATTCCAAGAGATGCCAGACCAGAGCAGTCAATAGCAGGGGCAGGACAGCAAGAGGAGGCTGGGGAACCCCACAGTGGCAGAACACCAGGGCCCGGTGGCAAGACAACCTTTGCAACCCTGATAGTTCTCCCACTGCTTTGGATCCTTATATTTTCTTGGTATGCTGGTGACATATATCTCTTGTTTTCTGCCACCCTGGGGGGGCCCCAATACAGTAGGAAGGGAGCTCACTGCAGAACATGTGAAAGGGCCGTTGTGGGGTTGTAGTAAATGGCCCCAAGATATATATATATATATATATATATATATATATATATATATATATATATATATATATATATATATACACAGTATATGTATATATATATATATATATATATATATATATATATATATATATATATATATATATATATATATATATATATACACAGTATATGTATATATATATATATATATATATATATATATATATATATATATACACAGTATATGTATATATATATATATATATATATATATATATATATATATATATATATATATACACACAGTATATGTATATATATATATATATATATATATATATATATTTGCATTTTATAGTTGCCCCCCTACTTTTGTCCCTGTCCCCCCATGTGCCCCCCTAAATATGAAAGCTGGAGACGCCACTGGCTAGGTTCCCACCTGTGCGGGTGGTACAGCTGTGGGACAGCCGCAAATTCCTGCAGCTGCAACCACCCACACAGCAAAACGCGGGACCTGCTGGCGGGTGCTATTAATCCTAATGGCAAGCTGTGTGTACTGGAAATCATACCCGCACTGGGAACTGCTCTGTACTCCTGCTTCCCATGCGGGCTGCGATTTCTAAAGTAATACAGGGACTTCTTACTTGCGTGTCGCAGGCAGGCACGGGTGCAGAGGTGTGAACCTAGGGTTAGTGTCACTTTAAAATACAGTAGCAGAAATTTAGCTTAGAAAAAATCCTTCTTTTCTATATTGCTTTACTCAAAGTATAAAGTAAAAACAATACCTGGATTCACATATAAGCTATAACATGTGCATGCAATTTCAAAAACTCTTTTTAATATTTCACATCTGTGGCTTTCATTCAAAAAATGCTTGATGACCTTGCCAGGAAAGTTCTTGTGGAGTCATTTTCTGTTGTAGGGTGACAACATTCTGTGCCTGTCTGCCAATTCTTCTTTTGAGTTGTCACCTGCTCCCCCGATGGAGACTACAAGTAACCGTGTCAACATAGATTGCACAAGTACACTATATTATCAAGACATTTTGGACAATTTCATGCTCTCAACTTTGTGAGGACAGTTTGGGAATGACCCCTTCCTGTTCCAACATGACTGCGCACCAGTGCACAAAGCAAGGTCCATAAAGACATGGATGAGCAAGTTTGAGGTGGAGGAACTTGACATGCCTGCACAGAGTTCTGACCTCAACCCAATAGAACACCTTTGGGATGAATTAGAGCGGGGACTGCGAGCCAGGCCTTCTCATCCAACATCAGTGCCTGACCTCACAAATGTGCTTCTGGAAGAATGGTCAAACATTCCCATAGACACACTCCTAAACCTTGTGGACAGCCTTCCCAGAAGAGTTGAAGCTGTTATAGCTGCAAAGGTCTCTCAATATTAAACCCCAACTCAATTATGAACCCTACAGACTAAAACTGGGATACCATTAAAGTTCATGTGCGTGTAAAGGCAGGTGATCCAATACTTTTGACAATATAGTGTATGTGCACCATATGTAGTTTGGATTACATACCACTGTGGCACCCTAATCTGATTAATTTCAGCTTCATAATGAAAAGTAGTGTTTTGCTACAAGAATTAAAATGATATAACATTTTTTAATAAAAAACATGTCATACTTACCTGCTCTGTACAATAGTTTTGCACAAAGCAGCCCCAATCCTCTTCTGGGGTCCCTTGCCGGCACTATTGGCCCCTACCCCCTGCCGAGTGCCCCCAGAGCAAGCAGCTTGCAATGGTGGCACCCAAGCAGGCTCGATCATGAGCTGCGGCTCTGGGTGTCCATTCACACACAGAGCCGCATCTAAGCCCTGCCCCTCTCTCTCTCCTCATTGGCTCACTAGCTGGTTGCCCAATGGCTCCCACTGCTGTCTCAGTCAATGAGGAGGGAGAGTGCGCAGAGAGTCAAAGCTCTTGTGCACATTGCTGGATCGAGATGGGGCTCAAGTACGTATTGGGGGGCTAGGGGGACTGCTGCACACAGAAGGTTTTTTTTACCTTGAGCCTTTAGAACCACTTTAAGAAACTACTGATGATACAGCAATAAAAATTGGCTAGTGGTAGGACAGTTTTAATGAGGGAGAGTTAGCCAAAATGTACTGGAGACACGAAGCACAGACAAGTGTTTTACAAGAAGAATTAGTAGTAATATTATTGTAACCACAGATAATAGACCCATTTGGTCAATGGCATCACCCAGGATCACCATTCTGTTAATATACAAACCGAAGGGTCTGACTTTTGCAGAGGCACTGCTGCCACCAAAAAAGACAGATTCGGGGTTATGTTAGTTTACAAGCATCATCTGAGTGTTCAGGTGGGCAAACTGGCCAATGATGTCTAGTTTTCTTTCCCATTCGCTGAACTGTCACCAGACTGGGTTCAGGTGAAACACATGTTCAACCCCACAGCTCATCCCTAGTTCTTGTATGCTGCACATATGAGCAACTCTGTATCTTGGTATAGGCCGACAAAGCCCAGGCCTAGGGCGGCACTTTTCAGGGGGGCAGCACGAAAAGAGTCCCCGTCGGCTTCCACTACGCTTTTAGTGTAGCGGCAGTTTATGGGGTGGACTGGGCCGGGAGGCTAATCAGTCTGGCGCCCCCATAAAGCAGCTGCACTGCTGCCGGTATGATAATACTGGCATAGCCGTCATCAGGGGGGGCAGCCCATACATATGTAGGGGGCCTGGGCAGCAGACCCCAACCAATGAGTTGTTGTGCAGGCAACCGGAGTTCCGCAACTGTGTGGGAGCCCACCTCTTCTAGTTTTGACTGTCCTATTAACACAGCAGACCTTTCACCCGAGTTTTCAGCTACAGGGAGTCAGATGCCATGTCGGGAGGTTGAAGCTGTCTGAAGGAGAAAGTCAGCTGATGGGCATGGGCCAGTAGAGTAAAGATGGGAGCTCTCCACTGTGTGAGGAGAACCCATGTCGGAAGAGATGCAGTGGAGACACGTGAACGGAGCCAGGCTGGCTGTAAGTACTCAGCTGCCAAGGGGCTTCTAATCTGGGGGTTAGGGATGGTGCAGATGCAAGGGAGACTGTGATGGTCAGCTACACTTAGGAGGTAGGTAGTACGACTTTCCTGCAAACCTTTGGGTGATCGCAATCTAATATATATACTGTATATACTGTAGCATGGGGTACCCAGGGTAGAAGGAAAGCTACACTATTTGGGTGAAACTTGCATGGCACTTACCTAGCTGCCAAAGGGCTTTTAATCTAGGGATGGTGCAGACACAAGGGAGACTGACATGGTCACCAAAACCTGGCAGGTAGGTAGTTGCACATACAGTATTAAGGAAACTTAATTACATTTCTGTTGATTGCTGATAAGAAAAATAAACAGATGGATTTATTTGTTTCTGACCCCAATCCTTCCTTTGCTCAATGCCTGGAGCCCATACCTTCATCACTGTGCTATATGTTTTATGCTGCACCACTGGCATCAGTGGTGGTGCGTCCATAAGGACGCCAGGCGTCCAATCATAGCAGAGGATGGGAAGAGAGGATGGGAGAAGACATCGAGGAGCATCGAGGAGCTGTTCCACTGAAACAGGTAAGTGCAGACGGCGGGCCGGTGGGAGGCACACTGGCAGCATTTGATATGGCACAGTGGCTGCATTTGATGGGGCACAGTGGGAGCAATTGATGGGGCACAGTGGCAGCGTTTGATGGGGCACAGTGGGAGCAATTGATGGTCACAGTGGCGGCAATTGATGGGCACAGTGGGAGCAATTGATGGGCACAGTGGTGGCAATTGATGAGCACAGTGACTGCATTTTATGGGGCACAGTGTCTGCATTAGAAGGCACAGTGGCAGCAATTGATGGGCACTGTGGCTGCAATTTTATGGGCACAGTGGCTGCATTTGATGGCACAGTGGCGGCAATTGATGGACACAGGGGCTGCGTTTGATGGCACAGTGGCTGCGTTTGATGGGCACAGTGGCTGCATTTGATGGCACAGTGGCTGCGTTTGTTGGCATAGTGGCTCCAATTGATGGGCACAGTGGCTGCGTTTAATGGCACAGTGGCTGCATTTGATGGTACAGTGGTGGAAATTGATGGGGACAGTGGCTGCGATTGATGGCACAGTGAGGCTGCAATTGATGGGGTTTATTTTCAGAATGGTTTGTTTGCACCCCCCCAAAAATTTTGAGCACCAGCTGCCACTGACTGGCATGGTTACTGTACTGTATATCCTCTTAGTCCTCTCCATAAATTTAGCAAAAATTTGTGCTTAAAGTAGAACTATAGTCAACACTTTTTTCAATTTGGATGGAGTAAGGGAGGGTTACCATCCCTGTCCCATTGCAGAGATTTCCCTTCATTTCCTGCCTCATAGCCAAACAGAAAGTGAGAGGAAATCTCTACAAAAGAAGGGAGTCCATTGCCCCCCCCCCCCAGGCCCTCAGAACAAGTAGTGTCCCCACTGGAAAATTTCAGGGCAAGTCTTAAACAGGAAGGGTTGGGTCATATTTAAATTAGGGGGTGCACAAGTTTAGTCAGACCTAGGGCAGCACAAAACCTAAATACACCACTGCATATGAGTTAACAGGAAGTTCAGCATTAACGATAGTCAACAGTACAGCATTTGTCTTGCAAAACAGTAATGATTATGAGGAAGCACCATGCAAATAATGAATAAGTAACTAAGATATTAAATAGGGAATGGGACATCAAGAATCACACAGAGGTCTCACCTCTTTAATCTGTCTTTTACCTTTTGAACTTGTTTGGGTGGAGTTGGAAAACAATAATGTGCCTCAAGGTGAGTTCAAGTAGACGTGGAATCTGCAAACTCGAGGAGTCGATAATCATTTCTCTGCAAGCTGCGGCTAAATGTGTTTACAGACTGTGATGAGAGCAAAGGTGATTTATTTTCAACTGTTCAAAACATACAGTTCTAAAGCCTCATACACACTACTTCTTTATTTTTGTTCGACCCAGCTATCGTTCAACTGACAGCTCAGGTCGGGGCCACTGTACTTACAATTCGATGCTAGTACAGCAATCTCCTCTGCTGTGCTATTGTCTTCTTACAGGGGGATGCCCCCCCCCCCTACGCCAGAACATTCTGGTCAGCACTCTCAGGCATTGGCAGGTTGGCAGACCTTTATCAGCCATCAGGATTTTGTTAAACTGGCTGCCATACACAGGGGCTGAATGTTGGCCGGCTTCTATTAAACCAGCCAATGCCACTAGTGGGTAGTACACTTTAAGGTCCAACTCCACCTTATATTCTCAGGAATAACATTTGACTCACTCACCTTCCTCCCATGTAACAGTACTTGTGCTCGGAATTTTGCCACCTGAGAGATGGATGTCAGTCCTGTGTAAGTTCCATGTAAGGCGACTAATGCCGTGTACACACGGCCGGACTTTCCGGCAGAAAATCATTCCGTCGGACATTCCGTTCATGTGTGGGCTTCATCGAACTTTTTATTTCTAAAATTCTGACGGACCTAGAAATAGAACATGTTTCAAATCTTTCCGACGGACTCAATCCCTATTGGGAAAACCGTTCCTCTGTATGCTAGTCTGACTGACCAAAAACGACGCAAGGGCAGCTATTGGCTACTGGCTATTGAACTTCTTTTTCTAGTCCCGTCGTACGTCACTGCGTTCTAAACGAATGGACTTTGGTGTGGTCATGTGTAGGCAAGTCTGTTTCAGCGGAACTCCGTCGGAAAGACCGTCGGAGTCTATTCTAAAGGAGAGTCTGGTCGTATGTACGTGGCATAAGAGCCTACATTTAACTTCCAGACCTCTGCCACCTAAAAGTAGAGGTAGAGTATAAAAGGGAAGGTAAGTAAAGATTGTTATTGGGACCTACAGTTTTTTTTTTTGTGTTCTACATAGACAAATGACAGGTTCACTTTAGGGGACATGCACACCAGTTACAAAGCAGCAGCTGGTGTGCGGTGGGATGATAGTAGTGCCGATGCACTGATTGTAGCACATTGCATTGTTTACTTTTTTCTAAACAAACTGTTTTTTAAATATCATACAGTGAAATTTCATTAAGTTTTACTGGCTGTCACATGGTGCAAGGCAGTGCCTTGCTTCACACTGCACTGCACTAAAAAATGTACTGCCTGTCATGCTTTCCTTCAGTGCTCACCACGCACCACAGTGGTGTGAACCAGCCAGGTAGAAGACAAGCCATTTTGCCCTATCGTATGGAGGAATAGCCACCCAATGCATTCCTACTGCACCTGGTGCCCTTAAAGTAGATGCAAACCCCTAACTAAATGACAGTAAGCCCCGGTTCACACCACGTGACTTTGAAGTCAAATCCCAGCACGACTTTGGCACAACTTGCATACGGCTTTAACAGAAGTCAATGCAAGTTGTGCCGAAGTTGGACCAAAAGAAGTGCAGGGACCTTTTTCTAAATTGGAGTGACTCAAGTCACTTCTATTAGAACAGTTCCATTGCACTAAATGGGGTTTGACTTCTGATGAGACATGTGCTCCCAAAGTCAAAGCGCATGTTGCATCAGTGTGAACCGGGCCTTAGGATAAAGTTTATTTCTACATTGGGATAACACCTAGTTATATTTGTTACAGGTTCTTATTTACATGTAGCACCCTGGTGTTTAGACAGGGTTGCTAACACATTTAGTTTGCCAGGCAGTAAAAGTCCTGGCTGATTGATAGAAGATCCACTGATTCCTCCCTAAATTCTGGAATTGCTGCACCTTTTTTCTTCTGTCACTAGGTGGCAATGTGCTGGTGACATTAGATTGACAGGGGCTTAGCAAGGTCAGGTCATGAATGGATGGGGTGTCTCAGTTAATTGGCGGGGGTTTCTCTTAGACCCTTGGCCTGCTGGGAGAGCCTATTTATTTGGGTGAAGTCAGGTAATCGGGGTTCTGTGCCACCTGGATGGATGTCTGGGGGGACATGTGTTTTGTCGCCCCGGGTTGCTAGGCTGGAAGCCTGAGGCCTATCCCAGGGACACCTGGCTGCTAGGCTGCCTGCCTATCCAGGAGCAGAAGAAGCAGCGTAGGGGTTGGGACTGCAGGATTGGAGTCCAACCGAGTTGAGAAGGTTCAGCCAGACGGGAAATCAGTTGTGGTCCGAGCGAGGTAGAAAGGAAGCTGTCACCACTAAGGGACATCCATCTTACTACCGGAGACTACTGTGAGTAGGCTGAAGCAAGTACCTGAGCAGTATTCTCATCAGACGGGGACAGTGGAGAAGTGGGAAAGCATCAGTAAGTGCCAAGTCAGGGACCCAGCAGGATAGCGGGGGTGAGGCTTGAGGAGTATACAGCGGGATGGCTGTGGAAGAGCTCAGGGGATCCAGTGATGACTGGGATCAGGAAGTCTAGTGAGAGACTGGGAGCTCAGTGAGTGAAGATCTACAGTGGGATACTGTGAGATAAGTAAAGGACTGTTCGGTATACAACTACCTTTAGTGACTGTTACAAGTTCAGTTGCCATAGGAGACAGCGGTCCTACCTATACAGAAGCGATATCCAGCTGGAGGTCTTCCACTGTATAGCTGTCTACCTATAGAAGTCTCGGAGTCTGCCAATTATCAATACATCTACTCAAGGGTGTCCTGGCCCTAACCCCCTCTCCCACAGTTCTGTTAAGAGACAATAAATCTCTTGTTCGCATTCAAAAGTGACTGGCACCCATCATTTCTTCTTGCATCACACCCACCATGCCTGGTAACCCACTCCACAAGGAAGGATGTCAGCTCTCCCTAACCCTTGAGGTCACCATTAGGCCTCTGGGGCCCCCGAGACCTTGCTACTGTACATATATATTTAAAAATTGCTTCTTAGCTGTTTACTTGCGCAAAACTAATCCTATAAAGTAATATTATACTGAAAAAGTAGCTGATGCTTGGAATAAACTTCCATCAGAGGTAGTGAGTCAGCCAACAATAAGTGGATTCAAACATGCTTGAAACAAATAACGATGTATAGTCTAAAAAAGTAAAAAAAAAGAAAAAATGTGTAAAAATGTAAAAAATGGTGCAGACTCAATGGACCACTTGGTCGTTTTTTTGCCATCACTCTTCTAATTCTAATTCCTATGTATTTCTCCTAATGTGAATTTTTGTTGTGGAAGGTTTGGGAAGTTAGGGTTTATTCTCACATGCTGAT
The DNA here is from genome assembly GCA_037952925.1 of Lithobates clamitans. NCBI lineage: Eukaryota > Metazoa > Chordata > Amphibia > Anura > Ranidae > Lithobates > Lithobates clamitans. Next base: position 788,784 of record JBBGZY010001079.1, on the reverse strand, counting down.
GCGCTTACCTCCCGATCCACACTAGATTGCTTTTCAGGGCATTTCACCAGTTTAAACCCAAAAAAGGCTGAACCACTGCACTGCAACCATGTGCTTTGCATGCATTTGCAGGGCAGTTGCAGAGTGGCTCAATACACTTATGTATGCCACATCTGGCAGCAGTACTGCCCACTGAGTGTATCATTTGGTTTATTTTTTTCTACGCTCGTGATGCTTTGCTTTTGTGTACAGAGCGGATGCATGACCTAGTTTAGGTGGGTAATTAGGGGCAGAAAAATTGCAGCTCAACTGCCTGCTTTTATCACCCTGTGGTTGTCCATGTGAATGAGCCCTTAACCACGTCAGCCCCGGAAGGATTTGCCCCCTTAATGACCAGGCCATTTTTTGCGATACGGCACTGTGCCGCTTTAACGGACAGTTGCGCGGTCGTGCGACGTTGTACCCAAACAAAATTGACGTCCTTTTTTTCACACAAATAGAGCTTTCCTTTGGTGGTATTTGATCACCTCTGCGGTTTTAATTTTTACAATTTTTTTGCTATAATACATATCTAAAAAAATAGATAAAAAAACAAACGTATTCATCAGTTTAGGCCAATATGTATTCTTCTACATATTTTTGGTAAAAAAAATCCCAATAGGCGTATATTAATCGGTTTGTGCAAAATGTATCGCGTCTACAAACTATGGGATAGATTTAGAGACTTTTATTTATTTTTTATTGTTTTTACTAGTAAGGGTGGCGATCTGAAATCTGACCCCAAATTACACTTTTTGGGGACCAGTGACATTATTACATTGATCAATGCTATAAAAATTCCCTGATCAATGTAAAAATAACACTGGCAGGGAAGGGGTTAACAGTAGAGGGGCGATCAAGGGGTTAACTGTGTTTCCTGGATGTGTTCTAACTGTAGGGGGGATGGGCTGCCAGGGACATGACAGAGATCACTGTTCCTGATGACTGGGAACAGTAGAACTCTGTCATGTCTCCTGCCAGAACGGGGATTCGCCTTGTTTACAAAGGCAGATCCCCATTCTGCCTCTGTATTAGGCGATCGCGGGTCGCCGCCAGACATCGAGTCACGGGCACGCTCCCGCAACTGCTTCTGTGCGAACCATTGTACAGCTAAGGAGATTCATGCAGGAGAGCCAACCTGTCGCCGTATAATGACGGCAGCTGGTCAGTAAGCAGTTATTGTACCATGATTAACCCTATCTATACTGTACTGTCAGATTTCATTATCAGTTGTAAGCTAGATTTGACACAGCCGCACTGCATGGGGCGGGGGGGGGGGATCCTGGAGTTCTGCTTTAATTTATTTTTAGGCATGCTATGTGATTGAAAACACATACATGTAACAAACATATAGTGGAGGCTTCCCAAAGTTGTCTGCAAAGGTAGAACTGTACTTTAAGATGTTTAGCATCCTCTTTTTCATCTCACCTTTGCTGATCTCCTCCAGCCTCTTTTAGCTTCCTTCTCTCTATATGCACTGCTCTGGTCTGGCTTCCTGACATTGAGAACAGTGGACCATACCTGTGCAATGTGTGTTGACACGACCCCTAGTCTTCGGGGAGGGCATGACACATGGTGACAACACAGGAGCACAATTCCCAAACAATGTCCACCTTGTAACAGAAACCGACTGAGCAAGGACCTTCACAGCAGAATCACCAAGGATTATTTTAATACTAGCTGCAAAGTAAAAAAGACTAAAAATAACTTTTAAAATTGCATAAACATGTAAAAGCTTATATGAAATTTATGGATCTGGTTTTATTACAATGGTAGTAATGTACTGTACTGCGTTAGCCGTTGATCAGTACAAGTTTGGCTTTTAAGAAATACTCTTCATTGGCTAATTTAAGTTAATAAAAATGTAAGCTTGATGGATAAGTTAGATGCCTTCTTTAATTTCAAATGTATAAAGCCTGAAGAAATTTACCCCAAAAGCTTAAATCTTTAATAACTTAAAGCGGGGGTCCACCTATCTATCGTTTTTTTTTTTTGGAGTTCATTCACAAACTTTTCTTCTCATAATTATCTACTCACATGTTCTGTGTAATAAGTCCGCCTGTGTCCGATTTCGTTGTAAAGAATAACTTATAAAATTCACTGAAGGCGGTTTCCATCTTTATTGTGGGCATTTGAAGCCCACAAGCATGTATTTCCTGGATGCAGTGAATGCTGTGCTCCCAGCATTCACTGAGATGTTGTGATGACGCTGTTGCACAATGCATGCTGGGAAGCCTGAGACTAGCTCCCAGGGGACTGTGGGAGGTCTGGGAGAGGCTAGAAACACGCCTACTCCCATGGGAGGAAAACCAGGAAGTGCTAAGAAGATTAGAAAAAAAAAGGTAATTACGGCGATTTCAATTTTTTTACACAGCATGTCAGCATCTAGGCAAGGAAGAGAATGCATAGAGATAATGTTCAAAATTTAGGTGGAACCCCGCTTTAACCTAAGCCAATAAAGGGTATCACTTCGACTCCAAACATTCTGTTAAATAAATAAGTAAATGATTTATTTAAATAAACATATTTATTGAACTGTATTGTAAATTGTATTGCTCCCCTTTTATTGTAAAGCGCTGCGTAAACTGTTGGGGCTATATAAATCCTGTATAATAATAATTATAATAATAATATTTAAATACATATTTTAAATTGTGCTATTTATATTAATGTATATTTCATTATAATTTATCATATTTATTTTTTTAGCCTATAAATTACGTCATTCAATTAGAACTGATAATCAGTTTTCTGCATGAATACATTTCCCCTTTACTGCATTCTGTTCATCTTCTTTCAGTTTTCATTAATATTATTTATTTTAATATTTTGTTTATTTCTTCTTCTTTTTTTTTTTTTTCCATGATACATACAAAAACAAATCCTTATGTCTGACGTTCATCTTTTTTGAGCTTGCTCCTATTGTATATTCCTTAATCATTTAAGCCATGATTGCCATTCATCTGTTTCCCGAAGCTACAATTACAGCTTCCTAGTCAGTGAATCACTAAGTAAAACAACAGGAAAAACAACAAGAGGTTATGACCTTGACATGACATTGACATCACGCAAGAAGAGGGAAGCAAGCGTTGTTTTGCAGGGCACCAATTGAGTCCTTGCTTGTTTATGCCTCACTTAAACTAATAGCCATCAGCTCGGCTAATCAGCTCGTTTTAGATAAGCTTGAGATAGTCTTTTTTTTTTATATATTTCCCCGTAGAAACGATAGCCATGATCTATTTAAAGCCTCAATAAAAAAAAAAAAAAAAAAACCTTCTGTGTTGTTCCAACATTCCACTCTGAAATTGCATCGGTAGAATCTGAACATCTCGCGGAATTCTTGATTTCTTCAATTCACAAAGTCATTAAACGTTGAGCCTATACAGTAACGGCTTCGGCTTGAGTCATTTCGTAACCATAAATTATTATCCAAAAATATTTTTCCTGCAGATAAAAAGAGCTGTCAATGGTATAAAGTGAATACCTCATAAGGGGCTCGTTTATGGTTGAAAACTGAATAAAAGCAGCAAATTAAGAACAGATTTAACCATAGAAAGGCTGTAATGCAGAGCAGGTCCCCTCGGTGAATGGGGTATTGTTGTTCGGATTTAGCCGCCATGCAAGTACAGTTAACCAGTCACATCTGTGGCTGTCTGTGCACAAAGGCACTTTGGCGTTCAATAAACTCACTGTACGCCTGTGTAGGTTTTGCTGTATATTGATAAAGAATTAAAATAACACTTTAACTATGTTACTGAAGTTTTACAGGCAGATGGTAGATAGGAGCACAATGCTTTGGCTTATAGGAAGCAAAAATAATTGTGGTCTAGATAAAGCAAGGTCTGGCTATACCAGAAAACATTGCTTTGCCGGTGAATAGAAGATTGTGGTCTTAATAGTTACCAGTATGTATCATTGTGTAAATAACTATATTCTTCTTAGACTGACCCGTACAGAGGCTGTTTCTAAGCTTTCAGCGAGGTACTTTGTAATAGTAAAGTCTGTGTACATGATTGTGCCTTGCCGAAGCTAAATTGCTTTCCTATATATATTTATTTAGGAATATATACACTTCTGAGCACGTTGGAGGTCACCACATGCCATACCAGGAGACGCTGAATGAGGGTCTATTTAAACTTTCCTACCGATTAACTCATGGAAATATTCTTATAGGCAATGTGACAGACCTAGCCGGGACAGAGGCTTTTGGAGAGGTCTGAATGCTAGCCCATTGCCTACTGATTATTGGCCCTGGATTTTAAGGGAACAATATTCTTTGTGAGGTGTATGCCTGGGGACCTTGAAGTAATGTTACTTTGGATTCAAGTCCATGCCCCCCCCCAAAATCCAGGGCTCATAATCAGTAGGCAAGAATCCAGCATTCAGTCCCCTCCAAAAGCCTCTGTCCCGGCTAGGTCTGTCACAGGCCAGTTCCAGTGGTTGCTGGTGCTCAAAATTTTGGGGGGCGCAAACAAACTAAAAAATTATGAAAAATACTGAAAAAAAACATCAATTGCAGCCTCACTGTGCCCATCAAATGCAGCCACTGTGCCCATCAAATACAGCCACTGTGTCCATCAAATGCAGCCGCTGTGTCCATCAAATGCAGCCACTGTGACCCCCCCACCTGCTCGCTGACTGCCTGGCACTTACCCCATCTTGGTGGGGGGTCAGACAGCGGGTGACCGTGGTGAGCTGTTGGATGAGCAGCAGGTCAGGCGGCAGCTTCTGTGTCCTCCATTTGTCGCTTCTTTCATCCTACTAGGCATCCAATCGGAGTGCCAGTGCCTTTAGCCAATCAGGTCACGGGTATTAGACCCACGCCTCCTGATTGGCTGAGAGGTAGGTTCAGTGTTAGAAAAGCAAATATTCATTTGCTTTTCTAACACACCTGGGTGGACTCCGAGGTGCAATGCTCTGCGCTTCAAGTCCACCTTCTTTGAGGCCTATTAGAGCCTATGGCCGCTGTAATTCAGGCGCCCGGATTCCGAAAAAGGGCCGGATGCCTGAATAGGGGGTGGCTACAGCAGCCATGGATAGATTCATGCAATGCATGAATCTATCCATTCTACACAGAGGGGGCGGCGCCCGGGTATCCCTAATGGACGGCCGCCACTGGCCAATTCACAGATTTTGGTAAATATTAAATCCAATCCCATATAGAGTTGCGCTAAGTCCCAATAAATAAAATGTGAAAATAAACATAAAATTAATAAAATTAATAAAATAAAGTGTCCAAGTTGTGATGAAATAAAGTCCTTCAAATGGTATGCACACCATTTGTCACCACAAAAGTGCATAATCCTTAGTTAACACCTCCACCTTGAAGAGTGCTTGCTTACCAGCTTGCAAGGACCCCCTATTACAAAAGGTCAGTATCCCTTGCAGGCTCAAAACCCAGCCAGAGTCTCTATCCACACAGGGGAACTTTATGTTGAAATAAAGCTCAAGAAGACTCAATATAAGATATAAACTTGTCATAGCATAAAATCCCTAACATTTTATATATAAGAAAAAAAGGTTGTACTTACAACAAAGCACTTTAAAACTCGCATTAATGATATACAAGCTGGCCGGCTCTCTGTAGCAGCCCGTCCTTCCAGAATATACAAAGCGTGGTGAAGTCAGCATGTCGCTCCACATGACGCGTTTCGTCGCACACTGACGTCGTCCTGGGGCACATATTACATCCAAGCAAATATCATTTTCAGATGTGAAGGGTCTTTATAGTTTTCTCATGGCAGTATTACTTAAGCCCCGTACACACGTACTGAATGTCGGGAGGCATCGGTTGGTTCAATAGAATCCGGCTGACATTCAGAAAATGGATGGAGCAGTTGGATAAAAATGGTGGATATAGTCGGGCACTCTTGGTGAGAGCCTGTCACAGCCCCTTAGTTCTTTTAACCTCCATTGCACTGGCAGATAACGATAGTTGGGTGGGAGGCATCAGAGCAGGATACAGCAGCACAAGGGACACATTTCACTGAAGGTAAGTAATGTCCCTTGTGCTGATTTTTTTATTGTTTTGTTTTTGGAAAACTTAGGCTTTAAAGCCTAGTACACACTGCTAATCTTTTTTGGTTCATCCCAGTGGGCTGAATGGAAAAAAAAAAACTGACAGCTCCAATGTTAGTACAGGGATCTCCCCTGCTGTTCTATTGTGTACTTCCAGGGGGACTGCCCCCCACCAGAACACTCCAGCCAATGGCTGAGAGCGCTGACCATGAGCCGATCGGTAGACCTTTTTTGGTCAAGCTTCTGTCGAAGGAGCATGACCGAAAAAAAAAAGACTGAGAGCACTGGACAGAGTGTTCAGACGGGGGGGAGCACCCCCCATCAGAACACAATAGAACAGCAGGGGAAAACGCTGTCCTATTGTTAGTACAGCAGCTCCAATCTGAGCTGTTAGGTTACTTTTGTTCAACCTAGCGGGCTGAATGAAATAAAAACTGACAGCTCAGGTTGGAGCTGCTGTACTAAAAAAAAGACTATCTGTTTGTACTAGGCTTTAAAGCCTAAGTTTACCTAAAACAAAACAATTAAAAAATCAGCACAAGGGACATTACTTACCTTCAGCAAGATGTTTTCCAGTGCAATGAGGGTTAAAAGAACTAAGAGGCTGTGACAGGCTCTCATCAGGATTGCCTGACTATGTCTACTGTTTTTGTCCAACTGCTCCATTTATTGAAGCCATTACTACAGCTGTCACAGGCTCTCATCAATAGTGCCCAACTATTCCCACTCTTTCCAGCCAGCTGTTCCATTGATAGAAACCATCAGTTGCAGCCCGTCCATTAGGGCCCCCCCCCCCCCGAGTGCAGCTCCCCTCTATCCATGGTCACCACTCCCATGCTCTGTCCATGGCCGCCACCTCCTATTCATGCGTCCGGCCCCTTTCAGGACTCTGGACACATGATTTACAGTGGCGGGGGTGTTTTTTTAAAGCACCTGATTAGAGCCAGAGGCTCTAATAGGCTTCAAAATAGGGTGGGTTCATGGCACAGAGCATTGTGCTATGAGCCTACCCAGGTGTTATAACAGCGAATGAATATTCGCTATTGAAACACTGATCCTCAATCCAGCCAATCAGAAGCAGGTCTGAGACCCAATTTCCAATTGGTCAAAAAGAGAAGAGTCCCAATTGGCCGCCGAGGAGGAGGGATAAAACAGAAGCTGCCGCAAAGCCGATGAAGAGCACCAGAAGGGTGCAAGGGAAGCCACTGGTGAAGCCCTGGAGAAGCGCTGCCCACCATAGATGGGGTAAGTGCACCAGACCTGACCGCCGGGGGGGGGGGGGGTTGGTACTGTTTGCCGCCCACCAAAAAAAAAATTAACACCAGCTGCCACTGGAAGCCAGTACTACAGCTTTCATGAATGAAACATGATTTGTCCACTCCCTCTATTCATAGATCCTGTTTTACTCATAGAAGCTGTAGTACTGACTTCTATGAGTGGAGCAGCTGGGTAGATAAAAATGGCATCCTTTGGCACTCTTGATGAGCGCCTGTCACAGCTCCCTCAAACCCTTTTAACCTCCGCCGCACCGCAAGATTATGTCAGTGGGGTGTGGTGGTGGTGAACATTGCAGGAGAAAGATTTCTATGAAAGGAGGATACAGCAGCACAAGTGACAAATTCCACCAAAGTTAATTAATGTCCCTTGTACTGATTTTTTTTTTTTTAGGAAAACTTATGATGCTTACACACGCTCAGACTTTTCAGCTACAAAAGTCCGACAGCCCGTCCGACAGACTTTCGACGGACTTTTGGCGGACTTTCAATGGACTTTCTAACGACCGGACTTGCCTACATACGATCACACCAAAGTCCGACGGATTCGTACGTGATGACGTACACCGGACTAAAAAAAGGAAGTTGATAGCCAGTAGCCAATAGCTGCCCTAGCGTGGGTTTTTGTCTGTCGGACTAACATACAGACGAGCGGATTTCTGGGTCCGACGGATGTTACGACGTAAAGATTTGAAGCACGTTCCAAATCTGAAGTCCGTCAGATTTGCGACTGGAAAAGTCCGCTGAAGCTCCAGTGAAGCCCACACACGATTGGATTGTTCGCCAGATTTGGTCCGTTGGCGTCCGTCAGACAAGTCCGGTCGAAAAGTCTGACCGTGTGTACGCGGCATTAGATTTTAGGATGCCTCTAGACACGACATTATGCTTTTTGATACAGCATGTCACATTCACAAGGAGTGCTTTTCACTTTATTCAGGTTTGGTAGTTCATTCTGTTTCATATTTTAGACCTTCAGTACACTCTTCTGAGCCTTTGAAATTCTTCTATGCACTTCAAAATGAATTTGAGTTATTCATTTGTGTAGATTATTTTTCTAACAGTTTTCACAATGCAACGGCTTGTTATGTACTACTTTTTAAACCATAAATGGTCCACTCAGTGTTATTTGAATGTACCATTGACACACTATTTTTTATTCCTGATGCTCAATAGAAGAACCAGATTTTTTTTTTTAAAGCTCTTTTTCAAAGAGATATACAAAATGTAAAAAAATGAAACTCCAGACAAACACACAATAGAAATACTTAAATAAAAAGGATTACAGCTACCAAACTACTTATAATTCTTTGATTCCCTTGTGATTCATACTTAATTACACTACTCTTCACTATTGTAGTGTTACTGAATCCTATTTGCTCATCTTACCCATCACTTATCTGTTCACTGGATTAAAAGATAGGTTTACAATGGCTAAAAAAATATATTATTTTATGAATTAATTTTATTTTTTTTTTGCTAAAAATGTTTTTCCTTAACTCTCAACCCAGCCCTTCAAAACTTTTTTTTTTACACAAACCCTGTTCAGTGCTGGCTGAATTCCCTTTGCCATGAATGGAACCATATACCAAGGATTTCCAGTCTCAATATATGGCTGGAGTAGGCTGGTACTGTGATACAGAGGTAATTGATGTGTTGATATGGTAGGAATTGGTGTTATTGTAGGTCAGCTTAGGAGAGCAGAGGATAAGCAGCCAGTAGATGATTAAATTTTGGTGGAAGGAAAGAAAATCGCTTAATTCCCCCATCAACATAGTTACCCTGTTGTGTTCTGCCAGTGGGGGGGGGCACGGAAAGCCTTCCTGGCCAGCAGAATAGGATAATTACTAGTGGTGGCTATAGCCACTGGCAGTAATCCCATGTAGAAAAATTAGACAAGCCAGTTGTACCCAAGTGGATCGATGAATCGACTTGGGTACGATCAGCCGCCCATATATGGATCGAATCTCGACCGGTCCCTGATGAACCATCTGAATTTCGACCTATGTATGGCCAGCTTTAGTGATAGTAACTCTAGGATCAACCATCCTCTAAAAAGACCTAAACTCTGTAAGGTGTGCCAAAATGCCAAGCAGAAGACAAAACACTCCTCACCAGTATTGCCTGTGGTCTCCCTGCAGTCGATCTTTGCCCCAGAAATGACATATCATGCCTATCTACCTGTGTGGAGATATCCATCTTGGTAGAGAAGCATGGCTTTGCTTCTTCATGTCAGAGCTGCTCCCTGATAACTGGTATGGTATTAAGCAGCAGCAGGAGAGTTGGAAGAAGTAGATTATAAATGAAGCAAGGTATACAAGAAGAAGAAAGGAAATGAGACTTTGTATGTGGCAAGTCATTGAATTGTTCAATTTATTTGAAAAATAGCAGATTACATTATGGAAAGTGTCAATCTGTAATACAGGACACAATTCAGTGTAATACATTTGCATAAATATAAAACAATTATACAGAATAGAATACAAAATAATAGATAAACATATTAATTACAAAAGGACACTCATCCATTCATAAAAGTTCAATGAACATGATCAATTTTTCATGGTAGGCCAAAATTGTCTAAGCATCAGTCTAATATAACTCGACGCACGTTTCATGGCTCTTGCCAATCATCAGGAGTAAGATGCTCTGAAAATAAATCAGTAATATCTAGTAAGGATATCCTTTAAACTGAGAAACAATCTCTCAAAATAAAGGTGTGTAACTTACAGTGCGGCCAAATGGTGGCGCCCAACCTTGGATCCAAAGGAAGAAGAGAGACAAGGATGATCATCTCACCCGGGGCTGAGGTGAGGAATCCCATCCAGGCCAGAAACAGCAGCCAGGTGAAGACCAGGTGATCATGTCACAGCCATGTGGTTCTGGTGTGTGCTTATCAGTCCATACTGCTCTGGAATGGTAAAAAAATGAAACCATGTGAAATGGATGTGTGTGAGTAATAAATGGAGCCTATATCAGTAGATGAGTGAAGTGATGAATGGTGTTGTGATGAAGTGTATGAACTAAAGAACAAAGAAACAAACCCGCAAAAAATGAAATGAAAAAGTAAGTATATGTATCCAAATAAAAAGTGGATGATGGACTATGTGATGTGCAAACTAAGAATAACCCCAAAAAGATGTGGTGATAAGTATGAAACAAATAAGTTTACCTTATGTGTGGGTCTGTGACTGGAGACATAGCTGCTGTCCTGCATGTGTGAATGGTTCATGTGAACTGGTCAGCTGGCCAGCCTGAGCAGCTTATATCAGGCATAGGGCGGGTCCCCACCAGCACCATGAGCCCCAATAGGATGGAGAGAGGGAGTATGCTCAATGCTCAGGCAGGTTAATGCACCGAGCAGAGCATTCAATCATGATGCCGATGCATAGGAGGCAAGGACCCAGCTCCCAACCTGTATAAGGAATAAATGGGGGGGAAAGGAAAAGACTGCCATGCATCGCAACCCCGGTGTCGGAAAAGGCACCCCATCACCCCCACTCCCCCCGAAAAGAGGGCCCATCCATGGCCGAACAAGGAAGTACACTATATTGTATCCCATAGAGTGTCAAATTGCTGGCAAGGAAAACCAGAATATAAAATGTATATGATGAAATGAAGCAAGGAGATCCATGCACTAAAGGTACTTGGATACAACTTCCTCTCTAGCAAGGAGAACAGAGGGCTGCACAGTAATAATATCTCCAAATCCCACTCAAGGTCTCCTGAGACAGTCAGAGGTAGTACCTGAGATGGTCTCACACTGCAGATATTCAACAATAAGGCTCAAGGAATAGGAGTGTCTAGGTGCAGGAGGTTAACTGCTATTTTTCATGAGGAATTAAAGACAAAAGTTGGATATTTTCGGGGGTATTGCTTTGGCATAATTAAGATTTCTATATGTAGCGCTGGTAGATTTATGATCTACCATTTTATAGGTAAATTTAGTGAATTGCTCATTATAGGAAGTTAGATTTGCCTCTGTTCCAGCTTTGCTGACGTTGTGTGTGGTTCCACATTGTGCCGGTGGATGTCGTTGTCACCATCGGCGGGTGTTGGAAAAGCAACGTGTTAAAGCGAATGAGTGCTCCTCTGTCCCGGAGACAACTCGGTGGAGGTGTTCCTCCGAGTTGCATTCTGGGAGAGGGTATTTATGGGACAGACGCCATGTTTAGGGGTTCGTTTTCAGCCACCTGCTGGCCCTCCCTGCTGACAGGTATGTGTTAGAGTACCACCTCGTGGTCCTCCGTTCCGGAGGCCCGCGTCGCTGCGGCGCGTGGGTGGGCCCAGAAGCCTGTCTGGGGCCTACCACAGCAGCCGAGGAATGGTCCTGAGCTGTCTATCCAGAGTGAAGAAGCTGGACAACCGAGGAGATCCCAGGGGAGGACCTGTCATGGAAGGATCATGCAGAGTGCTGGTCTGGAGAGGGGCCTGGTGACTCGCTTGGAGGACGTATCCTGAAGTAGTCTTATTACATGGTACTGCCGGGTTGGCTTAGAGGTCCAAGTACTGTGTCTGACATTCATCGTGAACCAATACATCCTGTGACAGAGGATTGTACAGGTTTATTTCAAGCAGGTCTGTGGCAGAGACTTTTGTTCGTGCTACGTACTGGCTGCTAGGCAAGTGAGAGAGGCCTATCCAGGCGAGCAAAGATCGTGTCCCACAAAAGGGGATTGCATTCAATTACAGTATTCAACTTGTTGATGTTCTAAAGAAACCTAAAGAAAGGTATTTGAGCTTCCCCGCCGTTTCCCTCCTGCCTCTTTCCTGCTACTTCCTTCGTTACTTGGTTCAATAAAGCATTGAAAACGTACTGAAGTGTTGGTGCTTATATCGTCCAGAGGTAAACTCAACGGAACCCTAGACCCGGTGCCGGTGAAACAAAGGTATCGAGAGTGAAGGTAACAGCCCGCTTAAACCAGCAGCTCCACCGAGAGTTAGTGCTACATATATGTTCTGAATAACATAGCACATCTTCACTTTTTGATTTACTTTTAGAATAAGCACAAAATATGCAAGTAAGGCGGGGAGGCTACAGGTGACTTAGAGGTCCATGCTTTGAAAACAGTACAAGGTACCCATTTAGGCCGGACCATTCTGAAACAGATTTTTATAGTACATAGAGCTAAAATTTTACCATGTAGATTCACAGTAGGGAATTTAGCTATTTTAGAAACCAGGAAATTTAGAAATAATAAATGGCCAGCCACCGTTTAAAGGAGAATTTCAGGCAAAACTTATAATTTGGTAATTGAACTGTAAAGTGAAAAGCTATTTACCTATTCTTCTTTTGTGTTAGAAAGAAAAAAATGTTAACTAAAGTTTGAGCCCTGAATGAAAGACCCTTTCACCATTCCAATTAATGCCAGTCATCCTTGGTACATAATCCGAGTTTGAATCATAGCTAAGTATTCACTAGGTTGCTAGCGGAGTGAACCTGAGCAGATTTGCTTAAAACCACTCATCAGGTAGTTAATCCAAGATGAGGGCTACAATCACACAACCTACGCCTTAAAATAAAAAGACAGTACAGCTTTCATATTTTTTGCCTCATGGGTATTATTTAAAGCCTTAGTACAATCTTTTTTTTAAAATTTTTTTGTTGGATAGATTGAAAAATAGTTATATTTGCTGATCTTATTTCTGTCTGCGACCCTATTGGTGATATATTTTCCCTCACTTCCTTCCCCTTGTGATACCTATACAAGAAATTGGGATGTGGTTGTCTTAAGGGGGAAGTAAACTCTGCTTTCTTTTTCTTTTTTTTTTAATATTGTCATTGAACAAAGTGTTTTTTTGCCATGCACATTGTAACATTATTAGAAAACGCTTCCCAATTACTCTTTTGTAGTTTTCTAAATGATATCCTCTTCCAGGTATTGGCTGCGCCATCTTTGGTGTTGATTTTTGTCTCCCCTGTGGAAGTCATTTCTGCCCTTCCTCATTTCCCCTGAGGAAATCTTGCACATGCGCGATTACGTGCTATTCAAGCCTCGTTCTCAATCGCCGCTACTACGGCAACCAAGCTCTACCGTCGCACAGTCACATGCAGAGAATCAGGAAGCTGACAAGAAAGGCACAGTCTCGCGATCCTTCCTAGCTGTGCTGTTTTCATTGGAAATGACAGACCGGCATGCTGCTGTTAAGGAAACGGCACACATAGCATGCTGTTAATCTGATGAAGAACTGCGCTTGCAGCGGTGACGTAATAAAAGATTACAGAACGGATTATAGGAAAATGATACAAGTAAGTCAAGTTTTACAGGCAGCGATCAACAGCATTAGTAATGTAGATTAGAATGACCTAAAGTTTGACTGGAGAGTTTACAACCACTTTAAGGTCTTAAGCCGGCCATGCAAAGTTAGTTTTACATACAGGTGTTCATCCTAACTTCTGAAATACCATTCCTCAGGGCATTCAATGATGCCATCATTGGGTCAAGTAATTTAGTTCTAAGGTTCTTAAACATTTTGTACAGACCTGTTACATGAATAGATTGCCAGACGTATTAAATTAATTTCTTTGAGTTCTTACGAAATCAACTAAAGAATAACACAAAGCAAAGTTTTTTTCAAATGTACAAATTATATTGTTTATTTATATGTATATTTATATATTGTATAAATTCATTATATGTTCATCAGCCAATGGATCCAGATATGCATACCCCATTCAGAAACCTTTGTTAGTATTGTTCTTTCATAGATTCGTAGCCATACATAATCACTCCAAAGACATACTGGTAGGTTAATTGGATCCTGTCTAAATTGTCCCTAGTATGTATGAATGTGTGTTAGGGACCTTAGATTGTAAGCCCCCCCCAGATTTTATCCCCCCCCCACAGGTCTCTGAGAAGGCATCCATGAGCCAGTATGATGGGTACACTGACGTAAGAGGGCACTCTGATGATGACAACAGATGTAAGGGGGCACTCTGTTTAGAGGGGGGACAGTACAATTACAATACAGTTCAATACAGAAGAATAGGGGGGCCCTGCTCATGGAGCTTACAGTCTACAGGGAGGGGGAGGTGGTATAAAAGGTAATAGTTGTGTGATGATCTGATGTAAAGAGGGGTAGTTGATGTAAGGGGACACTCTGATGGGCACAATTATTCTAAGGGGCACTCTGATGAGGACAACAGATGTATAGAGGAACTCTGATTGGGGGCATTGGTGTATAGGGGGCACTCTGATGAGGACAATCCCTGTAGAGGGGCACTCTGATGTGGACAATCCATGCAATAGGGTACCTGATGGGGACCCTGATGTAAGTGGGCACTCTGATGAAGACTTCTGATGTAAGGGGAGGCTGTGATAGAGACGCTTGATATAAGGAGGCACAGATTTTGTTCAATCATCCTAATGACAGCCTGATACTTGCTTGTGTTTCCCAGGTCGTGACTCACAGTAGATTAGACAAGTGCCAAGTAAACAGGTTCCCTTCATCTCTGTCATATTGTGTGATAGACTGACAGTGACCTACATACAGTGTTGACATTAGGGATAAGCCGAACACCCCCCGGTTCGGTTTGCAGCAGAACATGTGAACAGGCAAAAAATTTGTTTGAACACGTGAACACCGTTAAAGTCTATGGGACACAAACGTGAAAATCAAAAGTGCTAATTTTAAAGGCTTATATGCAAGTTATTGCCATAAAAAGTGTTTGGGGACCCGGTTCCTGCTCCAGGGGACATGTATCAATGCAAAAGAACATTTTAAAAATGGACGTTTTTTCGGGAGCAGTGGTTTAATAATGCTTAAAGTGAAACAATAAAAATGAAATGTGGTGTTTAGAACAATATCACAGCAAAATTACATTTCTAAAGGAAAAAAAGTAATTTAAAACTGCTCGTGACTGTAATGAATTGTCGGGTCCTGGAAATATAGATAAAAATCATTGAAAAAAACAGCATGGGTTCCCCCCCTCCTAGTCCATTACCAGGCCCTTTGGGTCTGGTATGGATATTAAGGGGGACCCTGCACCCAAATTTAAAAAAAAAATGGCTTGGGGGTCCCAGGCCCCCAGGCACTATATACTCTGAACAGCAGTATATAAACTATATGACCTGCCCTATATACTCTGAAGAAAATTGGTCCTTAGGTGGTACCAGAACACTGTAAGCCTTCACAGTTACTCTTGGTAAGCGCAGGAACGGGCCCTGTTGTGAAATACTATATCAAAAATTGTAATTACATGCCCCTGTTAAACAGGGACAGAAAAATTGGGCCTTTGGTGGTCGTGGTGGTACCAGAACACTGTAAGCCATCACATTTAATCTTGTTGGGTGCAGGATTGGGCCCTGCTGTGAAATATTATATCAAGATTTGGAATTACATACCCCTGTTAAGCAGGGGCAGAAAAATTGGGCCTTTGGTGGTGGTGGTGTTGGTACCAGAACACTGTAAGCCCTCACGGTTACATTTGTTGGGCAGAGGAACGGGCCCTGCATTGAAATATTACATCAAAATTTGGAATTACATGCCCCTGTTAAACAGGGGCAGAAAAATTGGGCCTTGGGTGGTGGTGGTGCCATAACACTGTAACCCCTCACAGGTACTCTTGTTGGGCGCAGGAACAGGCCCTGCATTGAAATATTATATCAAAAATGTAATTACATGCAGGGCTAGTGCAAGGATTTTTGACACCCTAGGCAAAACCTAATTTTTCCACCCCCCCTGGGCTCCACCACCTTTGCCCTGCCCATGTATACCCCACTTTTTTAATGAAGCGCCCATCAAATGCAGCATATCAGCGCCCATCAATGCAGTCTCACCAGCGTCCATCAAATGCAACCTCACTAGCGCCCATCAATGCAGCCTCACCAGCGCTCATAAATGCAGTCTCACCAGCGCCCATCAATGCAGCCTCACTAGCGCCCATCAAATGCAGCCTCAGCAGCGACCATCAAATACAGGGTCACCAGCACCCATCAATGCAGCCTGCTAGCACCCATCAATGCAGCCTGCTAGCACCCATCAATGCAGCCTACTAGCACCCAACAATGCAGCCTACTAGTGCCCACCAATGAATGTTTGCTTGCTTCTATTCATTCAGGAGTCGGGACACAGACACAGAAAAATCAGTTACATCAGCATCAGGTGCTTGATAGCTGCTGATCCAAGACTGATTCATTTTTATAAATGTGAGCCTATCAACGGAGCCTGTGGACAGGCGTACTCTATGATTCGTTACAAACCCTCCAGCAGCACAGAAGTTGCGCTCAGAAAGAATGCTGGATGCAAGACAGGCCAGTAGCTCAACTGCATATGGAGCAAGTTCTGGTCAGTGGTCCATCCTCAAGACCCAGTAACCCAGTGGATGCTCTGTTGTAAAGGTCTCCAAGTCTGCACTTGCCCCTAGATATTCCTGCACCATGTAATGCAGACGCTGGCGATGGTTGCTTGAACCGATCAGATCTTGGCGCTGAAGACTGAAAAATTGTTTAAAGGCATCGGTCAGCCGGCCATCTTCTCCACCGCTCTTCCTCTGACTGAACGAAGCATCAGCAACACGTTGTCCAGCACCAGGAAATTGTAACCTCCCAGGGTCTGGAAATGCATTGCACAAACCTTTCTTTAAGACCTCCTGAAGATGTTTCATCCTCTGCTCTCTCTGCAAAGGCAGAATGAGTTCTGCAACCTTACCCTTGTAACGTGGATCAAGAAGGGTTGCCAGCCAGTATTGATCCCTCTCCTTGATACCACAAATCCTAGGGTCCTTTCGCAGGCTTTGCAGAATCAGGAAGTCCTCTGGGTCACTAAGGATCACATGATCCGTAACAACCTCCTCCCAGCTACCTACAACTCCTTGGGTTTCTGGGGTCTGAGAACCATTGCTTGAAGACTGCTGCTGAGTGTTATCCTCCACCTCCATGCTGACACAATCCTCCTCCTCTTCTTTCTCTGTGTTTGGCGGGCCCGCAGGAATGCTATCTGGATAAGGGGGCCTTTAGAGGTAAGGAAGTCCTCCTCTTCCTCCCGCTGTTCTGCCTCAAGTGCCCTGTCCATTATTCCACGAAGCGTGTGCTCCAACAGGAAGACTAGTGTCACTGATGCATGCATTGTCGCTGCTCACCATCCTTGTGGCCTCCTCAAATGGTGACAGGGCAGTGCATTCATCCTTGATCAGTAGCCACTGGTGTGGCAAAAAGAAGCCAAGCTCCCCTGATCCTGTCCTGGTGCCATACTTGCACAGGTACTCATTGATGGCCCTCTGCTGCGTGTGCACCCGCTGCAGCATTGCCAATGTTTAGTTCCACCTGGTAGGCATGTCACAAATGAGGCAGTTGGTGAACAGGTTGCATTCCCTTTGTATGACCGGTGGAAATGACCACAGACTTTTCTGGCCTGCCTCAGGAGAGCCTGGGTACCTGCTCAAGAACCGCTGCACCACCAAATTTAAGATGTGTGCCAAACATGGAACATGTATTGTGTACTGTGTACACCGCCAGAAGTGTAGAAGAAACTGTACACACTGCATTAGATACTGTGTACACCGCCTGCACTTTATTAACTGTACTACGACTGTATTGTGTACTTTGTACACCACCAGAAGTGTAGTAGAAACTGTACACACTGTATTAGATACTGTGTACACCACCAGAAAATTAGTAGAAACTGTACTAGGGCTGTACTGTATTGTCTACTGTGTACACCACCAGAAGTGTAGTAGAAACTGTACACACTGTATTAGATACTGTGTACACCTCCTGAAGTGTATTAGCAACTGTACTGCAGATTAACTGTATTTTATACTGTGTACACCACCAGAAGTGTAGTAGAAACTTTACACACTGTATTAGATACTGTGTACACCACCTGCACTGTATTAGCAACTTTACTACGGATGAACTGTATTTTATACTGTGTACACCAACAGAAGTGTAGTAGACACTGTACTCACTGTATTAGATACTGTGTGCACTTCCTGTACTGTATTTACAACTGTACTAGGGCTGCACTGTATTGTGTACTGTGTACACAACCAGAAGTGTAGTAGAAACTGTACACACTGTATTAGATACTGTGTACACCACCATAAAAAGTTGTAGAAACTGTACTATGACTGCACTGTATTGTGTACTGTGTACACCACCAGAAGTGTAGTAGAAACTGTACACACTGTATTAGATACTGTGTACACCACCAGAAAAGTAGTAGAAACTGTACTACGGCTGCACTGTATTGTCTACTGTGTACACCACCAGAAGTGTAGTAGAAACTGTACACACTGTATTAGATACTGTGTACACCTCCTGAAGCGTATTAGCAACTGTACTGCAGATTAACTGTATTTTATACTGTGTACACCACCAGAAGTGTAGTAGAAACTTTACACACTGTATTAGATACTGTGTACACCGCCTGCACTGTATTAGCAACTTTACTACGGATGAACTGTATTTTATACTGTGTACACCAACAGAAGTGTAGTAGACACTGTATTCACTGTATTAGATACTGTGTACACTGCCTGCACTGTATTTACAACTGTACTATGGCTGCACTGTATTGTGTACTGTGTACATACACCACTAGAAGAAGTAGAAACTGTACACACTGTATTAGATACTGTGTACACCTCCTGAAGTGTATTAGAAACAGTACACCATGGAATGCACTGTAGATATAGGCTACTGGATGCAGAGTATATATATTTATATATATATATATATATATATATATTAATACACTACCTGCACTGGCTGAATATAGAGTAAACAATGAATTTATAGTCTATGCTAAATGCAGAGTATATATATTTATATATATATATATATATATATATATATATATATATATATATATATATATATATACCGTATATACTCGAGTATAAGTCGAGTTTTTCAGCACATTTTATTGTGCTGAAAGTGCCCCTCTTGACTTATACTCAAGTCAAGCACTTTTCTGCAGCAAAAAATTTTTATTTTCCGAACCGTCTTTGGGACCCCGTATCTCAGGGCCACTTAGTGCTAGGAACCCCAAATTTGGATATGTTGTGGTACCCGTTCCCTTGGGTCTGCACACCAAATTTCTAGAACCAAGTGTCCCCAAGATACAGGGCCCCAAATTCGGTTCGAAAAATGTTATTCTCTGCTGCAGAAAAGTGCTTGACATTTTCTGAACCGATTTTTGGGGCCCTGTATCTCAGGGCCACTTGGTGCTAGGAACCCCAAATTTGGTGTGCAAACCCAGTGGAACTGGTACCATAACACATCCAAAGCTGGGGTTCCGAGTACCAAGTGGCCCCTAGATACGGGGCCCCAAAGTAGGTTTGGAAAATGTCATTCTCTGCTGCAGAAAAGTGCTTGATATTTTCTGAACCGATTTTTGGGGCCCTGTATCTCGGGGCCACTTGGTGCTAGAAAACCCAGCTTTGGCAATTTTATCATGCTTTATGATGGGGTTCCTAGCACTAAATGGCCCCAAGATATGGGGCCCCAAAGTCGGTCAACTGTGTCCATCTGCAGCAATGTCATTTAGGGACCCTTTGGGTTTAGAGACCCCAAATTTTGGCTGCAGCTAGGGGGCATCTAGGAACCCTTAACTACTGAGTTTGAAGTTCGGGGGACCTATGGCTGCAAATGGCACAGTGAGGCTGCAAATGGGCATTGTTGACCCTCTTTTCCACTTACAGTAGCTGTGCATTTCTCACCCTCGTCTTATACTCAGGTCAATAAGTTTTTGCCATTTTTTTGTGGTAAATTAGGGCCTCGACTTATACTCGGATCGACTTATACTCGAGTATATACGGTATATATATATATATACTAGACTGACTGTATCAAATACACTGCCACTAACTGAATAACCTGCCTGCTTAATCTAAATCAAGCTATCTCTCCATCCACACCAACAACACTACATAGGGCCGCCGTGTAGGCAGCCTTATATAGTGTGGGGCATGGACTTGAGCCCCCCTGAGCCATGATTGGCCAAAGGCACCCTGCTGGGATTGGCATAAGCATGCAGCTCAGGTGTATGCTTTGGCCAATCATCATACAGCAATGCACTGCGAACTCGCAGTGCATTATGGGGCGTTCCGCAGCGCTCAAATTTTCATTTAAATTTGAATTTGGGCGATTACCCGATGTTTGAGTTAGCGTTATGCCCCCTGACTTTTTTTTTACTGCATCATCCCAAGATGAGATAGGTTAGTTCTGGCCCTAAATTCCAACCATGTATGGCCATCTTTACTCTTTACCCCTGTACTGAAAAATATGTTTGTCTTTGTACCCTACTGGAGAAATTTCCCTTCACTTCCTATTCTGACTCCCCATTACTTCCCACTCTTGAGGTTGTAATCTTTCCCCGCTCTATTCAAAATTAAATAAAACTTTTTGACTACAGTTGAGATTTAATAAACTCAAAATAACAACGTACCCTGGGTTAATAGAGTTTGTTAAAATTTGTAACAACTGTTTGTCAATCAAAGTGTATCTTCTTAAATATTCATGCTCAGCAGTGTAAACAGTTTACAGAGATGTGAACGACTGCAAACTGTTGATTTATTTATTTTTTATTCCTTCACTTGTTTTTTTAGCATTCTCCCTTTTCGATAATTAATGAGTGAAGATTAAATAGAGACTTCACAACAACTGCCACACGGCTGAGCTTATCTTACTGGCTTATTTACTTTTGAGCTTACAGGCCAATCAAAGCATCAACCTGACTTGTTTGTGAACGGACCCGCTTATCGTTTTATATCGCTTTGCCTTGTTTACGATTATATTTTCCTCACAAGTTACACTAATTTGGTCTTAGTTCTAAGGGATTACATCTGCTCTCTGATTTATTTAACATCATTTTTCCACCAGATTTTTAGTTGTCTCTGTCCTACTTTTATTTATTTTTAAGTTCTCATTAATTAAAATACACATCTCAGCTTAGCCTATGCCTGTGTTTTCCCCTTTGCTATTCTCATTATACCAGTAGACATAATTAAAGGTTACACAAGAAAATAGTTTCTGCTCAAAAGAAAAATAAGTATTTTCTCCCTCCAGAACTCTATTTCGAACATTTGCTCAGTAGATAACGAGCATTATAACCGCCTCCCACATTTCCTCAAATCATAGATAGTTCTCACAATTTAAAGCCCATCTCTAGAAATGAAAAATGATTTTGGGTGTTTTTTTATGAAGTTTTGATTATGTTGAAAATTTGATTGAAAAGGAGAAGTCTGGCAAAATGATCCAGTTTAAGTTTTAATATTTAAAATGGCAGATATAAAATAATATAAAATAAAAAACAATTAATGCATCTATTTTTTTATTTAACCACTTCAGAACTAGCATGTTACATCCCCTTACTGTCCAGACCATTTTTCAGATTTCAGTGCTGTGATAGTTTGACTGACAATTAATCCTCACGTTACAATGTACCCAAATGATTTTTGTATCTAGTCTTTTTGCCAGCCTAAGTGACTCAGAGATGAACACATGGTGAGAGCGTCCGGTTGGTTCTCGGACTTCCACTTTCATCATTATCCTGGAACATCCATCACTATCCACCACCCAAGCCTGACTTGACCCAGTTGGGGGTATGCCCCCTTGGGTCCACGTCATCTGGTAAGCCTCCTTACAGTTGGTGGTGGTGTGTCTCCTCTGTGTCCACCTCAGATGTCACACATTTGCTATGTTCATCACACAAAGTCACTGATATTTTTGAATCTTATTTATACGGAGGACTTTTTCTATATGTTTTTTGACATCCCTGTCATTTGTTGGACATTTTGTTGAACTTTTAGCGCTAAACATAATTTTTATTTTTTGCTACATGTGTATATCTTATTGGTTGTGTTAGCTGCTTATTGTTACCCTCTTTTCTTGGCAGCGCAGAATTTCTTGTTACCCCATCTGACTCAGAGGTTTGACCTTTCAGGTCAGCCTTGCCATCTCCTAGCTCAGAACACACAATACACATTATCATAAGTATAAACACAGGGCACCTTCACATAATAGCAGGAGACCACCAGTAGCAGACTATCTATCTCCTATATTATACAGAGGCCAATGTGATCAGCTCTTTCAATTAACATATATAGTTCATAATCAAATAAACCAGGAATAGTCTTTGTATATTTCCTAGTAGATATTGTAGATAAATATTACTGTCTCATTTGCATGGTCACTCTGCTCCCCTTATAGACACAGGGTGAGTTAGACATAAGAGGGACATAGGGGGTTGAAACAAAGGTTTCCCAGTTCTCTCCAAAAGCCCCTCTCCCAGCTAGGTCTGCCACAACAACCACTAGGTTTTTTTTATTCTTCATTATATAAAGGAAAAAGAGACTACACATTTTTATTTAAAAAAATAAAAAATAAAAACTGTTTCTCTTGATTTCTCTTGACCCCATGTATAATAAAAATGCCAGGGCAGTGCAAACACCTCCATAATGCCCCCTTATGGGAAAGGTGTTACTAAACCCAGGACCCTGCATTCACAGTACACAGAACATGGAAATGCAATTATTTTAGTAAATATAAACTGCTAAATACATTTTCTCAGCAGTCTATAGCAGTCTTTCTTGTGACTTCTATCAGTGTCTGGTTAAAGCTTGCAGTAGGAGTTTTCAATCTACTCTGACTGTCCTATGAGGCTGCAGGTCCCCTGACCCTCTGTTTGGACAGTGCTGATTGGCCCAGTGCTGATCACATGCATCCTCCCAAGTAAAAAAATAAACTCTCTAGCAATACACATCAAACTGAACATGTGCAGAGTGACTCCAAAGGCTTTGCTCTATCAGCAGATGGATTGAGGACAGTGAAAGAAGGGGAGGATCAGAGATGACAGCATCAAAAAGCCTTTTTTACACAATGCAGAGGATTGACACCTTCGTTTTTACAGTGAGTATAACAAGCATGCTTTACTGCATACAGACTGATTTTACTGTTGTGTGTTTAGTAACTTTTTAAGCCGGTCATACATGGCTCTAAATTTGGCTGGTTCATCCTGTCTAGTATAGCGGGTGGGACTTCCCTCCAACTCACTGTGGCTGCAAACACAGCCCTATCAAAGCATACTGCGGCCAGCTTATCCTCTCTATGTCTTCTTCCAACCCATTGTGGCTGGGGAGAGGAAGAGAAACCTGTGTGTGTTACAGCATTAGTCTCAGCCTGGTCTGCATGACAGTGGGAGAGCCGGTGCCACATTTGTTTCTGGTATGCACAATCAGAAGCTAAAAGGCAGCAGTCACAAGATGGAGGGAGAAAGGTAGTTGATATAATAGCAACTGCCAGGCTTTAAGTGCTCTCAGACTCAAGCAATGTAAGCAACGCTGAATAGGTGAACAAGTATAAAATGCTGCACCTGTTCTGCATCTGTAATCCATCATGAGCGATTACTCTGGACCGCAGCTTCTGGGTGGGTTTGAGGAGCTGCCCATCAGGAGTAGTAGGTATTGCCAGATCTCCTTAATGACAGTGGATTAAGAAAATATGACCGGGGGGTTGGGGAGATAATGGAGAAAGCTGCAGAATTGTAAAGAGAGACTGTGAATATTTTGGGAAAGGATGGTGGGGGAGGTGAAGGGAGTGATAAAGTGCTAAACATGTTTGGGAGAGTGGGGAAAGGCATGATAGTAAAACAGCAGTCCTTATAAACACTATATTACCAAAAGTATTGGTAATCCTGCTTTTACACGCACATGAACTTTAATGGTATCCCAGTCTTAGTCCGTAGAGTTCAATATTGAGTTGGCCCACCCTTTGCAGCCATAATAGCTTCAACTTTTCTGGGGAGGCTGTCCACAAGGTTTAGGAGTGTGTCTATGGGAATGTTCGACCATTCTTTCAGAAATGCATTTGTGAGGTCAGGCACTTCTGTTGACGAGAAGGCCTGGCTCGCAGTCTCCGCTCTCATTCATCCCCAAGGTGTTCTATCGAGTTGAGGTCAGGACCATGTGAAAGCCAGTCATGTGCCTCCACTCCAAACTCGCTCATCCATGTCTTTATGGACCGTGATTGTACACTGGTGCACAGTCATGTTGGAACAAGAAGGGGCCATCCCCAAACTGTTCCCACAAAGTTGGGAGCATGAAATTGTCCAAAATGTCTTAGTATGCTGATGCCTTAAGAGTTCCCCTCACTGGAACTAAGGGGCCAAGCCCAACCCCTGAAAAACAAGCCCCACACCATAATCCTCCCTCCATCAAATGATTTGGACCAGTGAATAAAGCAAGGTCCATAAAGACATGTATGAGTAAGTTTGGGGTGGAGAAACTTGACTGGCCTGCACAGAGTCCTGACCTCAACCCGATAGAACACCTTTGGGATGAATTAGATTGGAGACGATTGTGAGCCAGGCCTTCTCGCTCAACATCAGTGCCTAACCTCACAAATGCGCTTCTGGAAGAATGGTCAAACATTCCCATAGACAGACTCCTAAACCTTGTGGACAGCCTTCCCAGAAGAGTTGAAGCTGTTGTAGCTGTAAAGGGTGGGCCAACTCAATATTGAACCCTATGGACTAAGACTGGGATGCCCTTAAAGTTCATCTGCATGTAAAGGCAGATGTAATACTGTTGGTAATACAGTGTATTACAGCTCATATGAGCAATCAGCTGGTTGTCTCATTCACACTAAACAGCATAGATATTATTATTATTATTATTTTACAGGATTTATATCGAGCCAACCGTTTACACAGTGCTTTACAACATTAGGGCAGACAGTACATTTACAATACAATTCAATACAGGGGGGAATCAGAGAGCTCTGCTCGTTAGAGCTTAAAACAGAGGAATCTCCACTGTTGGCTATTGTATTCAGGCACCTGTGGCCTCCCTTGATTGCCTAAATACTTGGGGAGCTGGCTGGCATACATGGCTCATATGAGAGAAAATCAATTGGTTGCCCCATTCACACTAAAAAGCATAGATGGAGAAACCTTCACTGTTGGCTTTTCTTTTCAGGCACTTATTGAACCCACAATTGCCTGAATGTGTGGAGCTCTGCTGGCTCTCATATGAATTGTAAACAGTTGGTTGCCACATTCATGCCAAACAGCATAGATGGAGGAATATAAACTGATGGCTTTTCTATTCAGGCACCTGTGGAACCCATGATTGCCTGAATACTCGGGGGGTTGCTGCAAAGTAACTGCATCTCATAGGATGCAGTCACTGTCCAGCCTATCATTTTCCAATCAGTTTAGTCTACTATTAAGCCAACTTAGTGGAGCCAGGTGGTTCTTGCAGGACCACCAACGGCTCAAATTTTCACGGCTTGGCAGGAATTGGGCGAAATTCGAGATGTCTACGGCTCAAAAGAAATCACCCGCTGCTGCATTCTTGAAACCTCTAGGAATTTAGAAAGATGGTGGGTTTAGGAACTCAAATCAGGCTCAATATAGCCTTCTTAGAATAGCAGGGATTTTTAGATTGGAGTAAACTAATGCACTTATAGCAAAGCCTGGATAATATGTAAAAGCTCTGGGCAAACAGGCTGTGCATTGTATAGGTTTCATGTTTATTTTCAGCTATAATTGAAGTTTCCCTTTAACTCAAAAAGAAAAGTTATATTTATGTTATTGCAAAACACATTAAAAAAAAAAATCAAGAGGAAGGCCCCAGATCGACTGTTTGGATTGGGGCATTTCATCCTCAGATAGCCTCCAAACTGTCCGGATTTAGGTTGAATGTCAGTTCATTCCTTTTGGTTCAGTCCTATGTAATAAATACCTCGGCTCTGTTTGTGATTTGAATTGAGCCTGGCTGTTTCTAATCATTTTTCCTTAGTGTATATAAATTATGCCAGCCTTAACCTTTACAATGCTCACCCTGGGGATATTCCTTGTTCATGTTTATCCTATAGATCATTATGCTTGGACTTGTTGATCTATGGAGAATATCTACATTGTTACTCACATCATAGGACGAGGTACTCTAACACATCAGAATAGACAAATTACCCAATTTTACCAAGGTTCACGTTTTGCCCGTTGTCAGGCACGGCTTGTATATATCACAATGAAGATGTATGGACAGAATTATAATGGCTCTTTATACTGTACATTGCACTGGCTCATTCTGCTTCATTCTATTTGTGTTGTACATGAACTATACTAAGGATAATTAAATAGAGACATCATTAATGCAATACTTATACACTTTTCTGAGTATAAAATTTCTATCATGGTCATTTTGTTAATGTAATAAATTGGAGAAAAAAAATGCCTTCACTGGTATGCTTTACAGGAATATGTTGTGTGAAAATATAATGTTTATTTGTCACATTTCTTTATTTTTTTTTACCCATATTTTAAAATTCTGTAATGGCTTGAATTCATGTGTTAAAGGGCCAGTCCACCTAAAACCTAATTTTTAATCGATTCTGGGCAATTATTTAAACCCAAAAGCAAAAATCAATTCTTAGATGTAATGACTGCATTCATTTTCTTTTTTTATGCTTTCTTTCCTTTGTTTTCACCTATTGATCTGGCCATTAAAGAGGAAGTAAACCCTGCTGGTTTTTTCTTCCTTCCTTCTTCCCTGCAAAGTAACGGTATTCATCGCATACTAGCACATCATGTGACACTTACCTGCAAACAAAGCCCGCGTCGTCCCCACTGCAGGCCACATCCATCTTTGTCCGTCTTCCTTCTGAGGCCGTGGACTCCAGCTCTGTGACTGGTCACAGCCGCATGACATCACTCCTGCACATGTGCACGGTCACAGCACACTTGCGTGAAGAAACGGCACGGGTGGCCCTTCCATCAGAGCGCATGCGCCGATGACATCATTGGCGCAGTAAACATTAAATACTGTATCTCCCAAACGGTGCACGTTTAGGAGATATTTACAGTACCTATAAGTTATGCAGAGTACACACAGGTGGACTTTTCAATCGGATTGATCCGATGGTCTATCCGACGGACTTTCTGAACAAACAGATTTGCCTACACACGATCACACCAAAGTCCGACGGATTCGTACGTGATGAGGTACGACCGGACTAAAATAAGTAAGTTGATAGCCAGTAGCCAATAGCTGTCCTAGCGTCGGTTTTCGTCCGTCGGACTAGCATACAGACGAGCGGACTTTTCGATAGGAACTGGGTCCGGGGGAGTTCCGACGTAAAGATTTGAAACATGTTCCAAATCTAAAGTCCGTCAGATTTTCGACCGAAAAAGGCAGCTGAAGGTCCGATGAAGCCCACACACGGTCCGTCGGACCAGTCCGGTCGAAAAGTCAGCTAGTGTGTACGCGGCATAAGCCTTATTCTAGGCTTACCTATAGGTATAACTTCCCCATGGAGATTTACAACCTCTTTACGATTGTTGTTTCTCAACAGAACAACAGAACAACCTGTCCTGCATATGTAGCAGTTACAGAGATGAGACAAACCATTTAACACTGATGGGGGTGTTTACAATTATCAGATTTTATTTATTTATGTAAAACATTTATTCCAAAAGAAAAAACAACTGTTGCTGTAACTGCTTAAAAAGTATTAGCTCAAGTTAAGCTTCAATTTATTAATGCATCTAAATTTTATATTGCATCTAACACTCCCCTCCCACCAGATTAACCACATCCCGTCCGGCCTATAGCAAAATGACAGCTGGGCAGTGGTTTTATTATCCTGACTGGGCGTCATATGATGTCCAGCAGGATAAGCCGCTCACGAGCGCCCCCGAGGGCTTACAGAGAGGCGATCGATAGTGCGATGTGTCGCTCTGACACACCGCATCTTCAATCTTGGTAAAGAGCCTATGAAGCAGACTCTATACCATGTGATTAGCTGTGTCCAATCACATCGTAAGAAGTGCCAGTTATCGGCTTTTCCTCTATTTGCGCTGACAAGGCGCGAGTAGAGGAGAGCCAATAAAAGGCTCGCCTGATGAGGGGGGTCTACGCTGATTATCAGCGCATTAATTATCAGTGCAGCCCCATTAGCGATGCCGACAATGATGCCCACATGTGCCCACCTAGAGTGCCAACTAGTGCCCACCAAGTATGCCAACCCGTGTCCACCAGGGATGCCAATTAGTGCCCATCAGTAATGCTTGTCAGTGCATTCTCATCAGTGCTGCCAGTCAGTGCCATCTATTAGTGCCCATCAGTGCTGCTCATCAGTGCCCATCATTGCCCATCAGTGCCACCCTTCAGTGCCCATCATTGCCAACTATCAGTGCCCATCAGTGCTGCATATCAGTGCCCACCAGTGCTGCATATCAGTGCCACCTATCAGTGCCCATCAGTGCTGCATATTAGTGCCTCATCATCAGTGCCCATCAGTGCCGCCTCATCAGTGCCCATCAGTGCCCATCAGTGAAGGAGAAAACTTAAACTCATTTACTAAATAGTGTTTATTACAGAAACAAAGATAAACGGTAATTTTTTCAAAATTTTCAGACTTTTTTTATTTGTTTAGTAAACAATAAAAAACACAATGGTGATTAAATACCACCAAAAGAGAACTCTAATTGTGGGAACAAAATGACAAAAACTTAGTTTGGGTACAGTGTTACTTGACCACACAATTATCATTTAAAGTGTGACAGCGCTGAAAGCTGAAAATTGGCCTGGGCAGGAAGGGGGTGAAAATGCCCGATATTGAAGTGGTTAATAATGCGCTGTCCAAAGGTGTCTCCGATGCTCCTTCATCCAGAGTGTAGGAACAGGAGGTGTGTTACTGGCAGGATCACCGGGTGAAAGGAGAGGGAAAAAAAGCTTAAAAAGGAATTTAATGCAGCCACCACATCCAATGATTGGAATATATTCCATTTTTGGATTTTAGGTTTCATACCATTTTAACATTTTAATGATTGGGTTTTCCTTTAAATGACAAAAAAAAAATGTAAAAAATAAAAATAACATTGCCTATATTTTGTATATCAGGCAGAAAGACATATTGCAATGGATGAAGAAGCATTTCCTTTACTGAAGACATCTTCAAATTCCTTAAGGTTCATCAGTAAATTGGCGGAACCATGACATAGAGTAATTATTCCCAGGTTTACAAAATGAGGAAACCAGACTCGGATTGTAACAGTATCCACCCCTAACCCCAACAAGATCCACTCTATATCTTAATTAATAGAACATTCCCTTTTTAAGCCATTCCACTGGCTTCCCACACAAATTGTTTCCATGGAATAGCACTGTTATTAATTGAGGCGTTTGCACGCTATATTGAACTTACTGTAGTGATGTCATAATAAAAAATAGTCTACATTCAATAAATAGATTTACATACATCCAGCATTGTATTAGACTGGGATATGGGGATCGCTGTCTTTTGTTTGTTCAGAGGACAATAAAAAAGCGTATGTAAACCCAAGAAAAATATTACAGCATACTAGACCTTTGAAGTGGTGGCTGCATTTGTTTTTTTTAAAGCTTTTGAATCTTTTTTTTCTTTATTTTGCTACCAGTAACACACTTCCTATCCTAGGGTAACAATGCTTACTTAGGCCTGATTCACACCTATGCATTTTTGGTGCTTTTTACATTTTGCAGATTTGCACTACAGTCCATTTAACATGGTTTCCTATGGAACACGTGCAAATCTACAAAATGCAAAAAGCACTAAAAATGCCATAGGTGTGAATCAGGCCTGACTGTGCTGTATATATGGAGGTGCAGCAATGTCACAGCAGAACAAGACTACAATAACCCCCACCTTCTCCTCTCTACAACCTGGGTGGTGTCAGAAACCATGAAATCAGGCCAGGACAGAAGTACACTTAAATCACAATTGTTTAATAATAAAAGTAAAAAGAACAAACCTAGTCAAAACATAGCCAAAGTTCAGTAACCGGAATGGAAAGTCAGCCAAGCCAGAACTCAGGGATCAATGTAGTAGAACAGCAAGCAGGATCTGGAGCCAGAAGGGATGTCAGCAAAGCAAGTCTTGAACAGGATCGCAGGAGATAGTTTCTGTGATGTTGACCAAGGCAAAGACAGAGCTCCTCTGGACTGGACAGCTTAAGTCTCGGTTCACACCAGAGGCGGCACGACTTGCAGGTCGCCTCACCGAGGCGACCTGCACACGACTGCCCGGGCGACTTGCAAAACGACTTCTGTATAGAAGTCTATGCAAGTCGCCCCAAGTCGCCCCCAAAGTCGTACAGGAACCTTTTTCTAAGTCAGAGCGACTTGCGTCGCTCCGATTAGAACGGTTCCATTGTACTGTACGGGACGCTACTTGTCAGGCGACCTAGGTCGCCTGACAAGTCGTCCCAGTGTGAACCGAGGCTAAGTAGGCAGGACTGACGAGCAGGATATCATCAACAGCTGAGTAACTGTGGAGAGATAGGAGCTGGCAATTAGATGACAGCTGATCAGCCAGCTCAGAGAAGGAAGGGCTGAGCCAAGCCCTGACAGGTGTGTGTGTGGGGGGGGGGGTACTGTATTTCTCTATTCTAGCTAGGAACAATGTAACTGATAGGAATGGAGCACAAGCAGTGAGCACAAGAAGTTGTCAGCAGCTCACAAAATTTCTGGTAGGATCAACAGATAAATTTTTCCCTTAGGGATCAGGTGTAACAAAACAAGTTTAATAGTATATTTAACAGAACAAACAGGATGAGATAAGAGAAGTTCATTGTTAAATCAGTATTAAACTCAACATTTTCATTTTGCCTGATATTAAACGTTCTTTTGGATTTTTTTTTCTAACTCCTTCATGCCGACCGTACGCAAATATGTTGCCTCGGCTTGCAGGGGTTGTACCAGGGTGATGCATGCAGCTGCACGCATCACCCCCGGTACTGTTCTTTAGAGCCGACGATTGGCTTTCTTGGGATTGCGGTCAATGCAGCTAAAAACGCCACTCGGCTGTTATCCCAAGCAGCAGAAGGAGGCGTTGCCCCTTCCCGCTGTCTTCCGCAGCTCTGTCGTCCCACCGGGAGGCCCGAACGACCAGCCGACACGTGCGTCGGCTGGCCAGAGACCCGAATGAAGCCGCAATCGTCTTTGATCGGGTCTCTGATCTAGTAATCCAAAACGATGTCATGACATCAATTCTGGTTTACGGAAGACTTAAAGGCACCAAATGTAAAAAAAAAAAATTAGTATCCAAAACAGCCAAACTTGGCGTTTTGAATACATTCAAAGTCTTATAGACCCCAGATCTCTCGATAAAGAATACCTGTCACTGCCTATTACTGTCACAAGGAATGTTTACATTTTTTTTCAAAGGGTCAGTGTAAAAAATAAATAAATAAAATTACTAAGAAAATAATAAATAAAAAATGTAAAGCGCCCCATGATCCCTCCATGCTCGTGTGCAATGTTCAAACCACACATGTGAGGTATCGCCGCGATCGTTAGAGTGAGAGCAATCATTCTAGCACTAAAAGTCCTCTGTCATTTTAAAATGGTAACCTGTAAAAAATTTTGAAAGCGTTGCCTAAGGAGATCTTTAAGTACTGTAATTTGTCGCCATTCCACGAGTGTGCGCAATTTTAAAGCATGACATGTTAGGTATCTATTTACTCAGTGTAACATCATCTTTCACATTATACAATAATTTTTTTTTTCATGAAAGTGTATTTTTTTTTTTTCAATTGCGAGGTGGTTAAAAAGCAATTTTATGATCAGTTATGTTTATTCTTTTTTTTGTATCTATACGCTACACTTTGCAGCTTGACCGCAGTGTACTTTTTAACCAAATTGCTTGCAGATAGTTTAAGGTAATGGCATGTTTTGTTAATGAGCAATACACATAAGCCTGACTTTTTTTTATAATTTATAAAATAAATAGCATTTATTATATTCAAGAACAAAGGGAAAGGTTTAGCCTGTCTTATCTAGGCAGACAATTAAGCCCGGTAGCTAATTCTATGTTCTGAAGGGTGTTTCTTTATGAAAAGGTTATGTGTTCATTCAATGCAAAACTTCAAAAAAATTATAAAGGTGAAATTCTCTTAGTTAAAATTTTGTGAAACAATATTGGAAAGGTCAGCGGCACTCAACATGGAGCTGTGCTTTAATATATAACTAATTTAGGGAAATGCTGCATTTTTTAAAGGTTATCGGGCGGTTTAGAGCGCAAGGATTGTTTTGTAAGGGATTAATGTCCTGGGTATTTCAAAATGGCTCTGTCTAAACCGCTCATTAGATGGTAATTCTCTTGTTTCGATACCCGTGCTGAAAATACATACCGCTGAATGTCAACTGAAGTCGTGTTTTTCGTCAAGAGTGGTGTACCCGTATGTTAAATTTCTTGCTATTATTATTATTTTTTAAATAGGTACATTTAAAGGCGAACTAGAGTCCGAATAGACATCAAGGAAAAGGTTGAATGGTTACGGCGTAATTAATTTTGCTGCAAAATTTCAGATTTTCTTGAAGGAAGAAAAAACTCTTATGCCGCGTACACATGGTTGGAATTTCCAACAGAAAGAGTCCGATGTGAGCTTTCCATCGTATATTCCATCCATGTGTATGCCCCATTGGACATTTTCCATCGAAAATTCAGACGGACTTAGATAGAGAACATGTTCTATATTTTTCCAACGGAAAAAATTTACTATTGAAAAATATGCATGCTGTTCCGACGCGCCAAAAACAAGGCATGCTCTGAAGAAGCATGGTAAAACTAGCGTTCGCAATGGAGATAGCACATTCCTCACGCTGCAAATTCTTCGATCTTTTATTGCAGAGCATAATTATGTGCCTTATAATGCTATAATAATGAAGTTGTTTTGCTGCTGATATTCACACAGAGTTCTGACAAACTTATTTCTTTATTATTTATCGTGATCTCATGAATAATCTTTTATTCTTTTAAAGCCAGATCTCCATAAAAATGTTTTGAATTTTTTTTTTATAGTCATCTGTTTTTTTTTATTATTTCATCAAGATCTCCTGTTTTTTGTATTATTGAAAAATTATTTTCTAGTGATCTCCATACTTTTTTTTTTTTTTGTGTATGTCAAGTTTCCACAATAACATTATTATCTTGTATGTTTTAACCTCAAGGAGGTTGGTGTTGGTGTCCCTTGGTAATTAGACATTGTATTTTTGAAATGTACCTGCCTACTCACAAATAAACTGTCCTTTTTGTAGAAGAACACATAGGCAAGTATTTGTGAAAAATAAAATCTCCATTTATTCTGGGTAACAAAATAAAGAGGAAGACAACACTGGAGAAAGTTTTGGAATTTGCGAAGCCTGTTGGCCCCCAGGGCAGACATTAAGTCTGTGGAAAATAAAATTGTTAGCTTGAGGAGTCCATATAATTTTGAGCCCAATCTGGTCCAGGACTCCCCGAGATCAGATGATATCTATGTCCCCAGGCTGTGATACTACCACAGCCTGCATCTTTTGTCAGACCAGACTGAACCCAGGCGATCACTTTCTCCTCTTCACTGCAGCCTTCCCCCCACGCTTCCCTGCACCCTTCCCTGCAGCCTTCCCTGCAGCCTTCCTTGGAGGCTGTGGCTCTGGTGGTGGACTTGTGGCAGGAGGAGGAGGAGGATGGGCGAGCTCACATACATGGCTAATAAATCTATCAATGGGTCCGCGCTTCACACTTTTAAACACTGCTGCCCCCCTATGTAGGTAGGGAACACCTCAGTGTTACCCCAAAGAGGTTAAAATCAGAATATAGGGGATGGCGCTGTGTAAAACAAAGAGTGTGAAAGTGAGTGTTTTTAAAGTGACAAGTGCTTTGGTGCGTGATACAATCCTACATAAATAGAAAAATTAAATAATAAAATATAAAAAATAAATGATATAAAATGACAGAAATAAATTATATAAAAAATAAAAATGCGAATGGACCAAAAACTAATATACGTTGTAAAGTGATAAATCATTATTGAAATTCAAGTAAATATATATATTGAGCAACCACAATCCTTATTTTTCTAAATAGTAAGGCATGTGTTAATCAACTGCAAAGTGACAGGTGTTAAAGCTGAAAAGATTTAGTAGTGCACCACACACACTACACACTACAATTATGTGAAAAACCGTTGAAAAAGTGTATCAAAAAAATGTGTATCAGAGATATATCAAAAATATATATACCGGTATATAAAAATATAAAAATATAAAAATGTGTATCAAAAATTATGTGAAAATATATGTAGTCCCAAATAGTTCATCTAGTGATACAATATACAGTGCAATAGCGCATTTCCCAGAAGATTCTTCTTTATCAATGGAGATCCATGCAATACTTTTAGCAATTTCCCCCCAATCTGATTGCACTCACCGGAGCTCCCTGCCCCTGCAGGGGTATGAGCGTGTGATGTCAGCCTTTAATCGCTCCGATCCCACCGGTGCCAGTATCCTTCCACTTAGCCCAGTTCAGGTGAAGCACTCGTTGAGGAGGGGAGGGGGACTCACTGCCCCTTACTGCAGCACATATCCCAACCAGGCATCCACTTGGCTCCAGCAATGTGACGTCCTGGAGGAGCTCCCCACCAGACACGGACATCTCTGCGCTATTGCACTGTATAATGTATCACTAGATGAACTATTTGGGACTACATATATTTTCACATAATTTTTGATACACATTTTTATACTTTTATATATATATATTTTTGATATATCTCTGATACACATTTTTTTGATACACTTGCTTTATGGATTGGTTTTAATTTTCAACGGTTTTTCACATAATTGTAGTGTGTGTGGTACACTACTAAATCTTTTCAGCTTTAACACCTGTCACTTTGCAGTTGATTAACACATGCCTTACTATTTAGAAAAATAAGGATTGTGGTTGCTCAATATATATATTTACTTGAATTTCAATAAGGATTTATCACTTTACAATATATATTAGTTTTTGGTCCATTCACATTTTTATTTTTTATATAATTTATTTCTGTCATTTTATATCATTTATTTTTTATATTTTATTATTTAATTTTTCTATTTATGTAGGATTGTATCACGCACCAAAGCACTTGTCACTTTAAAAACACTCACTTTCACATACATGGCTGTTCTCAGTCAGCTGGCCCCTCAACCCCTTCTGAAGGGCCTGAGCAAAAATTCCCTCACAGAGGAAGCGTTGGCCCTCCTCCAATTTCTTCAATCTAGTGGCTAGATAGCAGCCATAGTCCTCTTCAGCATCGGGGGGGGGGGGGCTTCTGAGGACATCATTTGCTTCCCTAATGAGGCCCAGTGCTGCCTCCTCCGTGATCGTCCCCTTCCTGGACCTTTTTGTTGTAAGGCGGAGGGGAGGCACCTGTGATTGGGTGAGGCCACAGGGCCCGCCCACCTCCTGGCTGACACTGGGCCCGCCCACCTCCTGGCTGACACTGGGCGCGGCCACCTCCTGGCTGATACTGGGCATGGCCTCCTCCTGCCTGCCACTTTTCAGACCCTCCTCCTGGCTGAGCTCATCCTGTGTATAAAAAGGGACATAGTTTTAGTTTTTGGTTTATCAATCACACACAATTTTCAGCTCATGACTTGCAAATTGAATGTTAATAAATAGAAAAGACTATTATTCTGAGCCCAGCATTTTTCATTCTTGTCCCAAACATTTTTGGCCACTACTGTCTATTGATATGTACTTTTTTTAAATCATTAATTTGTTATCAATTATAACATCTAGTTAACATCATTAATATTAGAACAATAAATATGTATAAAAATAATATACCTGGCTCCAGCTTGGCGCGTCCACTTTTTCCAGGATGGAAGGCCCAGGTTGTTCCTTGTCAGCCTCTGCTGGGGTTGAGGCAAGGGTGGAGGGAAGGCTGCAGGGAAGGGTAGAAAGTGATTCCCTGGCTTCAGTCTGGTCGTCCAGAAACCGCAGTTTGTTGAAGTACCACAGCCTGGGTACATACACTTGTGCTGCTCCAGATCTGAGTGATTTCTGGATCTTATTATGCTCCTTCTTATACATGTTTCTCAAGATCCCAATTCTCTTTTCCAAGAACATAATGGTTGCATCGGGGACCCGAGTCTTCACAAATTCCAGAAGTTTCTCCAGCATTGACCTCCTAGCTTGTTTATTTTAATATAAGCTGTGTTTCACCTCCCACAAATTCCTCATCTCCCTGTACCTGTCTATGAAACTGGCCATGAATTCTGGGTCCTTAAAGTGATTCATATTTGCTGTAAGACAATACACCAGACAAAAACACTAATGTCAGCCTAAACTCTCATAATCTTATCCCAATATAGGCCT
This sequence comes from Lithobates clamitans, assembly GCA_037952925.1. NCBI lineage: Eukaryota > Metazoa > Chordata > Amphibia > Anura > Ranidae > Lithobates > Lithobates clamitans. Next base: position 752,360 of record JBBGZY010001079.1, on the reverse strand, counting down.
CAATCTTGAAGCAGTATAGGCCACTGATGGCCCAAGTTAAAATTTTACCTTCATTTAGGACGCTCGCCACTTCCGTTCCTCCTTCCTTCGCACACAGAACGTAGGTATGACACATGTGTTAGCTTGATTTACACTGCGCATGCATAAAACTCCACCCGCCCCTGACATTCTTTCTTGTCTATTCCCTGCCCCTTCTCTTTCGGTGCGCAGTAGGAGTGACAGGGCGGAGACAGAGCAGGTGTGTGTTAATTTCAGTAAGGAGGAGGAGGAAAGCCCGGAGACAGAAACGTCCCGATCCTGGAGGAGAAGATTTAAAGCCTCAAATATGGCCTTTGTAGAGATGGTGGAGATGGTGGACATCTTGAGGAGGAACGACTATGATGGGAAGCATGGACCGTACTTAAACCCAAATGTGAGAAAGGCCAAGATCACGACTAAAGTTGTAAAGATTCTGCACGGGAATTTGGGGGTAAGAAGATCCAAGGAGCAACTGAGGAAACGCTGGTCGAACCTGAAACTGAGGGAGCAGGATCAATATAGAAGAATCAAGAGAGTGCTTCTAAAAAGTAAGTACTTGTCGTGTGTTCCTATCATTATTATTATACTCGCATGCTGCTCCATGTGCTTTTCTTTACTGTTGTACAGTTTAAAATGGTGACTTTCATGCTCGTGGGCACAGTAATCGGTCGTAGTAAACATTGTTCGCTCATTAAATACAATGTTTTGGGCAGATACTGGTTAAACACATTTGGTCATGCCATTTGTATAAAAATACGTTTTGTACATTGCTGTCTAGATGTGTTTGTAACTAGAATGAAATGCAAGCTTGATTCAGTGTAATGTAAGGAGAGGACACTCAGAAGCTGTTTACACATCTGGATTCAGGAACACTAGTGTGGGACACAAGAACAAACATTTTTAGGTGTCCCACACAGGTGCTCCAGTGGATACTTGGGGTGTCTCCATGTGTGAAAATTGTCACAAAAAGGTAAGTATTCCAGCTTTGGTAAGGTAAAAAATCATGTCTTCAGCTTGGAACTCTTCCAAAACAGACAATTGTACACCACTACCCAGCAATGTTTCATATAATTATTTCTGGACTCAAATATCTGTGTGCTAAGTATACCTTTTGTTTCATTCTCATAGGGGAGAAAAGACTCGGAGGACACCACTCAGAGGACACCAGAAAACCCCCACCTCAGAAAGAAGGGGAACTCTTCACAACACCATAATAATAAGCTTCACAATATAAGGGGACAGCAAAGCCAACAGATGGTGAAAAATGTGGTTCGTTATCCTGAGAAAGTTCCTGAAATCATCAGGATTATTCTCCTGGATCTCACGCAGCAAAGGCATATGAGAGAATTGGTCACGCTGGAGTAACCATTTCTTGGTCCATGAATTCCTCCCCACCCTGTTCATGGACTGGGCTTGGGTCTAAGTATGAACCCCAAGCCCCCACATAGCACGAACTATATGATGAGTACGTCTCCGCAACATGGCTTCAAAACGGTCGGCTGCTCAGAACGAACGAACAGAGCGCACTGAAGAACAGTAAGGTCTGTGAAGAGCGAGCTGAAAATCAGAAATGAGTGGACAAGAACACACTGAAAAACAGTTACGAACTAACTACACGCACTGAAGAACAGATACAAACCCCACAAGCACAAACTGAAGAGCAGTAATGGACTAAAAAGCACGAAAGCTGAAAAGCGCGAATCGTCTCTCACCAAGCTTCTACTAAACACGATAAACACGAGATTAGCAGAAGGAGCCCAAAGGGTGGCGCACTGGCTATTGAACTCCCTTTTTCTAGTCCCGTTTTACGTGTTGTATGTCACCACATTCTGGACAGCCGGAATTTGGTGTGACCGTATGTATGCAGCTTGAGCGGAATTCCATCGGAACTCCGTCGGAAAAACCATCAGAGTTTATTCCGACGGGAAAACCGGTCGTGTGTACAGGGCATCAGGTTTGCTCCTTAAGGTGTTTAGGAAAATTTTTATTTATTTTTTTTTTTGGTATATGGGTTTTTTTTCAGGTGAGTTAATTTAGAGTTGTTTAGTTTTTATTTATTCTGTGCTCTTTTTATTTATTTTTCCCTGTTTGGTGTATATGCGATGCATATCTGATTCAGTTTGTTTCGTTTTGATTAGCTGTGATTGACCAGAGATAATCACATGGTACAGATGGGCTGTGATTGGCCCTGTTTGTACCATGTGATCGCAATGAGCAATCACAGCTAGCAACACAATTGTACACAATGGATGGCATGAAAGGAAGCCATCCTTTGTGTACAACTGTCACGTGACCTGCTGTGAGTGGTCACAGCAGTCAAAATTGAGTTGCAGTTCAGTGAGTAAAATAAGTATTTGATGCCCAAGCAAAACATGACTTAATAATTGGTGGAGAAACCCTTGTTGGCAAGCACAGAAATAAGATGTTTCTTGTAGTTGGTTACCAGGTTTACACACATCACAGGAGGGATTTTGCTCCACTCTTCTTTACAGATCTTCTCTAAATCCCTAAGGTTTCTTGGCTGTCACTTGGCTGCAACACGAAGTTTCAGCTCCCTCCTTAAATTTTCTATAGGATTAAGGTCTGGAGACTGGCTAGGCCACTCCATGACTTTAATGTGCTTCTTCTTGAGCCACTCCTTTGTTGCCTTTGCGGTATGTTTTGGGTTATTATCATGCTGGAAGACCCATCCTCAACTCATCCTCAGGGTTCTGGCTGAGGGAAGAAGGTCCTCATCCAAGATTTTACTATACATGGCCCCGTCCATTGGCCCCTCAATGTGACAAAGTTAGCCTGCACCTTTAGCAGAAAAACAGCCCCAAAGCATAATGTTTCCACCTCCGTGCTTGACTGTAGGGATGTGTTCTTAGGGCCATAGTCGGCATTTTTCTTCCTCCAAACACAGCGAGTCGAGTTAATGCCAAAGAGCTCAATTTTGTTCTCATCTGACCACAGCACTTTCTCACAATCTTTTTTCTGAATCATTTAGATGTTAACTGCCAAACTTCAGATGGCCCTGTACATGTGCCCAAAAAGTGTAGCTGCTGACTTTTAATAAATCGGACACTTACCTGTCCCATGGTCCAGCCTTGCGGGCGTTCGGAAGCCCCGCCCTTCTCCCCCTTCTCTCTATGGCACCGGCATTCTTACTGTGGGTGCACACACTATGCATGCGCGAATCACGCTGCGAATGGCCGGGCAATCTTCTGGGACCTGTGACGTGTCCCAGAAGATTGCAGGGAGGGAGGGGGGAGAGGTGAACTTCCTTCCGGTCCTGCGGAGCCCCGGGAAGAAGTTAGAGCTGGAAACCTCTAAAAAGAAGGTATCCACTCCCCCCTAAAAAAATGAAATGCCAAATGTGTCATGTCAGGGGTCATCTGCACTTAAAGTGGAAGTTCCATTTTTGGGTGGAACACCGCTTTAATGCAGATAAGCCACCAAGTGAGTTTAATTACCACCTTAATCAGAACCTGTGTAATTAATATATGTTTAGTTTTAGGGATGAGGTGGTAACCCTAGTGGGAACTGGTTAAGGCATCTTCCAAGCATGATACTTAAAGGAATTGTACATTTTTATTGTGTCACTTTAAGCCTCAATAAAAAATACGCGCCCTGACGAACTGAATTTTTTGCATTGGCACATTTCCCTTCTGGCAGTGCCCAGCTAGCTGTACCCTTTTGTTTGATAATCCCTGGGCTTTATATGTAAATGAAGAGAATTGATTTCCAATATTTGCCTTCAATTGACGTTGAGTAGGATTTGCATTGGAATTCACAATCTACAATTTTTTTTGCTGTGTTCACTGAATGTATCCGCCAATCCAGTCCAAGCAGATTCTCCCATCACTACTCCCAACCAGGAATCAGTTTCAACTAAATATTTTAAATAAAAATATTGCCTTATCAATGACACACGCCAGTGAAAGTCTAAAAATACTTTTAAATCTCCTTTTCTTTTTTACTTTGAAATGGTCACCATGTTTAGTTTTGTTTACAAATTGGTGTCCTTAGGGAAAATCGAAGTTGACAGTGTATATGAAAAATATTGATTCTCGCCAAGGACGCAGACACCTGCCGAGAGTTCAGCTCGCTGCTGAAAATGCGCTATAGATTTGATATGAAGTGAGAGCAATCATGGCAGCAATTAACATGACACTTCACTAAAATGCAAAAGGATTTCGTACAGTGATAGCACAAAGGTGATAGAAAAACAAAATGTTCTATTTGAATGTTTGTTGGACATTGATTGCTTTGTTGGAGTCTGAAGCTGAAAACGGGACCTTTTTCTTGATTTCCTAACTGCTTATTTTAATTGTAACAGCAAATTTCTCCCTTACAGCCAAATGATCTTATGGGCACTGGAGGGGGATTCAGCTGTTGGGTTCAATTGATGGCTACCTTGCCCAATCAAAGCAAATTCATAGAATCTGTTTAGAAACCCTGCCAAATGAGTGATTCTCACTTTGCTGGGGCTCCCCCATTGCTCCTTCCTAAAATTCCCAGTGTGGGCTGGAGCTGGAAACCAAGGGGGATCTGTAATAATAAATATAGTGTTTTACGTATTGTGTTGTCCCGTCTATAGGCAACTTCCAGTACCTGGGACAATAACAATATTCTCAAAAGTAAAGCCTTTAATTTGTCATTAATATCAAATTTACGGAGGGGTGTGTTGTTCGGTGAGTGGGCGGGCCAGTCATGGTTGCGCACACGGTGTGTTATTATGAGGCTCCGATTTTGGTGAGGCTTGACACTCATCGAATGGCAACCCCCAGATGGAGGCTTGCCTTTTCTCCTCCCATACATGTGTACTCTGGGTACGTATGGCGCCGTATTCATACTGGCACATGCGTAGTACCGGAATCACACATGCGCTGCACCTCTGACCGGGAGTGAGTTGTGAAGCGCATATGTGTTGATGGGAACGAGGCGTGGCTATATTACTAGGAACGTTTTAATGGTATGTAATGCTGGTGAGTGATACCGCCAATCAACTAATTACCAATTTTTAAAAGACTATATATATATATATATATATATATATATTTATATATATATATATATACGCAATGACCCCTGTAGATGGATACCCCAGATGACAAAACGCGTCGGGTTCACTCTTTATCCAGGCCATTGCGTTCTACATGCTGCTTGTGTGTTGGCTTTTATGATAAACTTATTTTCTATGGATTTGAGGTAAGTGTTCTACTTTTTTCAATAAATATCCCCAATACAAAAAGGCTCTTTTTGCTTTTATGACCCATTGGAACTTCAATACATCCGACTGAGTGGCAATCCAGTACCATTATGAGGCCGTGATGCGGGATCCTTTCAACTGCTTCCATATCCATTGCTTGAAGTCTACGCGCTTTGCTGTTATAGCATTCCGATAAGCGCAATACTTGCTTTCGGTGGTGGATACTCACAGACGAGGGTGGGTATGGACTGTCACTAATGCCATCTCTAGTCACTTTTTCTGCACTGGAATTTGTCACTTTGGACTTTCTTTACATATTTATGCTTTGAATATCACATGATATGTTACGGTGTGGCACTGTATGGATTTTAAAATTTTGGACATATGTTTTAACTCATATCATTTATATTGTTTTGGCACTCTGCTGACTCATATATTATTGTATTAGTCAGTTTATAATTGATATCTAATTTCTAGCTCTGCATCTATATATAGTGGGGAAAATAATTATTTGACCCCCTGCAGATTTTGTAAGTTTGCCCACTTACAACACTGTGTATTGTCCCCGGCTGCGAAGAAGGAAGAATCAAGGAGTGAGCATTGGTAAGGAGAGTAGCAGGGTGGGGGCACTTTACAAAGTCATGGCCGTTTTGCCCTTAATAGGCAAGGTGACAGTGTTGCTTTAACCACTTCAATGCTGGCCACTTTCACCCCCTTTCTACCCAGGCCAATTTTCGGCTTTCAGTGCTGTCACGTTTTAAATGACAATTGAGCGGTCATACAACACTGTACCCAAATAACATATTTAGCATTTTTTTGAGACAGATAGAGCTTTCTTTTGGTGGTATTTAAGCTCTTCCAAAACACGCTATAGCTGAATGATGGTTATAGCGCAGTCGCACATTTCCGGTAGGCCGTCTATTGATGTCCTCCTGTGATTGCGCTTCCTGCGTGTCCCCTGTGGACACAACTAATCACAGATAGAGATAAAGAGCCAATCAAAGCAAAGATATTTACCATGTGACCAGCTGTTTTGAATCACAGCTGGTCAGAGTGTAAACAGGATTTGCCTGTTATCGGCAGGTCCCCCCGTGGTAAGGACTGCCAGTAAGCGACAATCCACACAGGGGACATCTACACTGATAATCAGGGCACTTATCGTCAGTATCCTGATTATCAATGCAACCCCATCAGTACCCCCAATCAGTGCTGCCAATCAGTGCCCATCAGTGATGCCTAGCAGTGCCACCTAACAGTGTCACCTATCAGTACCCATCAGTGCCCACCAGTGCCACCCATCAGTGCCCATAATTGCTTTCTATCAGTGCCCATCAATGCTGCCTATCAGTACCCATCAGCGGCACCTATCAGTGCCGCATATCAGTGCAGCCTCATCAATGCTGCATTATCAGTGCCTATCAGTGAAGGAGATAAATTACTTAATTTCAAAATTTTATAACAGAAACTAAGAAATGTTTATTTTTTTTTCAAAATTGTCGTTTAGCAATAAAAAAACCCAGTGGTGCTTAAATACCACTAAAAGAAAGCTCCATCTGTCTCAAAAAAATGCTAAATCTTTCATTTTGATACAGTGTTGCATGACCGCCCAATTGACATTCAAAATACGACAGCGCTGAAAGCTCAAAATTGGTCTGGGCAGGAAGGTGGTGAAAGTGCCTAGTAGGCAAGTGGTTAATCACTACTGAGTTTTTCTTATTTTTTATTCTTACTTCCTGTTGCAAACTTTGTAATTGTTCTGTTTTACTGATGTGTGCTAATGAGGCTGCACTGATGAGCACTGATGAGGTTGCACTGATGAGGCTGCACTGAAGGACACAGGTGAGGCAGCACTGATGAGGAGGCACAATGACATGGCTGCACTGATGAGCACTGATGAGGTTGCACTGATGAGGCTGCACTGATGGGCACTGATAAGGCTTCACTGATGAACACAGGTGAGGCGGCACTGATGAGGAGGCACAACAACATGGCTGCACTGATGAGGTGGCACTGATGGGCACTGATAGGCAGCACTGATTGGCACTGATAAGCTGCTCTGATGTGCACTGATGGGGCTGCATTGATAATCAGTGCTCCGATTATCAATGTAAACAATTTACTCAATTTGCCCTGTCAGACTTGTCGGTTATCGGCTCTCCTGTGACCTGTGTGTGTGATTAAACACAGCTGATCACATGGTAAAGGGATGCTGTGATTGGCCTTTTACTGCGATCTGTGATCAGCTGTGTCCAAAGCTTTTTATGCATTAAGATAAAAAACCTTTTGTGTGCAGCAGCCCCCCCCAGCACCTCCTAATACTTACCTGAGGTCCCTCTAGATCCAACGATGTTGTAGGAATGTCTCGGCTGTTCTGGACTCCCCTCCTCATTGGCTGAGGCAGCAGCGCGGCGCCATAGACTCCTGCTGCTGTCAATCAAAGTTAGTCAGCCAATGAGAATAGAAAGGGGGCAGGGCCGGGCCACAGCTCCGTGTCTGAATGGACACAGGGAGCTGTGTCTCGGCTCGGGTGCCCCCATAGCAAGCTGCTTGCTGTGGGGGCACTCGATAGGAGGGAGGGGCCAGGAGCAGTGAAGAGGGACCCGAGAAGAGGAGGATCTTGGCTGCTCTGTGCAAATCAACTGCAACAGAGCAGGTAAGTATAACATGTTTGTTATTTTTAATTTAAAAAAAAATAGACTTTAAAATCACTTTAAAGTAAATGTCTGACCAAAAAGAAAATCTACAGTATACCCCTGCACTGCATTTACCCTTTACCATGTTTTGTTTCCTAAAATGGACCTTGCACTACAGTTATGCTTGACTTACAGGAAGAGTCAATATTTGCATAAAATATTTAGCTACATGTTCTCCTGGATCTACTGCCACTTTTGACATGCTGTTAGTCAGCAAGGGCTACTGTCCTTTGTACTTTTCACAGCGAAAGCCGGATTGGGTCTCTGCCCCCCCCGTCTGCCCATATAGATTTCAGAATCAAGCCTTACTTCAAACCACTTGTACAGCAAGCAGCCTTAATACATAATTGGTTAAATAATCATACAGTACAAATCGGTGTGCTCTTTCCAGTAACTGTATCCATTATGTGCTATTCAGCACTATCTGCCATGCAGGATCGCTGTGCTCGCTCCCTGTGCATTGTGTTGTGTTCGGCTTACATTTCTTAGCCACTTGAGATAATAATTTATTGACTGTGGTTTTGCAGCAGTTTAATTTACTGACTATAAGAGGAGATTGGGAGACAGAGAAGTGGAGCTTAAGGAGGTTATTTAGCAAACTTTCCTGGCATTGGAGAGATGTGCCATTCACCGGGGACAGAATAAATATTTGTAAACAGCTAAAAAAAAAAAAATATATAGTACCGCTGGTTTTTGACAGATTTTCCCCAGATAAAGGGACACGGCTAGCGTTAGCTATTCTTCCAGTTAGCGGCTGAGAGACAAGTGGATCCGAACCTTACTGATGCCATCGCATCTGAGCTCTTCTTCCTGACTTCTGCATTGAGATGACGTAGTGTCCGTCCCGGGAGCCGAGGTATTGTGGAGCCGCGTGCAAAAGGGGCGCACACATATGGCCCCCAGAACACAAGCTGCCAATCTTGGTAGGGAACCAGAGTGATGGGGGAGTGGCAACTACCAAAGAATCTAAAACCTCTTTTTGGCCCTGGTCTCTCATTCAACATATCCCCACCGTTAACTCCCTGTATGTAAGTACCCAGGACTGGCAAATTTGCCTTCTACTGTTATGTTCAGTGTTACACTAGACTAATTATAATTATACTCTTTATAGATACTCGTGAGCATCCATCCCTGATGAGTGTTCATACACGAAACGCGTCGGTCATTTTTAGGATGCCAATACATGCCTGTATCAGCAATCAAACCAGTCTATTGTTTACCAAGCAATCAAGTTTATATCTTTTTACATCATGCTATTTATATTGCAATGTGCCGCGCCACTGACGTGTATATATATATATATATATGAATTTTATAGGAATTATTCATCAATTCTTTCCATATAATCATGTGTTGCCAAGTTGATATTATCATGTATCCTTGATGTCCATGTTATACATGTATTTGCATATGTAGTTTTATGATCCAAACATTTTTTATTTGTTATATACCATTGATATGTACTTTTATGTATCCTCCATGTCATTAAACATGTTTTTCCAACTACATACTCCCACAATGTCAAGAGCCTCATTTAAAGTCCCAACCTCCTTTCTCATTTAATTGATTCCCCATTAGGGTCAGCCAACCCAGTTTTAAGACAACCCTGTCACTGCACTGTGTGACAGCTGCAGTAACAAAAAGGGGGTCAGCTGCACTAAGGGCTGAGGGTCTGTATATATATATATATATATATATATATATATATATATATATATGTACAGTGTCTTGAAAAAGTATTCATACCCCTTGCAATTGTCCACATTTTAGCATGTTGCAACCAAAAACGTAAATGGATTTGATTTGGATTTTATGTGATAGACCAACACAAAGTGGCACATAATTGTGAAAGGGAAGGAAAATGATAAATGGTTTTCAATTTTTTTTTATAAATAAATATCTGAAAAGTGTGGCGTGCATTTCTTTTCAGCCCCCTTTACTATGATACCCCTATCCAAATTCTAGTGGAACCAATTGCCTTCAGAAGTCACCTAATTAGCAAATAGAGTCCACCTGTGTGTAATTTAATCTCAGTATAAGTACAGCTGTTCTGTGTAGCCCTCAGAGGTTTATTAGAGAACCTTGGTGAACAAACAGCATCATGAAGGCCAAGGAACACACCAGACAGGTCAGGGATAAAGTTGTGGAGAAGTTTAAAGCAGGGTTAGGTTATAAAAAAAATATCCCAAGCTTTGAGCATCTCACAGAGCACTGTTCAATCCACCATCTGAAAATGGAAAGAGTATGGCACAACTGCAAACCAACCAAGACATGGCCATCCACCTAAACTGACAGTCCAAGCAAGGAGAGCATTAATCCGAGAAGAGCCAAGAGGCCCATGGTAACTCTGGAGGAGCTGCAGAGATCCACAGCTCAGGTGGGAGAATCTGTCCACAGGACAACTATTAGTCGTACACTCCACAAATTTGGCCTTTATTTGTGGCAAGAAGAAAGTCATTGTTGAAAGAAAGCCAAAAGAAGTCCTGTTTGCAGTTTGTGAGAATCCATGGGGGGACACAGCAAACATGTGGAAGAAGGTGATCTGGTCAAATGAAATTGAATGTTTAGGCCTAAAAGCAAAACACTATGTGTTCCGGAAAACTAATGCCCTGTACACACGGTCGGACTTTGTTCAGACATTCCGACAACAAAATCCTAGGATTTTTTCCGATGGATGTTGGCTCAAACTTGTCTTGCATACACACGGTCACACAAAGTTGTGGGAAAATCTGATCATTCTAAACGCGGTGACGTAAAACACGTACGTTGGGACTATAAACGGGGCAGTGGCCAATAGCTTTCATCTCTTTATTTATTCTAGCATGCGTGGCACTTTGTCCGTCGGATTTGTGTACACACAATCGGAATTTCCGACAACAGATCAGCCTGTCAGTGCTCAGACCATACGCCGCACACTACATCAAATTGGTCTGCATGGCTGTTGTCCCAGAAGGAAGCCTCTTCTAAAGATGATGCACAAGAAAGCCTGCAAACAGTTTGCTGAAGACAAGCAGACTACGGACATGGATTACTTGAACCATGTCCTGTGGTCTAATAAGACCAAGATAAGCTTATTTGGTTCAGATGGTGTCTAGCGTGTGTGGCGGCAACCAGATGAGGAGTACAAAGACAAGTGCGTCTTGCCTACAGTCAAGCATGGTGATGGGAGTGTCATGGTCTGGGGCTGCATGAGTGCTGCCGGCTAGCGATGAGCCCGATGTTCGAGTCGAACGTTGGGTGTTCGCCTGTTCACCGAAAATAGCGAACAATTTGGGGTTGAAAGCCGCGGAACACCCTTTAAAAGTCTATGGGAGAAATCAAAAGTGCTAATTTAAAAGGCTAATATGCAAGGTATTGTCATAAAAAGTGTATGGGGACCCGGGTCCTGCCCCAGGGGACATGTATCAATGCAATAAAAAGTTTTAAAAATGGACGTTTTTTCGGGAGCAGTGATTTTAATAATGCTTAAAGTGAAACAATAAAAGTGTAATATTACTTTAAATTTCATACCTGGGGGGTGTCTATAGTATGCCTGTAAAGTGGCGCATGTTTCCCATGTTTAGAACAGTACAAGAGCAAAATGTAATTTCTAAAGGAAAAAGTCATTTAAAAGTACTCGCGGCTATAATGAATTGTCCGTCCTGGCAATACACATAAAAGTTCATTAATAAAAACGGCATGGGATTCCCCCACAGGGGAACCCCGAACCAAAATTAAAAAAGAAATGCGTGGGGGTTCCCCCAAATTCCATACCAGGCCCTTCAGGTCTGGTATGGATATTAAGGGGAACCACATGTCAAAATTTAAAAAAAATGGCGTGGGGTCCCCCCAAAAATCCATACCAGACTCTTATCCACACAACCTGGCAGGAAAAGAGGGGGGGATGAAAGAGCGCCTCCCTCCTGAACCATACCAGGCCACATGCCCTCCAAAGCACCTTGTCCCTATGTTGATGGGGACAAGGGCCTCATCCCCACAACCCTTGCCCGGTGGTTGTGGGGGGTCTGTGGGCGGGGGGGCTTATAGGAATCTGGAAGCCCCCTTTAACAAGGAAACCCCCAAATCCCGCCCTCCCCTCCGTGTGAAATGGTAACGGGGTACAAATGTACGCCTACCATTTCACAAACAATGTGTAAAAATGGTAAAAAAAACACAAGACATGGCTTGGGACAAGTCCTTTATTAAAAAAAAAAAAACTGTCCCACAAAGTTTTCTTTTTCGACCTCTCACTCCGATGGACCGAAAAAGAAAAAAAAAAGCCGCACGCTGCCTACGATCCGCCGTAATGACTGGCCTCTCAGGTGACAGCTCTTTTATAACTGAGGGCGGGGCCACATGATGACGTAGTGTCAGAGGGGGCGGGGTCACCCGGTCCGCCCCCCCTGACGCATGGGGACATCCCTATGGCATTTCCTGTAGTGTTAGAGGGGGCGGGGTCACTCGGTTACATAATCGGGTGGCCCCGCCCCCTCTAACCGGGTGGCCCCTTAGTGTTTATAAGGGTCTCAATTCCAGGCCAAAATTGGGGTTTCTGTATTTAAGTATCCCTATTCCTTGTGGATCACCAATTGGTTACAGTGAGGAGCTGGATGATTGGTAAAGCCTGATCGGTTTTGCGGGCATAGGCCGGCTGCTTCAGAGGCAAATCGAGGTTAAAGTGGAAGTAAACCCATCCATTAACAGTTTCAGAAAACAATTACATTTCCGGCATGTGCTGGAAATGTAACACTCCCATTGGTTGTGCTCTCAAACTGTCAAACCATCCAATGGCTGGTGTCATGACTGATCACATGCGCAGCATCATGACAGTTGTAGATTAAACAGAGGCCAAGATGGCAGCTTCCTTGGCCGAACACGATAGGAGGGTTTACGCCCACTTTAAGAATGGCCACCATGTGTTCAAATAGGTTTTAAAATGGCCGCCATGGCGCACGCGCGTACCACCCCACGTACGTCACCACGCCCTAAGCGACTGCATGTTTGTGTTCAGATGAGTGGTTGAAGGGAAGTAAAAACTGCAACTCAACTGCATGGTTTTACACCCTCCTGGCCACACATGTGAATGAACCCTTTGGGTGTAGATTAGTTCTAATGCAGGTAAACACACAGAAATGCTACATATCCTACAAATGTGCTAAACTGTAGCTCATAAACATGAGGCAGGCACACACTTATAAATAGAGTTTTGTCTTGAAATTAATTTTCATGCAGCACAGTGCATTGCATTTTACTGCAGGGGAAAGGACAAGTGAATAGGCCCTTCCTACCAGCTCTGTAACTGCAAAAGAAAATGTATTACTTTTTTTTTTATCTCGTTACCTTTACTTTGATATAAATGTAGCAGTCCAAGTTTATCGTCTGGGAAGAATATGATACATTTAGATTACACAGGAAATTACATTTACATGACAATTGTTTCCTACCTTCCTATTTTCCCATTTTCAGGCACCGCACACATGAAAATGGCATAAGTGGAATGATAAACACTAGAAATATAATGTATTCACATGGAGATGTTTCACAAGACACGTGCCCGAAGATGATATCAGCTAAAGAGCTAAGAAAAGAAAAGGCATTAAAATATGACTTGTTTTTTCAGCTATTTGTTGTTTTTGTTATTCTACCCCTTCCCACCCACCCCCGGTGTCCCTTTGATAGGTTCTGTATGCCTGGGAGGTGGATAGGATCTGCTGATCACATGACCATTGATTGGATGCCACATAGTCACATGGTTGGAACCTTTATTACCTCTGAGAACCCCACTAGACCCAGAGTTTCATGACTACAAGCTTTGCTAACTGCACCACAACGACCACGACTGGACCCCAATAAATACATAAAATAAACAAAAAATGTTCAGTGCTACTTACAATGTGAACTACCGTATTTATCGGCGTATAACACGTACTTTTCCCCCCCTGAAAAATAGGGGGGAAGTCACGGGTGCGTGTTATACGCTGATAGTGTACCTCGGAGGGGAAGGAGGGGGATGAGTGCCGCAGAGCGCCACCAGAATTCACCGAGCTGTCATCCTCTGTATAATCGGCTCCCACTCAGCTCTGACATCACACACACAGTCCCGCCCTCTGCCACCAGCATTGGACCAGTGGTCTGTCAATCCCAGGAGCTGCCAACGCCGATGGCAGAGGCGGGACTGTGTATGTGACTACCGACTGAGAGCCGAGTAAACAGGAGATGGCGGCTTCGTGATTTCCTGCATGAGAGATGGTGAGGCTGCAGATGGGCATCAGGCTGCATTGATGGGAGATGGACGCAGATCAGGCTGCAGATGGGCACAGATCAGGCTGCATTGAGGCTGCAGATGGGCACAGATCAGGCTGCATTGAGGCTGCAGATGGGCACAGATCAGGCTGCATTAAGGCTGCAGATGGGCACATATCAGGCTGCATTGAGGCTGCAGATGGGCAATAATCAGGCTGCATTGAGGCTGCAGATGGGCAATAATCAGGCTGCATTGATGGGCACTGACCATTATTTTGCTTCAAAGTGGTTTATTTTTATCCTGAAAATTCCCTCTTAAATTGTTATACGCTGATAAATAGGGTAATTAAGTGAATCATACACATACATTACCATCATCAGAATACATAAATCAAAAAATACTAAAATATTTTCACATAAATTCTCATTTAAAAATCATAAATTATATACAAGTGTAGTCCGGAAGTCCACTCAGTGATCGGGTAAATCTGTAACTCAAATCAAATATTGTGCAGTGTGTTTAAAGCAAACGTGCAAATCCTCCACCCAGTGCTAACTAGACATGCAGAACGGAAACATTTGTTTTGTTTAGTTTCACATAGATTTATTATGTTAATAATTTTATTTTGTTGATTCGTTTTGGAATTTGTTTAGTTTCGTTTTATTAAATTTTGTTTTGTTTATCAATTTTCTAATGAATTCAAAATTTTAGGAACAGTTCGAATTCGGATTGGTTGAAAAATGATCAACCGATTTGAATTCTGTGTGAAGAATAGCTGGTCGTTAGGGAGAGGGCCAAGAAGCCGACCCTGCAACCCTAACAACCAATGAGTCATCAGCTGTTAGCGGTCATCAACCCAGCATGCCCCAGTTGGTGATGTTACAAGGGGGAAGGGTCGCCCGCTGTTGTCATCTGGTGACTCTGCAGCGGGTGACATAAATGAGGATGGATCTACATTGGGGGACATTACTTTTTATTTTTTAATAATGGAATTTTCAAAAACTCATGTACTGTCATTATTCACTTTTTACCCTTTTTTGGTGAAAGGGTAGGGGTACTATGTACCCCATACTCATTCACATGGGGGGGCAAGATCTAAGGGCTTTCAGATTCCGATAAGCCCCCCACCCGCAGACCCCCACAACTACCGCCCAGGGTTTTGAGGAAGAGGCCCTTGTACCCATCAACAGCCCACCCTGTCCCAAAGAACCCCCTCCATGTTGAAGCATGTGGCCTGGAATGATTCAGGAGGGGGGTGCTCGCTCATCCCTTCCCTTTCTTGACCTGTCGGGCTGCATGCTCGGATAAGAGTCCAATATGCCATTTTTTTAAAAAAAATTGCCGTAGGGTTTCCGATGGAATCCACACCAGACCCGAAGGACCTGGTATAGATTGGGGGGAACCTCACGCTTTTTTTATGACTTTTATATTGCCGGCATTCTTTCATTTATATTTCAGCTCTCAGCGGGGAAGCCCTCTGACAGCTAATGACTCATTGATTGATTTCTGGCCCACTCCTTAACAATGAGATATTCTTCACACAGAATTTGAATCAGTCGGTAGATAATTTTTTGATTGATCTAAATTTGAATTGTTCCGAAAATTCGGAATTCATTAGAAAACCGGATTTCAACAAAAATTTGTTACTGTTACATTTGGAGATTCGGATACATTTAGATCTCAGAATAACCAAAAATGTGTCTGAATTTACATTCGGACCGAAACAAATTGCATATGTTTAGTGCCAGCCCAAATGCCCACCTCCTCTCTAGACCTGTTCATGTTATAGGAAGTCTAACAGCACATTATTGAGGTCCCAGGCAATGTTTTATCGTCCTATGCAAGCATCATGTACATCAGCATATCTGGAGTTAAACAGGAGGAATCCCCATGCAGCTCCCAGATTACATCTAATAAACAAAATGCCCAAAAAAATGCACTCTGTATTTATTAAAAAATAGCCCACAGTGACAGAAACCGCTTTAGGCATCTATCCATCCATCCAGCTTCAATACTCTTCCGCCCAGCATCATCCAGCCGACCTAATATACTTTTTTGTGCTGGCAGCTTGAGTTCTGTTTTTATTGGTGTTTACATTTAGTTGGTGTGCACGGTTAGTTTTTTCATATCATTTTTGACATTTTTGACATGAAGGGGGTAAAACCTTCCGGAGGTCAAGTGGTTAATATTCGTGTAAAGACTGGATGGACAGAAATACAAATTTCCTTTGCAGGCTAAACACCTCCTTTATATGTATTTCAACTGCATATTTAGTTGCTTGCCTGAAGTTTAGCATTAACTTACATTTTTAAGAATTAAAAGCTCAACAAGATTTCATTTTGCACACACTGTTTCTATTTGCACATTCAGATGCCTTGAAGGTCGTAGGATAATTTGGTCGCTTGCTTGGCCCGGCCAATAAACAGCTAGCTCTATTTTATTTTGCTTTGGCCAATTTGGAGGCCTAGGCAAGGAAAAAGGATTGACACCTGCGGGGCCTCTATAGAGAGCTTTAAACCAGATACAAACAAAACAGAGTTCAAAAAACTTTGTTACATCATAACCCACTATAACCCCACTCACTTATCGTAAATCATTAATTAACATTCTCAGTCCTGGGATGGTTTTCACTCCAAGAGTTTTCATCACGGCGTAAGGCTCGATTAACTCCACCAAAGTCTAAGAACCTTTTCCAATTTAGAAAGAAAGGCCTCTATTTATTTCCTGAGCAATTTAACGCTGTGAAGATATTAATACATTTGTGTTAAATTGTATCCTGTGTTTAAATACACTGTGGATGAAACCCTAGACCCCTGGTTAATTGCTAGGAGTAAAAAAAGGCTGATTTCTTTGAGATTAGGCACATACTTATGTACACTTTGACCTACCAGTGCCTCCTTCAGAATTAATCTCCTAAGGTACTGGGATTTGCTTTGCACATGGAGTGCAGTCACTTATAAGGAGAGGTGCCTAGTAAAATAACATTACTTTTCCTGCCTCTTTGAAACATGTTCTTATTCCTCTCCTTCACACAGCTTTTAACAAGTTGTTTTAATTTGGTACAAGGGCTGTTCTGCATGAATTCTGAACACTGGAAGGAGTCAAAAACGACCTGAACATAGTACGTGCTGGCTACATGATTGGTGTTCTTGCCTAACAGCACTGAGGTCCATCAAGGTTGATAGCTACGTGGGGTTCGGATGCTCTTGCTTGGGTTTTTTCCCCCCTTAAGGCCTCATGCTCTGGTACATGAGACCCCAACATTTAGGCACCATTTGAAGGCACAGGGGTACCATGGACACATACTGCCCAAAAGTTTAGTACCGCTTGGTGCACCATCCAGCCACCTCAGCTATCAGTTTCTGTTGAGTGCTATATGCAAGTGCGCTTTGGCTACATGATTGGTGTTCTTGCCTAAAGGCACATCCAGACCTCATGCCCTGGTGCATGAGATTCCAGCATTTAGGTGCAAGAGGATGACAAGGGAGTGCTAGAGGCACATGCTGCCCTAAACATTATTACCACTTGGTGCACCTTCCAGCCATAGCAGCTGTCAGCTTCTGTTAAAGGTGAAGTACAGCCAAAGCTCGTCTGGCTGTACCCCTCCTTTTGATCACTGGAGTGCAGTTTGTTCTGCACTCCTGTGACCCGTTTAAAGCAGACAGTGGGCTTAAGCCCGCTGTTGGCTGACCTCACAGAGCCGGTCCAGGCTCGGGAAAGATAGCAACCATATGATTGGAATCTGCCCACATGCCTGGACCGTCACCTGGCTTAGCCTCTCGGTGAGCCACTGAGAGCCTGAGCTGGCCGCTACTGCCCCCTCCACAGCCCAGCACTCCAAAAAACAAACAAACCAATACCTCTTTTTTAAGTGGTGTAGACATCCGAAGTGTGTGTTGGCTACATGATTGGTGTTCTTGTCTAACAGCACTGAGGTCCATTAAGGCTGATAGCTATGTGGGGTTTGAATGTACTTGCTTGGGTTTTTTCCTCCTAAGGCCTCATGCCCTGATGCATGAGACTCCGACATTTAGGTGCCGACAGAAGACACAGGGGCACTGTGGGCACATACTATCCTAAACCTTAGTACTGCTTGGTGCACCGCCCAACTGCCTCAGCTGTCAGCTTCTGTTGAGTGCTATATGCATTCAAAGTGCGTGTTGGCTACGTGATTGGTGTTCTTGTCTAACGGCATGTCAAGACCTCATGCCTTAGTGCATGAGATTCTGGCATTTAGGTGCAAGTGGAAGACACAGGAGCACTAGAGGCACATGCTGCCCTAAATGTTAGTAAGGATGAGCCAAACACCCCCCGGTTTGGTTCGCACCAGAACATCCGAACAGGCAAAAAATTCAGACGAACAAACACAGCTAAACTTACTCCCTCTGCCGCCTCGTGGTGTCAGAGGAAGGAGGGGTCATCCGTTTACGTCACCGAGTGGCCCCGCCCTCAGCTAAGAGCTGTCACCAAGAAGAAGCGTCACTCGGCGGGAGCCTGGTAATGGACTGGGGGGGGGGAACCCATGCTGTTTTTTCAATGAGTTTTATCTATATTGCCGAGACCCGACAATTCATTTCAACCGCAAGCAGTTTTAAATTACTTTTTTCCTTTAGAAATGTCATTTTGCTGTGGTACTGTTCTAAACAGGGGAAAACTGCGCCACTTTACAGGCATACTATAGACACCCCCCCAGGCACGATATTTAAAGGAATATTTCATTTTTATTGTTTCACTTTAAGCATTATTAAAATCACTGCTCCCGAAAAAACAGCCGTTTTTAAAACTTTTTTTTTTTGCATTGATGTCCCCTGGGGCAGGACACAGGTCCCCAAACACTTTTTATGACAATAACTTGCATATAAGCCTTAAAAATGAGCACTTTTGATTTTTCATGTTAGTGTCCCAAAGACTTTAACGGCGTTTGCGGATTTTAAATTTGCCACAAATACTGCATATTGTTTGGTGTTCGCCGAACATCCGAACAACCAAAGTTCGGCCCGAACTTATGCTTGGGCTGAACCGTTTGCCCATCCCTAATGTTAGTACAACTTGGTGAACCTTCCAGCCACAGAAGCTGTCGGTTTCTTTTGGACATCCAAAATGTGTGTTGGCTACTTGATTGATTGTCTTGCCTTACAGCGCTGTGGCCCATCTAGGCTGATGGACACATGGGGTTTGGACATGCTTCCTTGGGTTTATTTTCCCCCTAACACCCTTATGCACTCTGTTTGTTTAACCTGCATGCATGAGACATTTAGGTGCTAGCGGAAGGCACAGAGAACCGTCCAGCCCTGTCGGGGCCTGTAATGGTCTATGAGAGACTGACAGCTGTGGCGACTGGACGGGACTGGTTGGTGACCCTAGCAGCACTAACATTTAGGGCAGTATGGGCTCAGGGATGAATGCCCAGAGAATGAGCAGTCTGTGTCTGACATTCACTCCTAATTGTTAGCACCATTTGGTGCACCTTTCAGCTCTGTCCAGACACAGCATCTGCCAGTCTCTCTTAGACTTTTATTCAATGCTGGCTGGGTGGTGCGCCTGTGGCTTCCACCAGCACTTAAACGCTGGGTATCATGCCCCAGGGCTAAAAGCTCAATGTGTATGAGACCTAAAATGTATGGTTGGCCAATTTGGCCTTTTTTGACTGTGTTATAGCACCATTTTGCTGCTTTTAAAGCATGTTTGAGCCACACGTCAAACGTAGGTTAGCAAATTCCCGTTGACTTCAAAGAAGCCGATGAGAAGATAGTTCAGAGGCTGAGTTTGATCTGCTTTGTGTTGAGTTGCGTTGCTTTTCTATGGACACAGCATGTCCTAATGAGGTGCGTTTGATCTCCAGGTAAATCAAATAAAACACAGCCTTTGCTTGTCAAACGCTGCATCCTCCATTCAGACTCATACCTTTGAGCAGTTCAGTTGGAAAACGATGTGTTTGACAAGAACGTCCATTTGCACAAGCCTTTAATGACATGCACAGTTTGGGGTGCATTTATAAAAAAAGTTAGCTGTATGAATGCCTCAGAATTTTGCACTGCTGTTGCAAATAATCCTTGCAAAGTGTCTAATATGTTAATTTCCTATGATTATCGGCTCCATCTAGTGGGCATAAGGTGGTTTTACTTAAGATACCAAAATCAGGAAAATACTGCATTATGACCAACCGGATTGGTCATAGGAAATACAGATATGAGGCACATTATAGTGATTAAGTGCAACAGCTGCATGAAAGTCATTTCCACAGCATTTTGTTTATAAATATACCTCTAATGCCGCATACACAGGGTCGGACTTTCTAGAAAGCTAGGTCCGACGTACTTGCCGCCAGACTTCCGGCGGACTACCGCCGGACTTCCTGAACGGCCGGACTTGCCTACACACGGCCGGACTTTCCGGAATCCGGTCTTCCCGACGGACTTCCGCCGGACTTTCAGAATGAACGGACTTTCCCACACATGGACAAGTCCGTTCATTTTGAACGTGACTCGGGTACGACGGGACTAGAAAAGGAATTCAATCTCGGGTGGGGGGGCCGGGATCTGGGGGCCCTCTTATTATAGGGGGCTCCCGGATTCCGATAAGCCCCCCGCCCGCAGACCCCGACAACCAACGGCCAGGGTTGTCGGGAAGAGGCCCTTGTCCTCATCAACATGGGGGCAAGGTGCTTTGTGGTGGGGGGGCACCGTAAGGTGCCCCCTCCCCCAAAGCACCCCCCCATGTTGAGGGCATGCGGCCTGGTACGGTTCAGGAGGGGGGGGGTGCTCGCTCGTCCCCACCCCCTTTCCTGACCGGCCGGGCTGCGTGCTCGGATCGGGGTCTGGTATGGATTTTGGGGGGACCCCCACGCCGGTTTTTCGGCGTAGGGGGGTTCTCCTTAAAGTTCCATACCAGACCTAAGGGCCTGGGATGCCCCCCGCGCTCGCCGCAATGGGAAAATTTGTTTTTCCTATTGCAGCGAGCGCGAGATGCAGTAACCTGCTCCTCCGTCGTATCTGGTCCTTCGGACTAGCATACAGACGAACGGGCTTTCCGTCAGGAACTGAGTCCGACGGAGGTACGACGTAAAGATTTGAAGCAGGCTTCAAATCTAAAGTACGTCGGATTTCCGCCCGAAACGGTCCGTCGGAAGTCCGATGGAGACCACACACGGTCGGATTGTCCGCCGGACTTGGTCCGGCGGCGTCCGTCGGACTTTTGCAGGTGAAAAGTCCGACCGTGTGTACGCGGCATTAGTGTTTTTTATTGGTAATATAAAGATACACTATATTACCAAAAGTATTATGATGCCTGCCTTTACATGCACATGAATTTTAATGGCATCCCAGGCAAAGTCCATAGTGTTCAATATTGAGTTGGCCACCCTTTACAGCTATACCAGCTTTAACTCTTCTGGGAAGGCTGTCCACAAGGTTTAGGAGTGTGTCTATAGGAATGTTTGACCATTCTTCCAGAAGTGCATTTGTAAAGTCAGGCACTGATGTGGACGAGAAGACCTGGCTCGTAGTCTCTGCTCGAATTCACCCCAAAGGTGTTCTATCAGGTTGAGGTCAGCACTCTGTGCAGGACAGTCAAGTTCTTCCACTCCAAACTCGCTCATCCATGTCTTTATGGAACTTGTTTTGTGCACTGCTGCACAGTCATGTTGGAACAGAAAGGGGCAATGCCCGTTCCCACAAAGCTGGGAGCCTGAAATTGTCCAAAATGTCTTGGTATGCTGACACCTTAAGAGTTCCCTTCACTGGAACTAAGGGGCCAAGCCCAACCCCTGAAAAACAACCCCACACCATAATCCCCCCTCCACCAAATGATTTGGACCTGTGCACAAAGCAAGGTCCATAAAGACATGGATGAGCGAGTTTGGGGTGGGGGAAATTGACTGGCCTGCACAGAGTTCTGACCTCAACTCAACAGAACACCTTTGGTGGGAATTAGAGTGGAGGCTGCGAGCCAGGTGCCTCCAACATCAGTGCCTGACCTCACAAATGTGCTTCTGGAAGAATGGTCAAACATTTCCATAGACACACTCCTAAACCTTGTGGACAGCCTTCCCACAAGAGTTGAAG
This sequence comes from Lithobates clamitans, assembly GCA_037952925.1. NCBI lineage: Eukaryota > Metazoa > Chordata > Amphibia > Anura > Ranidae > Lithobates > Lithobates clamitans. The sequence continues at coordinate 730,169 of JBBGZY010001079.1, read as the reverse complement.
CTGTTATAGCTGCAAAGGGTGGGCCAACTCAATATTGAACCCTACGGACTAAGACTGAGATACCATTAAAGTTTATGTGCGTGCAAAGACAGGCGCTCCAATACTTTTGGTAATATAGTGTATATTTATAGTCAGCCAAAACAATAATATTTCAGTGTTTGGAAGATGCTAAAGAGTTAAACCCCGAAAACTTGTTCTTGTCTCTCTAGGATTCTATTGGTGAGACCCTAGTTCTGCTTTGCTCTTTATGGGGGATCCCCACTCTTCCTGCTGATTTTTTATTTTTTATTTTTTTATTGTATGGAGAATGAATAAGAACAAAGCTAAACAATACTAAGGTGGGCAAGAACCCCAAAACCTGCAAGGTTGGTGTTAGCAAACCTAGAAACTTATCCCCAGAATGTTTCCCCCTGGATCCTCTATGACACACAAGGAACCGGCAAGTTACTGAACTCTCACAACTTTAGCTAAAATTAAAATATGTGTGGGCTGACCCTTTAAAGTTGTTGTAAACCCTGTACTACCACTTTTACCTACAGGTCAGCCTACAATAAGGCTGACTTGTAGGTACCGTGAATATCTCCTAAACTTGCACCGTTTAGGAGATATTCACTGTATCCACATGTGCTGATGTCATCGGCACATGAACATTGAACAAACGTCTCGCTCGTGCCGTTTCTTCAGTAGCTGTTCCGCGACTGTCGGCTCCCCGTGTGCATGAGCGAGAGTGACGTCATTGCGGCTCTGGCCTATCACAGCGCCGGCCTATCACAGCTCAGGCCTACCACAGCGCCGGAGCCCGCAAACCTGGAAATAGTTTTGGAAAACATGTCACCAGTCACAACGGTGTACAGGGACCACTGCAACAGCTTCGATCTAAGGTATTTCATAATGAGCTATGCGATACATACTAGCTCATTATGCCTTTGTCTTGCAGGTTGTTTTCTTTTTCTTTTTTTTTTTTTTTTAGAGAGAGTTTACAACCTCTTTAACCCAACAGAATATTACTTTTTTTTATATAAAGCTTGTAATACATAATAGAACACATTGAGGCTTAGCAAGAGTCACAAGCTTTACTTTTGCCAAATGGGTTTTGTTGAGCTAACGTTCTTCCTACTTTGATCTTTCCTCTAAACAGTTTAATGAAGCGGTCAGGCGCTGTTTACAGTGAGCCTTACATTTATCTATGCCCTTGTTCACGACATAGGCTCTGAATCAGTCCTGCAAACATATTCTGCCCAGGCTCTCAGTTTCATTCGAATTCCGCCCTGGCAACCACCGGCAAACAGACGCGGGGAAAATGTCTGCACGGTTTTAAAGCTTCAAAGACCTAAATATCAAGTTCCATTTCAGAAACAGTGTCGTTTATTTCATAGAAAATTGCTTAAGAAAATGTATTACTTAGCAAATGTTACCCGTCTTAAAGAGACATTATCTAAATTTTCTCTATTTTACGGGAACACCCTCTAAAAAAAAAAAAAAAAAAAAAAAAGTTAGGGCTATACCATCTGGGTTTTGTTTTCATTCCTGTCGAGTTGACATGATAACTATGAAGCCATTTGACTCCGCTTCAATTACTACTTGTTTTACCATTCACTATGAATTTGAGTGCAATTCTTTATAATGCAGAGCAGTGGAGGCAGATGGAACGTGCTCATTTTTTTTTTTTTTTTTTTGCTTTCTTTAAATATGCCTTCTACCCTTGGGGAAATAACTTCTCCCACTGCAGCAGAAATGCACTTCACCAAACAATTAAGAACAAAAAAAAAAAAGATTAAATTCTGTATGAAACATCTTATCAAGCACCCATTAAGCAAAATTACACCAAATAGGCACTCAGAATAAGTAATGATAATTTCAGGTTGCCTCGTGGAATAATGGCCTGAATAGAGTTGGTGTGCCTCTAATTATTTAATAATAAATACATTTAACATCGGCAGTCACCCAAAAGCTTTACTCAAAAAAAAGAATTAATGAAAGGCAGCGAATTTTCTTTGTCATACGGTTTTATCCACCATCATGTCAATTTTGAGCAAAAGTGTCTCCATTTTCCTGGAAGGTTAAACTGATTGATTTTGTAATGAAAAGAGTTGGAAAAGAAAAAAAAAAAAATTTTGACATTAAGAATTAAAAAGGCAAGTGAAAAATAATTATCTTCTTTGGTCTCTCTCTTTTTTTTTTTTTTACTAAAGAAGTCATTGCATTTAAAGCTGATTGTTTGAATCCCCCTACCAACCCATCCCCTACCAACCTATTTTGCTGGTGAGTAGACTTGAGCACCGATAGGATATTTATACTTATAAAGGTACTATACTTATACTCTTAAATCATTTCCCAATTTCCCTTTGGGATGAATAAAATATTCTGTATTCTGTAAAGATACTACACCTATAGGTACTTTTTTTTTTAGGTACTATACTTATAGGGGTTGATTTACTAAAACTGGAGAGTGCAAAATCTTGACCTTTACATAGACTATCCCCCCTTCAGTCCATCATGAACGCTGCTGCCAGACTCATCCACCTTACCAACCATTCAGTGTCTGCTACCACCAGTACTGGGACATAGACATCTAGCGCCCAGGGCGAAGATGCCAAATGGTGAACCCCCCCCCCAAAAAAATGTATGTATGTGCATTATGCCAAAAGAAAATTCTCCCCCCAAAATAATTCCCCCTCTGAACATACAAATCCCCACCCCAGCTCAAATTCCCTCCCTGCCCAACTCCCCCCTCCTAGCACAATTCCTCTACCTCTCAAATTTGCCATCTGAACATAAATCCTCCACTTCTCCTCCAAAAATCATTTATCCTCCCCCCCAAATTTCCTCTTCTAGCACAAATCCCCCTGATGATCCCTACTAGTACAAATGCTTGACACCCCCCCCCCCCCCCCAATCCCGCTTCCTAACAGAAATCCACACTCTTAGTACAAATCCCTCGCTCTAAATCACCCATTATAGCACAACCCCCCAAAAATCCCCACCTCGCCCAGGCACTCTCCCCTCCTGCCCACCCCTTTTCCCGGCCCTGGCCACCACTCTCTGCAAATCCCTCCACTGGCTTCACCCAACAAAGTAAATTCCAAAGACTAACGACAACTTACAAAGCCACCCAGAACTTTGCCCCCCACTATATCACTAACCTTGTCTCAAAATGCCAACTGATTCTCTTCGCTCTTCCCAAGACCTTCTGCTCTCTAGTTCCCTTCTCACCTCCTCCCATGTTTGCCTCCAGGACTTCTCCCAAGCCTCTCCTATCCTATGGAACTCCTCACCCCAATCTGTCTGACTATCTTCTACTCTGTCAACATTGAACTCCCTTCTCTTTAGAGAAGCCTATCCTGCCCCCACCTAACTACTGTACTTTTATTTCCTTCAATAGCTCACCCCCCACAGTTTTTACCTTTTGTATCACCTGACTCTCCCTCTTAGATTGTAAGCTCTAACAAGCAGGGCCCTCTGATTCCTCCTGCGTTGATTTGTATTGTAACTGTACTGTCTGCCCTCCTGTTGTAAAGTGCTGCACAAACTGTTGGCGCTATATAAATCCTGAATAATGATAATAATTTGGTGCAGCCGTGCATGGTAGCCAATCAGCTTCTAACTTCAGTTTGTCCAATGAAGCTTTGACAAAAAAACTAAAAGCTGATTGGTTTCTATGCAAGGCTGTACCATATTTTGCACTCTCCAGTTTTAGTAAATCAACTCCATAGAGTACTTAAAATGTTACTAAACCCAGGACTCTGCATTCACTATATCTGATCTCCCACAGTACACAGAACATGGAAATGCAATTATTTTAGTAAATTTAAACTGTTAAATACCTTTTCTCATCAGCAGTATATAGTAGTCTTGTGACTTCTATCAGTGTCCAGCCGAGCATCTGGTTAAAGCTTGTAGGAGGAATCTCCATTCTCCTCTGACAGTCCTATGAGGCTACATTGCTCCTGACCCTCTGTCTGGACAGTGCTGATTGGCCCTGTGCTTATCACATGCACCCCCCCCCCCCCCAAAAAAAAAGCCCCCAAGGCTCTGTACTATCAGGATATGGATTGGGGACTGTGGAAAAAGGGGAGCCAAGAAATTTGGACCACCACTGAGCGAAATGGGCTGCATCGGTAAGCAAAGAAGACTCTTGGGAATGACTCGTAATGTGAAGGCACATTGGGGAGTCAACACTGCTGCATTCAACAGAGAGCTGATAATGATATCCGCCCTTCGTTATAAATGGGCCCAATAGAGAACATGCAAACGTCATGCTAATAGCACCCAAGTGGTGTAAACCAAGCAGGGTACATTCATAGAATGGATGATTGCAGTCACCACCACCCTAATTGTCCATTCCATTAATGTACCCTCAAATGTTATTCTAAAATAATAAAGAATGTATTGTTGAAATAAAATATGAAGAATGGACACAACCTTCTCCCTATTTATTTTGTTAGTTCAAACAAATGACAACCTGAAAAAAAAAAAACAAGAATTCCGACTTAAAGATTTCTGGCGCTAAAAACTACGTCCGCCATGGGAGAATGCTGGGACAGATGAGATCCCTTGTTACATATACTGGAGATTGATGTATGTGATTGCAATACTAGTGACTGCATATTCTTGCGTTTGGACACATCCTGCATATCCCCGCAGATGACAAAATGCCAGCCGGGGCCGACATTCTCTCTCAAATTATCCATTCTTCTTTTTACATCTCGATTAGAAGACAGGATGGCATTGTAGTATGATTCACCGAAACGCCTGCTCTGAATACTGATCTTAGCATCTCCCATAATTAAGTTCACTAGGTAAGAATAGAGAAAAAAAGAGGAATTTCTCCCTCACATGTTTGAACTTGATGCCAGTTATTTCTATTGTAATGTTTTCATTGATAGAACACTTAGAAAGTTGTCCACACATGTGCAGATTGTGCTGCCAGACCAGATTTAAAGAGCATGTCCGGCAATTAACCAAATCCCAGCATGTCCCAGCATGTCCCAGCATTATTTGTATATACAGTATAATCTATCTATCTATCTATCTATCTATCTATCTATCTATCTATCTATCTATCTATCTATCTATCTATCTATCTATCTATCTATCTATCTATCTATCTATCTATCTATCTATCTATCTCTATCTATCTATCTATCTATCTATCTATCTATCTATCTATCTATCTATCTATCTATCTATCTATCTATCTATCTATCTATCTAAAATATTTAAAATATCAGGTTTCTGTGATGTAAAACAATGAAACAAAGTTAAATTATTTCAGAACTTTTTTCCTCCATTAATGTGACCTATGAACTGTACAACTCAGTTGAACAACAAACTGAAATCTTTTATTTAGAACTTAGGCGGTAAGTAAAAATAAAAAAATAAAAAAATATGGTTGCATAAGTGTGTCCACCCTTAAACTAATACTTTATTGAAGCACCTTTTTATTTTATTACGGCACTCAGTCTTGTTGGGTATGAGTCTATCAGCATGGCACATCTTGACTTGGCAATATTTGTTCACTCTTCTTTGCAACACTCCAAATCTGTCAGATTGCGAGGGGCATCTCCTGTGCACAGCCCTCTTCAGATCACTCCACAGATTTTTCAATCAGATTCAGGTCCGGGCTCTGGCTGGGCCATTCTATAACTTTAATCTTCTTCTAGTAAAGCCATTCCTTTGTTGATTTGGATGTATGCTTTGGGTCGTTGTCAGGCTGAAAGATGAAGTTCCTCTTCATATTCAACTTTCTAGCTGAAGCCTGAAAGTTTTGTGCCAATATTGACTGGTATTTGGAACTGCTCATAATTCCCTCTACCTTGACTAAGGCCCCTATTCCAGCTGAATAAAAACAGCCCCAAAGCATGATGATGCCACCACCATGCTTCACTATGGGTGTGGTGTTCTTTTGGTGATGTGCAGTGTTGTTTTTGTGCCATATCTTTTGGAATTATGGCCAAAAAGTTCAACCTTGGTTTCATCAGACTATAACAATTTCCCAATGCCATTGGGAGACTTCAGATGTGTTTTTGCAAAATTAGTTTTTCTTTGCTAGAAAAGGCTTCTGTCTTGCCTCTCTACCCAATAGCCCAGACATATGAAGAATACGGGACATTGTTGTCACATGTACCACACAGCCAATACTTGCCAGATATTCCTGCAGCTCCTTTAATGTTGCTGTAGGCCTTTGGCAGCCTCCCTAACCAGTTTTCGTCTCGTCTTTTCATTCATTTTGGAGGGTCGTCCAGTTCTTGGTAATTTGGTAATGTCACTGTTGTGCCATATTTTCTCCACTTGATGATGACTATCTTCACTGTGTTCCATGGTATATCTATTGCCTTGGAAATTCTTTCGTACCCTTCTCCTGACTGATACCTTTTAATAATGAGATCCCGATGATGCTTTGGAAGCTCTCTGCGGACCATGGATTTTACTGTAGGATGTGACTAAGAAAATGTCAGGAAAGACCTACTAGAACAGCTGAACTTTATTTGGGGTTGATCAGAGGCACTTTAAATGATGGCCTGTGTGTACTGACTCCTATTTAACATGAGTTTGAATGCGATTGCTTAACTCTGAACACAGCTACATCCCCAGTTATAAGAGGGTGTGCACACTTATGCAACCACATTTTATTTTTTTATTTTTACTTAAAAGATTTCAGTTTGTTTCTCAATTGAGTTGTACAGTTTATAGGTCACGTTAACCGCTTGCCGACCAGCCGTCTTTATTATACTGCCGCGGGTCAGCACGTTCCCGCAAGCCGTCGTAACTATACTTTGGCTCCTTTAAGCAGAATAGCAGGCGCGCCTGCTGCACTGCGAGGATGCCGATTCTCGTGGCTGACGGTCACAATGACGCCGGCCACAAGCGATCGCGGGCACGAGAGGCAGAACAGGAAAGTGTGTGTGTTAATTGTCCTAAAAATGTGTCAAAAGTGTCTGATGTGTCCACCATAATGTCTCAGTCATGATAAAAATCTCAGATCATAGAATTGAGGGGGAGGGACTTTGGACTTTTTAGGCACAGCAACACAGTTGCTGAATTGAGTCCCTCCCCCTCAATTCTATGAACTGCTTCCGGACGCGACACTTTTCTACTGGTTATGTATCCACATTACCACTCTGTGTAATGATACATCCTTATTGTTAAAAATCTCAGATCGCCGCCATTACTAGTAAAAAAAAATAAATAATAATAATAAAAATGCCTTAAAACTATCCCCTATTTTGTAGACGCTATAACTTTTGCGCAAACCAATCAATATATGCTAATTGCAATTTTTATTACCAAAAAAATGTAGAAGAATACATATCGGTCTAAACTGAGCAAAAAAATGTTTTTTAAAAAAATTGGGGGTATTTATAATAGCAAAAAGTGCAAAATATTGTGTTTTTTTCAAAATTGTTGCTCTTTTTTTGTTTATAGCACAAAAAATAAAACCGCAGAGATGATCAAATACCACCAAAAGAAAGCTCTATTTGTGGGAAAAAAAGGAACGTCAATTTTGTTTGGGTACATCGTTATACGACTGCGCAATTGTCAGTTAAAGCGACGCAGTGCCGTATCGTAAAAAATGCTCTGGTCATTGAGCAGCCAAATCCGGGGGTTAAAGTGAGTAAAGGTGGAAAAAGTTCTGAAATGATTTATCTTTGTCTCATTTTTACATCACAGAAACCTGACATTTTAACAGGGGTGTGTATCTATCTATCTATCTATCTATCTATCTATCTATCTATCTATCTATCTATCTATCTATCTATCTATCTATCTATCTATCTATCTTGTGTTCTTCCCTCTCTGTCTTTCGTTCTAATATATTTAATTGAATTCAGGTGTCCACAGTCCCTTTTGTCAGTCTAACTTTTTTAGAAACTTGTGTTTAGTAGAAAAAAAAGAAAGAAAGAAGTCAGGATTATAAATCACTCCCTCGCTTCCTTTTGTTTATTTTCTCATGTTGATGCGCTAGCGTTCTATTTTTTTGTTTTAATTAATTACAAATTGTACAGCAAATGGTTCCCCTTCAGTTTTTGGTGACCAATTAAATGACTTTAGCACATGTTCAGCCATTTGTCACAATGTCAACAAGTGGTTTCCTGAAGATTTGATCCATACTTTCCGCCCATTATTGAATTGTGATTTATGACTTTTTTCACAGGCGACTGCGTGTATTCTCTTCGCTCCGGCTGCAGGTTTCAGCTATATCTAGGTTTATCCCGAGAATCCTGGACTGCTGAAAAACAAACGATCAATTGTTCTGTGCTGGCATCTGTAGGTCGCAGGGTCAGCATTTTAACTGATTATGGGTTTCATTTTATAAACTTTTGGATACATTTTGTTTTCCAACTATTTTAATAAATGTTAAAAGGGGAACTGCCAGTTTTGAGAAATACTGAGATTGGTTACCAAATTATTTTAGAACTTAGAGATGAAAAATAAGTAGCAAAAGGAGAAAATAATGGGGGGGAGATTTAGTAAAGCTGAATCACTCCGCATTTGGTGCAGCTGTGCATGGTAGCCAATCGGCTTCTAACTTTAGTTTGTTCAATTAAGCTTTGTCAATAAACCGTGGAAGCTGATTGGTTTCTATGCAGAGCTGCAACAGATTTTGCTCTCTCTAGTTTTAGTAAATCCCCCTCCCATGGGTCTTGTAATTTTTAACCAATAGGAAGGGTTTCTGCAAACATGGGGAGGCTTTGCCTATGTTTTGCAGCAATAATATGGCAGTGATGAGTGTAGAGTTTCCTTGCCGACCACCTAACTGCAAATGTACATCATTACTTTGACTTTTAATACCAGGATTAATGGCAGCAGCTAGCTTTCAGAAAAAAGTGATCCCGGCAGCAGATTCGCCATGGGATCACTTTTATAGGTGGCGGGAGAGGCCCCCCGCTACTTCCTGGTTGTTTCCCCAATCCATCTCCTGATATTACAAAACCTTGGGGACACTCTGCACTTGCTCAGTTTGGTGTGTATTGCTAGAGAGTTTTTTTTTTGGGAGGGTGCATGTGATCAGCAAAGGGCCAATCAGCACTGTCCAGACAGAGGATCGGGGGTCCTGTAGCCTCAAAGGACAGACAGAGGAGAATGAAAACTCCTCTTACAAGCTTTAACCAGACACTGATAGAAGTCACAAGACTGCTATATACTGCTGATAAGAAAAGGTATTTAGCAGTTTATATTTACCAAAATAATTGCATTTCCATGTTCTGTGTACTGTGGGAGACTAGATATAGTGAATGCAGGGTCCTGGGTTTAGTAACACTTTCAAATCCTCCGTAGACAACACTTTAAAAGCCTTTACAGGTTACCAGTTTGGAGTTACACAGAAGGTCTGGTGCTATAATTATTGCTTTTGCTCTGACGTTTGCAGCGATACCTCGCGTGCATAGTGAGATCGCTGTGCATGTATGCGCGTGGGTCTGATGCATGAGGGTTATGCCGCGTACACACGAGCGGACTTTACGGCAGACTTTGCTCGGCGGACTTTTCGACGTACTTTACGACGGACTTTCTGAATGAACGGACTTGCCTACACACAATCCACCAAAGTCTGTCGAATTTGTACGTGATGACGTACGACTGGACTAAAATAAGGAAGTTCATAGCCAGTAGCCAATAGCTGCCCTAGAGTGGCTTTTTGTCCGTCGAACTAGCATACAGACGAGCGGACTTTTTGACCGGACTCGAGTTCGACGGATACATTTAAAACATGTTTCAAATCTAAGTCCGTCCAACTTTTGAGCCAACAAAGTCCGCTGGAGCCCACACACGATCGAATTGTCCAACGAAATCCCGTCCGCCGGGCAAAGTCTGCCGTAAAGTCCGCTCGTGTGTACGCGGCATTAGAGTTACAGGGAGAGTCAGTGTGAAAATTATGGGGGGGGATAGTGTTAGGGTTACAGGGAGGGTTAGTGTTAAGGTTACATGGGGAGTCAGTATGATAAAAATAGGGGGGTTAGTGTTGGGATTACAGGGAAGTGAGTGTTAGGGCTATAGGGAGAATTACAGGCAGGGTTACAAGATTCAGTGTTAGGATTATATGAATTGTTAGTGTTAGGACTATAGGGATAAATAGAGAGAGTGAGTGAGCTTAGAGTAAGATTGGGATTTCTGCTCTGATAACTGCCAGTATCACATTCCTAGCACTGAAAGCTAATGTATTGCAGCACATAGATTTTGCTTCACTGCGTCTTTCATCTCGCTGTAGCTGTAATGTATTTTATCTCATCAGTTATTCATTAAGGATGCTAATTTAAACATCTAATATACAGGTGCTGGCAGAGGAAAAGTCTTTAATTCTGCATAGGATATATGATCATGAAACATAACACAATGCAAGAACTAATTTAAAAAGTCTTATCAAAAAGCAGACTATCACAAAAGTAGACTGTACAAAAAATTACTCAAAATATGCACTCAATGGAGGTATACGACAAATGTAATTAAATTAAAATTTTAGCTACCTTTAAAGATTAATTAGAAAAATATAAATTTTCAGAGTGTTCAAGGTACCTGACAATGTATTGGTTTAGCCATGACTATTATTTTGTCAATTTAAGTCCACACATGTGCAGTGGAGGTCATTTTTGTGTTGAAAAGCGTGATGTGTATTTTCAGGAACCTGGATTGATAAAGCTGACTTAATAGGCTGTCTGGCAGTATTTGAGTGATGCCATCCCTGCACTAGGTGGATTTCTTTGGCGTTTGTGCTTGTTGGGGTTAGCGGATTTTCCAATGCAATGGCAGGAGCTGCTAATCATAACTCAGTGGCCAACAACAGATTAATGTGTCATTTAGCACTCAGTAAACACACCTGCTCACGCCTGGCATAGTCACCAAGTTATTTAGGATTCAGCAGTGACTCGTAAAGTCATTATTGGCTTGAAGGCCTTTGTCTGCTTTTCCCTGGAGCTTTATTCTTTTGTCCATTTACTGCTGCTTCCCTTCTAGTTCTCTAAAGTACTCCCCTACACTTCAACTGACCCCTGGTCTATGATATTCTCATGGTCCAGGACCATCGCTAAATCTTCTAGGCCAGTGGTCCTCAAACTACGGATCGTGGGCCAACTGCAGCCCATTGAATCCTCTTATCCATCCCTTGGATCCTCCCAATGATACTAAGGATGACACACTATTTTTCCTACTGACAGTATTAATGGAGCACTATTTCCTTCACTGACACCAAGGATGGGGCATCATCCCTTCCACTGACACCAAGGATGGGGCATCATCCCTTCCACTGACACCAACAAAGAGGCACAATTCCTCTCACCACTGATACCAACAATAAGGAATTGTCCCTCCCACTGACACCAAGAATGGAGAACTATTCTTCCCACCTAAACCAAGGAAGGGAATCTATACCTCCTACTGACACCAACAATAGGGAACTATTCCTCCCACTGATACCAACACTGGGGAACTGTTCTTCCCACTGAAACCAAAGAAAGGCGATCTATTCCTCCTACTATTACCAAAGATGGGGAACTATTCCTCCCACTGATACCAACAATAGGGCACAATTTCTCCCACTGATATCAATAATAGCAAACTATTCTTCCCACTGAAACCAAGGAAGGGGATCTATACTTCCTACTGACACCAACATTGGGCAATATTCCTCCCACTGGTACCAACAATGGGGTACAATTCCTCCCACTGATACCAACAATGGGAACTATTCTTCCCACTGAAACCAAGGAAGGGGATCTATTCCTCTTCTTGACACCAACGATGAGGAACTATTCCTCCCAGTGACATTAAGGATGGGGCACTGTTTATTTTGACATCGACAATGCTAAATATTCTTCTCAATGACCACAGACACTATGTAATTTTTCTTACTCCCACTGACCACCAACCCTAAGGCTTTTTCAGCTACCACTTACAGCAGTGCTTTTAAAATCTGAGGGACAGTTATATGGCCCTTTGTTTAGAAAGTTTGTGGGCTCCTGCTTTAGGCATACAAAGCTTTGATACCCTTAGCAACACCCCTCTTCTAGGACCACCCAGTTTGCCCAGAGCTTTTTCTTGTTTAACTGGACCTGGTTTAGAAGATTGTGACAATGCATTAATCAGCTTTTATGAGATATTTTTAATTATGGCTTAGGACGAGGGAAATGTGTGGCCAATAATTTTATAAGAAAAAACGCTTTGGTGTTGATTTACTAAAACTGGAGAGTACAAAATCTGGTGCAGCTGTGCATAAAAAACCAACCAGCTTCCAGGTTTTTTGTCAAAGCTTAATTGAACAAGCTAAAGTTGGAAGCTGAATGGCTACCATGCAGAGCTGCACCAGATTTTGCACTCTCCAGTTTTAGAAAATCAAACCCTTTGCCTCTCCTGTCTAAAGGCACAGGCGCACTGTGCCTAATGGATAATCTGGCCCTGACCTGAGCAATTCTATTGGTCAATGGAAAGCCTGATGGCATCTACTGTGTCTACCTGTTAGGATGCTGCAGTCTTGTCAGAAGCAGATGCATGTTGCTGTTGAAAGAAAGAAGTTTGAAGAATTGAGCTAGGTAAAGTTGACTTCCTAATTTTAATTGAGGTGCGCTCAATCCCGGGTGGTATAAGCAGTTTACATCCATTTTTGCCTAAAGTTGCTCTTTAATAAACACCCTACATTTTCTTTTACTTCATGTTAGAGTGTCTGTCTATGGGCAACCTATATGAGTATAACCCACAGCAAAGCTGAAAACTGAAAAGGCCCAGCGAGTGCTCTGTGTCTTTAAGAGTAAGCTGTGATGGAAAGAAGGGGAATAATCATTAAATCTGTTGTAGCAGTTGGGTTCTTATTTGTCATAAACAGAAAATTTGAGAAGCCGCAGAAAGTCGAGAGGCCTCCAGCTGTTAAAATTAACCACGCTCACTGATATGAACACACGTACTTAAGCCAAATGGCACCAGCTGTGTGGCCTGGCCAAGCTCTGCTCAAGGCAGCCACTGCTCCTATTGTTCATCTCTTTAGCTCTGATTGTATAGAAACCAGGAGTACCCTTAACAGTGTAATGCAGGAGCATCACATAATAACTATAATATTAACTATATAACAGTCATTCATTAAAGCAAAGAACAAAGTAAAAAAAACTCAAATCAACTCAACTCAACAACTCAGGTTTTACCTTTTACTGATATGACTAGTAAACAAAAATTTGATTTGCTGCTATGGTTATGCACACCATTTGTATTTTATATGTTTTACCACAAATGACCTTTGGTATCTTCTAAAGCAGCCTTTTCCAACCAGGGTGTCACAACACTCTGAGGGTGCTGTCTAGGTTCTTGAAGGGTGCCATGGCAGAATGCTTAAAAGCATCTTAAATTGCCCAAAAATGGCCAACAAGCCAGCAGGTGGATCAATCCTGCCTTTTTTTCTACACAAAACCACAGTTTTTTGCTGCATTACAACCATGGGCAGCATGAAGACCAGCCACCAATGTCTCAACAAGCAATGATGTCATCGGTTGACAAGGAGAACATTGGGTGTCAGCACAGCATCCTTGTTTGCCCCTCCCCTCTCCATCAGCACTAAGGTCATGTTATCTATGTGATTGAGAGAAACTTAGGGAGAGGATAAACAATGTATACTAGTCAGTACTGGGTGCCAAGATATGTTTGCATTGTAAATATAAATCCCTTCTATGTTGGGTTTCCTATGTGTTTGGGTGCTATAGTGTTATAAAAAAATATTAGTTTAGTTCTTAATATTTTTTAATGGGGTGACTCAAGATTGTGCATCATTTTAAAGGAGTGCCTTGACTGAAAAAAGCTTGAGAAACACGGTTCTAGTGCATCCCACGCACTCTTATTCTGAGACACTCTTATATAGAAAGAGTGACAGCCACTAGGAAGTTGTCGCGTGTTTCTACTGCCTTCCATAGCTCCATATTGGCCCATCAATGCAACGAGCGATGTCAATGATGGGACTCAAGGGAGGAAGGAGGAAATGGAGTCAAATACTGTTAAAGCGGAACTAAACTTAAACTGGAGCTCCAGGCTACTGCTCTACTGCGCATGCATGAAGCACACTGCTCTTTGTGAATGGCCTGGCGACAGGGAAAGAGGAGGGGGGGTGAACTTCCTGCTGACCTTGCAATATTCGGATCCTAATCAGTATATCCGAATATTGGGAGAAAACACCACACAGAATTAATTAAATGTTGTTTATGTTGTAGAAATTGAATAGGCACACAAAAAAGGCAGTTGTTGCAATGGCACTACATATGGTGCAGACCAAACAGTTCAAGCAGCAGAGAAAGTAATGTTTATCAGTAAGGCAGTTTTCCAGCACTGTCAGGAATTACACGTATGCCTTGTACACCTGAGCGGAATGTCCGACAGAAAAAGTCAGAGGGAAGCTTTTCATCGCCTATTCCGAACGTGTGTGTGCCTCATCAGACTTCATTTTTCGAAAATTCTGACGGACCTATAAATGGTTCTAAATATTTCCGACGAAACCAATTCCTATCGGGCAAACCGCTCGTCTGTATGCTTTTCCGACGGACCAAAAACGACGCATGCTGTGAAGCAAGTACGAGACGGAAGCTATTGGCTACTGGCTATTGAACTTCCTTTTTCTAGTCCCGTCGTAAGTGTAGTACGTCACCTCGTTCTGGACGGTCGGACTTTGGTCGGACTTTGGGTTGACCGTGTGTAGGCAAGACCGCTTGAATGGAATTCCGTCGGAGTTCCGTCGGAGAAACCTTCGGAGTTTATTCCGACGGCAAAACCGGTCGTGTGTGCACGGCATGACAGATTCAACCTCTTGTCTAAATGTTACCTATGTGGATATAAATGCTGGGGTATCTTCCTGACACTCATTAAAAGTAGTGGCTTGGACAAGCTACAAAACATCTTCAACATTACAGAACAACTCCAGTTGAAGAAGATGAACTACTAAATATGTACAGAGTTCTGTTTATCTTAAATGAGGTTAAAAACTGCAATGGATGGAAAGTAGAGGACAGCAGAATCTCCCTTTAATCAAGACAACCGGACACAACTGGTATGAATTTACTAATAAATATTTTCTTTCGCAGCCTCAGCCAGGCATAAAACACAATGCACATTGTACAAGCATAAAAACGTAATTATGCAGGCAGGGAAGGAAAAGAAAGGACTCTGCTTCTTTACATGTGGTTAGGACTATTCTTGTCTTTTCATGAATCAATGGCACAGCTTTTATGACGATCACTTGGAAAAGAGTCAAATGCGCTATTTTTGTTTAATCCACTACTTGAGAAACTGGTCGTACTGTGAGAATTGTAAAAAATCTTTGTTTTCCGGCCTCTTCTCTTATTTCTCTTTCGAGTGTTGCCAGTTTGTGTTGCCATAGCGATGCAATTTGTGTATCTTGACATTGTGCAGGAGATGCAGGCTGCAAACATACACAGGTGCGCGGGGTATGGAGCAGGGACGGGTTCTTTTTGAAGGAATTCGCTGGGAGCTGGAGAGCAAGTTCTGAATATTTTATATTATGATTATATAATGGAGATTTTTTCACAGACAGATGTATCTACAAGGTTTAGTTTGATGGATAATTCCTTATAACTATGAAATGTTAGAGAGCAAAGGGTGACACTTTGGGGTTGGTTTACTAGAACTCCAAAGACATGTTGGTAGGTTAATTGGGTCCTGACTAAGTTGACCATATTATGTATGAATGTGAGTTAGGGACCTTAGATTGTAAGCTCCTTGAGGGTAGGGACTGATGTAAATGTATAATATATATGTAAAACACTGCGTAAATTGATGGCGCTATATAAGTACCTGAAATAATAATAATAACTGGAGAGTGCAAAATCTGATGCAGCTCTGCATAGAGACCAATCAGCTTCCAAGGTATTTTTTTTTAACAAGCTGAAGTTAGAAGTTTGCACAGTTGCACCAGATTTTGCACTCTCCAGTTTTAGTAAATCAACCCCTTTGTATTACTCTGCAACATGGATGAACACTCATCACATACAGGCATACCCCACTTTTAAGTACACAATGGGGTTTATTTACTAAAGCTGAAAAGTGCAAAATCAGACTCACTTCTACATAGAAACCAATGAGCTTCCAGGTTTTATTACCAAAGCTTATTTGAACAAGCTGGGGTTAAAAGCTCATTGGTTTCTATGCAGAAGTGAGCCTGATTTTGTACTTTCCAGCTTTAGTAAATAAACTCCATTGTGTACTTAAAAGTGGGGTATGCCTGTACAGTATATTTTTACCAGAATGTCTATATAGCCACCAGCAAGTCTTGTAATCCTCCATATTGGTTCTCTTTCAATTTGTCCTACTTGAAGAAGCTGTAAAGTCAGTTTGGGATAAAGTAGGGTAGGGTTGTAACTTACTTGGGGAATTGCCGGATCTGGCACAGGAATTCTGGTTTTCAGCTTCTGCTACCAGCTCGTCGCTGACCCTACTCAGTTCTCTGGCTTTCCAATAGTGAACACAAGGCAGAGGAGGCAGCAAGGTCATTCTGAGCCGGCGTCACAGCCTAGTGTCATTTAGAGGCACTTTAGTTGTATATTCTTCACTGCTTGTAAGGGTGTGTTGGCAGCACATTCATTTTGAATAGGCAATGCATATCACATGTGATATATCGCTAGTTAACACACCGAAAATTTGTAAATTGGCCCCTAATAGATGTGAATGTTCTACCGTAGGCTGTCACACGACAAACGCGCGTCATCCAGGTGCAGACTTTCTCACCCATAGTTCTGTGGAATTCTAGGGTTCTTCCAGAGGTTGCTAGGGGTTTCTTGAGGAGTTAGCAATTTCTGTTCCTTAGATAAGTAACCACTGACACCAGTCCTATCTGTAAGGAGGGATTTTCCCACTAATTATTAACATTAGTGCCATTTTCCCAGTGGCAACCAATGTAGGAGTATTCTTGTAAGAGGATATTCTTCCTACTAACCACCAATGGACATTCTCCACACTGGTCACCAATGTAAGAGGACATTCTTCCCACTGGTCACCAATGTAAGAGGACATTCTTCCTACTGATCACCAATGTAAGAGGACATTTTTCCCATTGGTCACCAATGTAAGAGGACATTGTTCCCACTGGTCACCAATGTAAGAGGACATTCTTCCTACTGACCACCAATGTAAGAGGACATTCTTCCCACTGGTCACCAATGTAAGAGGACATTCTTCCTACTGACCACCAATGTAAGAGGACATTCTTCCCACTGGTCACCAATGTAAGAGGACATTGTTCCCACTGGTCACCAATGTAAGAGGACATTCTTCCTACTGACCACCTATGTAAGAGGACATTTTTCCCATTGGTCACCAATATAAGAGGACATTCTTCCCACTGGTCACCAATATAAGAGGATATTCTTCCCACTGGCCACCAATGTAAAAGAACATTCTTCTGACCAATGTAAAGAGCTCTCTTTCCACTGATCATCAATGTAAAGGGGACCCTTCTCACAGTGAGCACCGGTTTATGAGGGTCCTTCTTCCACTGGCAATCAACACAAGGGCCCTTCTTCAATTTCCACTAATGTAAGGGGGCACTTCATAGATCAACAATTTAGGAAAGCACTTCACCACTGCCCACTACAATTTTCAATTTATTTCTTTTTTTTGCTGGAAAAATATTGTCATATAGAAGAGCCCCAGGTGTTAAGTATACCACATTCCTTACTTCTTCATTGAGATACTATATATATATATATTAACTCAGTATTCACACAAATGTACTGTGAGCAGTAGATATAGTAATTATTAGCAAGGATTTGCTAATAAGCTGGCCATATATTGTGATTTTTTTTTTCAGCAGGCAGTTGCTGATCAATGGAAAAACGTTCAGCATGTCCCTTCGAAAAAAAAGTTGATTAAACAATCGACTTCTGTTGAGTAGTGGAGCCCACATGCTGATCTAAATCCATCTAATTGCTGCCAAACTAGGAAAATTTCGATTGATGTGTGGCCAAAATTACACCTTAAAGTTATTTCATGGTTTCCTCTGTGTTAAAAATGGTTTTCATGGTTTCCTCTGTGTTAAAAATGGTACAGAAAGGGTACTTTAATGTAAATGCAAAGCAAGAACTGTGGGAGGGGGGAGAAGTGTGAGCTGAGTTGCTGAGTCACTGCTGGGGGAAGGTGGGGCAGGATGATCTGAGCTTCCGCGCCACTGCTGGGGGGGGGGGGTAGGGAGAGCTGAGCTGCTGAGCCACTGCTGGGAGGGTAGAGTAGAGTGAGCTAAGCTGCTGAGCCACAGCTGGGAGGGGGGACTAGGGAGAGCTGAGCTGCTGAGCCACTGCTGGAAGGATACAGCAGAGTGAGCTGAGCTTCTGAGCCACAGCTGGGAGGGGGGATCCAGGAGAGCTGAGTTGGTGAGCCACTGCTGGAAGGGGGGAGCAGGGAGAGCTGAGCTGCTGAGTCACTGCTTAGAAGATAGAGCGGAGTGAGCTGAGCTGCTGAGCCACAGCTGGTAGGGGGGAGCAAGGAGAGCTGCTGACAGAATGAATTAGACAGCTTAAGCACATCTGCTGTGAACTTCAGGCTACATGCCCATGGACGTTTTAAAAAACGGGCTGTAAAGTCAGTACAGACGCGAGAAAAAAAGCGGTGTTAAAGACGGGATTTTATCCACATTTTGAATTGAATTCAATGCACGTTACTACGCGCTGGCTTTCAGCCGTGTTTCTCTGTCTCTATTCAAAATCAATGGTTTCCTATGGAAGCCCATTGATTTGAATAGAGGTTGCACCAGAAGTCAGATCAAGAGGATCCGACTTGCGGTGTCACTTGTGTGCTGGGAATCTTGAGGGGGGAACGCGAAAAAAAAAATTGCGGGAGGTTCCCCCCTAAGACGATACCAGACCCTTCAGTCTGATATGGATCTTGGGGGGACGCCCACGCCATTTTTTTTGGTGTGGGGGTTTCCCTTAAGATCCATACCAGACCAAAGGGTCTGGTATCGTCTTAGGGGTGAACCTCATGCAAATTTTTTTTTTAATTTTCGCGTTCCCCCCTCAAGATTCCCAGCACACAAGTCGCACCTCAAGTCAGATCCTCTTGATCCGACTTCTGGTGTGACCGCTATTCAAATCAATGGGCTTCCATAGGGAACCAATGATTTTGAATAGAGACAGAAACGCCGGACAAGGCTTAACACAGCGTTAAGCCTCATTAAATCGCGTTTAACACCTTTTGCCGATGTCTGGCGTTTTTACAGCTCTAGCGCTGGAGTCTCAGAACACACTGGTCCTGGGTCCTGGCTTAAAAACGGCTAGGCCATATACAGCTCAAAAACGCCATGGTGGGCATGAGGCCATAGGCTAACATGGAGAGGCGTTTTTAAGCTGCAAAAAACACTCAAAAAAACGGCTGTAAAAACGTACATGGGTATGAGGCCAAAATGCCCATAGCTTGGCCATGGTCCACTTTAGAAGGTGGAATTCAGATCTCATTTGCTGGCCTTAATTCTCATTTTTCACCATATGCAAATGAGGATCTTAGGCAAAAATCATTTGCAGGGTGTAAAATCTAGTGGGATCATGCACTGTAACTGAACCAATAATAAAATCAAAGGTTCTCAAAAGCCAAATGCTAAAAAAACAGTTGTAACATTCAGCGCAATATGTCACTGTCATAGAGAACTGACTTTCTGGCTAAATAAGACTCCAATCTGATGATATGTTGAGGGACTTTATTGCCCAATATTTTTTTTTTAAAGCAGATATCTGTCCATGTATGACCAGCCCTTACATAATAGTCCAATTAATTCTGTACATGGGCCAAAGGCTCCTCATCATTTCTATTACCTATGTGTACGGTCTTCCCAGATATTATTAATCTTGTCGCTCAGCACTCGAAGCTCAATATTTTTCAGCCAACATGTCAGATTAAAGCATGTCTGACAATACAGGAAGCCTGCCGAATGGAATTTGTAAGTATTCAGCCTGAGATCCTGCTTCAATCATTATACGAAGGTACCGGCATGTTGTACAGCTCGCTGCCTATCATACAGCTACAATGTTTCCTCTACCAAGGCTTTTCCAATTACTGTACTGTTACAATTTCAGGATCATAAAGAGAGATGTTCCCTCTGGACCTACTATATACTAGAAAATACTTCAGTGCATAAAATCTCAGCAATGGTCATTCAGACCACGAGAAAGCATGTTTCTCTCCTCAAGGTCACGGCATCATCAAAAA
>JBBGZY010001079.1:700000-705000 GCA_037952925.1 Lithobates clamitans | reverse complement strand
ACTGTCGAGGAGACACTGATGAGGAGACACTGATGAGGAGGCACTGTCAAGGAGACACTGATGAGGAGGCACTGTCGAGGAGACACTGATGAGGAGGCACTGTCAAGGAGACACTGATGAGGAGGCACTGTCGAGGAGACACTGATGAGGAGGCACTGCCGATGAGACACTGATGAGGAGGCACTGATGAGGAGGCACTGATGAGGAGTCACTGTCGAGGAGACACTGATGAGGAGGCATTGTTGAGGAGACACTGATGAGGAGACACTGATGAGGAGACACTGTCGAGGAGACACTGATGAGGAGGCACTGATGAGGAGGCACTGATAAGGAGGCACTAATGAGGAGGCACAGTCGAGGACACACTGATGAGGAGGCACTGTTGAGGAGATACTGATGAGTAGGCACAGTTGAGGAGACACTGATGAGGAGGCACTGTTGAGGAGATACTGATGAGTAGGCACAGTTGAGGAGACACTGATGAGGAGGCACTGTTGAGGAGACACTGATGAGAAGACACTGATGAGGAGGCACTGTTGAGGAGACACTGATGAGGAGACACTGATGAGGAGGCACTGTTGAGGAGACACTGATGAGGAGACACTGATGAGGAGACACTGATGAGGAGGCACTGTTGAGGAGACACTGATGAGTAGACACTGATGAGGAGACACTGATGAGGAGGCACTGATGAGGAGGCACTGATGAGGAGGCACTGATGAGGCTGCACTGATATGCAGCACTGTTGGGCACTGATTGGCAGCACTGATAGGCACTGGTTGACACTGTTGGGGCTGCACTGATAATCAGGATACTGTTGATGAGTGCCCTGATTATCAGTGTACATGTCCCCTGTCACACTTGCCGGTTACCAGCTCTCCTCTCCTCACGCTGTGACAGCACATGAGGAAAGGAATGCGAATAACTGGTAAGTGTGTTTTCATTGAGATCAGCTGTGATTGGACACAGCTGATCACATGGTAAAAGGCATCTGTGATTGGCCCTTTACCCCAATCACAGAGCGCGCCAGGGGTGTGGTTCTGGGAGGATGGCAATAGACACCCTCCCAGAACTGGACGACCGCGCTGTAGCCGTCATTCAGTTATAGCGCAGTCGGCAAGTAGTTAAGGTTTAGAATGCAATACCTGAGTGTGATTGTCAGGGGAAGTGAATAAAAAAAGGGATTTGACCAGTCAGGTGTGCTGGGAAACAAATTTGTAATGTAATGGGAAAAAAAATGAAAATGTCATTAGATATTGTTGAAGAGGGAGGGAGGGACCAGAGAAGGCATAATATATCCCGATTAAACTTCAGCTTTAAATGTTATTCAGTTAGAGTTTTACATTATAACTGTCTAATTAATATGCATGTTCAGATACAGCATGCTGATCCTCATAGAGCATTCTACTATTTTCCTAGTCCTAATGCACTGACTTATTATATAGCAGATAGCTGCAGATTACAATGGAACCATATCAGCTCCCATGGCTCTCCACATAACTCCAACAACAACCATAAGAATACATTTGAAATAAACCATCAGAAATTGTTTTGTCCGCAGAATACGTGTCGATTGCGGTTAATCACTAAAAACAGTTTCACATCAATAGGAGATGCTAAAGAGAGGGCGGCCGACCAACATGTGTAGATTGAACCCAGGAGCGAATTTCATGGTCTGTTGATTCACCGGGTAATATAGAAAGTCTCGTTACATGGAAAAATATACCTCTTACAGATGTAAAATTAATTCTCCCTCCGTAAAACAACAGAACTGGGATTGTGTTTTCAGATAATCATTTTTTTTTTTTCTTCCTGAGAAGACGCGCCAGCCTCGAACTCGGAGCTCATCTGGAGTGCTGCACGCAGAACGGCAAAAGTAGAAATTATTCACAGTTCATTTGCCACAGGTTTGTGTTGCTGCCACAGCTGAGGATATCGGTCAAGGAGAAAAAAAAAATACAAGTAAGGATAGGCAAGAAATAAGATTATTAACGTGGACCTGAACTTACAAAGTGAAGATTTGCTGTGTTGTACGAAACATCTAGAAATGGGAATTATGGCCAAACAGTACCCTGAAAAATACACCCTCAGGAATTCCTCCTGAAAAATAGCAGTGCGCTCTCTATTATGCACATAGGCCTAGACCAGCAATTCTCACCCAAGGTTCCATGGAACCCTGGGGTTCAACCAGAGGTTGCTAGGGGTTCCTTGAGCTGTGGCTGATGAACCACCTATTTGATGATGTCTACAGAGTTCAAGGTTCAGCACCACTTAGCAAAGCCAGCAGCATGACACCAAATATCTTTTTAGCTGTCTTTAAGGGTGGCATTCTGAACACCACTTTAAGGGGGACATTCTTCCTATTGACCACCAGTGTAAGGAGTATTGTTCCTATTGAGCCCTGATGATTTGGTTTTAGGAAGGGTTTCTCGAGACATGAAAATTATTTTTGGGGTTCCTCTAGGGTTAAAAGGCTGAGAAAGCCTGGCCTAGACATTCCTGTGCACAAAGTATTATAGCCAGGGCTTTTTTTTCAGCGGGAACGTGGGGGAACATAGTTCCACCACCTCCAGCACTGAATATCTGTAATGGCAAGAAGTGCTGGGGTGTGCAGGTTGGTCTATTGTTACTAGACATGTGCAATTCATTTTGTTCCGAATTTGTTTTTTAAATAATTTAGACAAATTTGTTAATTCGGATTCCTCCAAATTACGAAAACCCAATTTTTCCAAATAGTCGTAAACTCGAAAATTCAGAAAATCAAAATTCAAAAATTCGGAAATTTGGAAATTCAAAATTTAAAAATATGGAAAATCTGAAATAATAACTATTAAATTATAGGTATTGAATTCCCTTTCAAATTTGGCTGTTAGGATACTGATGATCAGTGTACATGTCCCCTGTCACACTTGACGCTTACCGGCTCTCCTTTCCTCACGCTGTGCCAGCACATGAGGAAAGGAATGCGAATAACTGGCTAATGTGGTTTTTTTTTGAGTAATCCAGGAACAATAGGGGAAGGAAAGGGGATCACCACTACAGGTAGAAATATGGATATAGAACTCTCCTTGGAACTGGAACACCAGGTGCCGGCTAAGCATAAAGCAACATGAAGCAAAAAGGAAGTTCTGGACAGCCGCACTCCAGAATATAGCCTTTATTTGTAAAAAGTCCAACAGATACAAGCCACAGCAAAAAATGAGACAAACGAGCTGGCGCATTTCACACTTAACAGTGCTTAGTCATAGCTGACTAAGTACTGTTAAGTGTGAAACGCGTCAACTCGTTTGTCCCATTTTTTGCTGTGGCTTGTATCTGTTGGACTTTTTACAAATAAAGGTCTATATTCCGGAGTGCGGCTGTCCAGAACTTCCTTTTTAACTTGTGTTTTTATTGAGATCAGCTGTGATTGGACACAGCTGATTACATGGTAAAAGGCTGCTGTGATTGGCCCTTTACCCCGATCACAGAGTGCACCAGGGGTGTGGTTCTGGGAGGATGTCAATAGAGGGGGGGAAATATAAAGGCAGTTAATTGAAATAGAGTAAACTACCCTAACTTTGCCAAAAAAATGCATTTTCCTAAAAAAAAAAAAAAAAAAAAGAAGAGCAGATTGCTTTAGGTTTTATTGAGCAAAATTGAGAGCTTTCAACTTGGTGAAATTTTGCTGATGGCGAAATTAGTAATTGCTTGGCGAACTCACTACACTCATCCCTAATCCTGACCATAACAGATACAGTGAGAAATATGTACAAAATGACCGTACATCCCCTTTAAATATGAGTCCTGATTGGCATGCCGCAATTTTGCTATATTTTTCCCTTTAGTTACTATAAACTAGTCCTAAGGCGCCTCTTGGCCGTAACATGCATGCAGTGCGGTATATATAGGCACTTTTGTCAGGCGATGGAGGTTTTCATTTGCATAATGATTATGTGCGAAGAATGTCACGTAGTAGAATTTCCATAAACAGTTATGTAATGTATTCCTCCTACACATCTTTATATCCAGAAACAATAAAGCAACAAAGGAGACACAATCTTAATATTGGACTATTTTTTTCTTTCGTTTTACATTTTGGCAGGGTGAGACGGAGCGTGGTTTCCTTTGTGTATGAGCAAAGCTGTTTTCTAAGCGTACCCAGCCCAATGATAAACTCTCACAAGCTCTAGAAGTGTCAGAAGGAGAAGTTAAAGCCAGAGGGCTCCGGTGCAAAATCTGAACAGGGGACACCTCATATCTCATAGAACAACGTATGACTGTCCTATTCAGCCCCTGGGATGGTAATTTTTAATAAAATGAGGTTGTTTCTTCTTCAGTAAACCTAATATGTCTTCTAGAAACTCAACAGAGTATGACAAAATGGCAAAAGAAAGGAAAGACAAGAACTGCTTGATTCAGTTTAAAATGTAATATCAGCACGCAGCTGGTTATTAAAGGGAATACCGGTGCCCCAAATATGTCCAAGTGGCCTCTCTGCATGCTGTAAATAGACAAATGCCGTTCATTTTGTTATCAATCGAAATTCGGATCAAAATTTCGTTATTCAGAGATTCGGGTGAATAATTATAGTAACAAATTTCGACAAATACAAAATAAATTATAATGAAACATCAAAATTAATTTGTTTCATACAGATGTTTGAAGCACCCGAAGTAACCAATGATTTGTAAATAGCTGGTTGTTAAGAAGTGGGCAGCCGCTGCGTCCTTAACAACTAAGACTTATCTGCTGTCCTCAGGGTTCCCCGCTGACAGCAGAATGTAAACAAAAGAAGAGCTAGCGTTATAAAATGAAAAAAAAAAAAGCGTACCCCCCCCCCCCAATTGATACCAATCCCTTCTGGTCTGGTATGGATTTTAAGGGGGACCGCATGTCAAAAAATGGCATGGCCCCCCCCAAAAAATTCTATACCAGGCCCTTATCCGGACATGCAGCCTGGCAAGCCAGGAAAGGGGGGGACGAGCGAGCATCCTCCCTGAACCATATCAGGCCACGTG
>JBBGZY010001079.1:0-57500 GCA_037952925.1 Lithobates clamitans | reverse complement strand
TTTATATATATATATATATATATATATATATATATATATATATATATATATATTACACTTTTTTATTATTAATAATAATATTTTATATATATATATAATATTTTATTTTAAGATCGTGGAAGTTAGGACATTACCGTGTGTGTATTCAGTCTTAAATTCTTCTCAACAGATACTGTGATTTATCTATTTTTTTGTTTAGCCACTACTTTTTGTTTTGGGTGGTCTAACCTTACAGATTTAGTGCTGAGATTTTCCTTTGTTTGTTTATTTGGTAGCTGGTGGAATCGCCTACAGATTAGTGAGCTTAGAGAGAAAAAATGAAGATGGTTCAAGTCGAAATGGGTTCTTATTTGGTCAACTATTCCATAAAATGTCTTCATAGAATAAATTAAATGACAATAGGAGTAGCTGTGTTGACGGGACTTTTTAGTGTAAATTTGCACCTTTTCAGCATTGCTAGGTGCAGAATCCATCAAACTGGAGTTAAATGATTTTTCTTGAAGGGTCCATATCGGCTCCAAGAGCTGACTTCAGAATCTCTGGTTTGCTTCTCTTGTCTGGTCATGTTATTGTAACTTTTGAGCAAGCTCCTTTCATAGCCTGGTCAACCCAGCCTAGATAATGTGCTGATGTTAATAACAAGAGGCTGAAAATGTTTTGGGGTTCATGCATACTGCGTTTAAAAGAAGCTCAAAGAAGCTGCTCCTACAGGCTTTTGAGGTCTCATTTTTTCTGCCTGGAAACTCTGACACCAACTATAGTTGTGTGGTTTTATTTTTGTTACAGAACATTTGTGGCTTTTGGGTCTCGTGCTGTTCAGAATTTGTTTGTGTTTTTTTTTTTTTTTTTTTTGCCACTGCATAGAATCAGGCCTCAGAGACTTAACTGTTGATGCTTGATGGTTCACGATAAGTCTTGGAAAATTCTGCCCTCTTTGCTGCAGTCTTGAATTGCAATTTTAATGAACGTTTCAAACTCCAGAAAACTGAGGGAAAAAAAAGCCTTGGCTTTGCTGCAATCTTGTCTTGGAAAGTCTGCCTTTGAAAGCCTTTTAACTTTTGAACTTAGAACCACTTACGAGTGTAACTTCAGCTTTTTTTTCTGAGCAGATAACAGAGCAAGAGAAAAGAAAAAAGTTGAAGGAAAAAAAAAAAGTTAAAATGCATTTTCTCGGTTCCCAAATATCTGTATTGTTAATGCTGTTCTTCTAGTTAGTTAGGCATTTTCTCCATTTCCTAAAGCAATTTTATCTGCTGCTGCCTTGTTTTTTAATCTATAGATTATCGTTTTTAAGCTGTAAGTTGCTTGCATGCTATTTCGAGTTTTGGCCAAATCTTCCGTAGAATACAATTTTTATTTAGCATTTTACATAAAATAAACTATAACCGTAATGGGGCATTTCGGGATCTAAAAGCTTCTGCGAAAGCTTACATTTATCATCTCCTGAAAGTCTAAATCCTTGGCGTTAAGTGCGTGCTTTTTCCATTTCATTTTGTCTTACTAGGAGGGGAGTGCTGGCTATTTGCAAGTTGTATTAAAATGCACTTACTCAGATCACCGAAATGCTACTCAAAGCAGCTTGTGTTGTGGTAGGCACAAATAACCCGATTCAAAGTTTTACGATGTATATTTTTTTTTTACCCCCCCACCTTATTGGTTTTGAATTATCCTTGGCAGCTGCAAGATTTTTCCTTTTTTTTTTCGATCGTGGGAACCTGTTGAGCAAAAACATTTTACGTCCCCTTGAATGGCAACACCACACAGCGATACTGTTTACTCAAACACTTTGAGGTGTTTGGATTAAAGTTTTACCTCTTAGTTCTCCTCCCAGGCTTAAGTGAACGAGCATGGGACCGATCTCGCATTCTTGTTTTTTTTTTGACGGTATGCAGCCTGCGTTGGGTTTTCGGAAGCATAGCAGGGCCTCGACATGGTGCCAATGTATTATTTATTCTGGCTAATCCTTACTAATGTGCAAAGTCAGTTTGTTACTGCTTCAGCAAATGGCTCTTTAAGTAGAGAAACGGTTAAGCAGATCTATTGTAATAGGTGGCCCGGTCTCATGAAGAGATTTAAGGCAATGGCAAAGGGACTATTGTGTTGGCATTACCCTCTCTCAGCATGCAAGTATATTATCTGAACGACTGTGTGCCATGTTTCATAAGGAACATTTTTTTTTTTTTAATAAGAGGGCTCAATTTTCAGTACAACAATTGCTCTCCAATAGGATTATCATAACGTGAAATAAAGAAGAAAATCGTGAGCGCTCTGTCAAATTAAATCCGGGCTTCTTAGCTCTATTACTCCATGTAGTAAAATCTTACTCAGTAGGGAAGCCCACTACAGCTAGTGCTATTCTGATTCTTGATCTCGAAAAATCGGGAGTAACATCTGATTGTTGATATTCCATTTTCGGTGTCGTCTACTTTTGTAAAAAGAAATAAAGACGTAAAAAAAAAAATCAATTTAAAGTCATCCACGATATTGTTTTTTCGTAACTTTGGAAAAGTTTGTCATGATTTGACATTTCTTTGTCGCGCATCTATGTGGAACGACGCCACAGGGAACCTAATGTGGCTCCCCTAAGAGTATAAAATTGTGCATTGCTAGATCTCGCTATTAGATACGGTAGCAAAACACAGAATTTTGCTTTAGTAACATATTTTCATATCTATTAAAAAAAGACAATAAAATGAAATACTTTTAGAAAAGAACAATTGCGTTCACTGATTAACCTACCTAAAGGTTCTGTAGCTCTGCAGAAATATTGGACATATTTTTGAATTTGCTGCACAACATTTTTTTTTTAAACTCTATTATTGGCCATTTCAGGCTCGGTTGAGGCTGATTGGACAGAACTCACCCTTTCAATATGGTCTCCAAAGCCTTCAGGTCCATTAACCACTTTATGACTAATATATTTGTTGGTGTTAACTGCACCTTATACAAAATAATTTTGTAGTTGAGCATAATCGTGTGAGTGACAATTTTGGCTTTGTATCCCTTCAAATAGTTAGATTTAGACATTTACCTGTAGTTTTTGATTTTCTGTGGGCTCTATATAAAGCTCAGTTACATGTGACCTTTAATCTCTTATTGGCAGGGCATTAATATCTTGCTTGCTTTTGCGCGTTTGGTATTACCTTGATATCAGTGGGTCGTAAATAAGACTTTATCAACCAGGGGCCCAGTCTAATGCAGTAATCTCCAAACTACGGCCCCCAGCTTTTGTGGAACTACACGTCCCATGAGGCATTGTACAACTCTGACATTCAAAGACATGACTAGGCATGATGGAATTGTAGTTCCTGAACTGGAGGGCCATAGTTTGGAGACCCCTGGTCTAATGTATGGGTGCTCAACCTGTGGCCCTCCAGCTGTTACAAAACTACAAGTCCTATCATGCCTCTGCATTTTGGGAATCATGCTTGTAACTGTCGGCCTTGCAATGCCTTATGGGACTTGTAGTTCTGAAACAGCTGAAGGGCCACAGATTGATCATCCATGGTCTAATGCAACTAAGACTGGCAATGCATTATACAATTTTCTTATTCTATTTGCTTTCAGAGTTAACTTCAACTATGTAGTACAAGGGCCTACCTGATTGCATATAAATTGTAAGTGTTTAGGTTTGACCTCCTGTCATATGGTTTTGGTAACTCTGAAGGAAAATTGTATAATGTATGGCCAGCCTAACCAAGCTAAAAAGCTAGTGTGCAGCTAAACCCTAAAGGTCGTTTGACCTGAGATGGCAGAGGGAAGATTTGAGCTCCATAGGATTGCTCCATTGAATAGATTGTAGACCAGGCATGCCCAGTTTTGGCTAAGCATGTATACTTATACACTGAGCCGATATCTCCCTCACTAGTAAGTCAAAAAAACAGTAGAGACCATCTGAGTCCACCAAAATATTTGGTATTTTCCCTATAATTCATCACCCTAGCTAATTTCTTCAGGTTCGGGGACTGCCCATAAGCATACAATAGTTTCACAATCTCTCAAATGACGGTCATCTCAGGGGTTCTCGGGTGGTATCGTATGTTTGATCACTTTGTGACATCTCCAGTTCTTACTTATTGACCGATCTGATTTATATAGCCTTAGTAGGTAATTAGGTTCAGTCAGTGCCTTATTTATTTTACCGTCGGTTAATTAGGTTTGAAACCTTTTTAATTTAT
This sequence comes from Lithobates clamitans, assembly GCA_037952925.1. Lineage (NCBI taxonomy): Eukaryota > Metazoa > Chordata > Amphibia > Anura > Ranidae > Lithobates > Lithobates clamitans. The sequence continues at coordinate 53,322 of JBBGZY010001079.1, read as the reverse complement.
CAGCTTCAGTAGTTAAAGGAATGAGCTGGCAACATGTCACATAGGCGGTACTTGTTCTGCACTGTGTTCCTCGGTGACTCCATTTTGCTCCATGTTGTCTAGTCCTATGTGTTTCCAAGCTATGTCTTGGCGTGAATTGTCTTCGCCTTCACTTAAACTATGACCTTCTCCTAATCTGCATCCTTGTCTGCCGTCTTAAATACCAGCCTCGGCTATTTGTGCCATTTTGTGAGGCTCCTGGTATGCCTCCGTTATCTGTGAATGTGCGCCTGTCAAATATTCTGACTCCTCTTATCTGAGACCTAATTATACATTTTGGCTTTGAGATGTGCCTGAACCTCCTGTCTGAAACTTTTTGATCTTGCAGTCTGAGAGTGAGAAACATGTCACAATTCTAAAGAACGTTCAACTCTGTAGGCCAAGGTCACTGGCAGTGTATGTGATCCCTGTGTGTGTGTATGTGTGTTCATTCCAGGAGCTGGGTCCTTTACTTTCTGACTCGACACAGCTGAGCAGCAATGTTAGTGCTGTGTATATAATGAAATGACGACGACTTGGAGGAGGTGACGAGTACCACTGATAAGAGGAGTCAAAGAGATAATATAAATATTTATACATATTATTTTTTTCTTTTCTTTTTTTTTTTTTTTTTTTTGGTCAACTTTAATTCTAAGAAGAGATGCACGTTTTGTGTTGTGCATTAAACAAAATATGTATTAAATATATAAATTCAATTTTTAAATTTAAGCTCATACATTTTTAATAAGCTGGGTAGATTCGGGTTTTGTACTTATTTGCAGCTTGCTTTTTGTATACAGTTTTTATGGAGTTGTGTACACCAAACCTTAAGTTGTTTTTCCTGAATATAGACATGAAGATGGTCTGTTGGTCAATTTTAACGTTCAAACCCAACCTGCCAATTTGGACCGCCAAGGTGTCAGTTTGGCTGAAACCTGGTGAGCTAAGCAGAAATTGTATCTTCTGTTATACTGACTAGTGTCATCAGTTAGACTTTATTGGTTGAACTAGATTGACTGACTTGCGGCTTTATTTTTTCAACTTGACTATGTAACTGACTCAAGATAGCCATTTTGTTGCATGAAGCAGTTTGTTGAGTCCATTGCGGACAGGCAAGTGGTTCCCTATGAGTAAGCTGTAGAACTTTTTTTTTTTTTTTTTTCTTTTGATTTTGCAGAATTGTGAACTGTGTGAGTCACACTTTAAGCTGGCTGACGCAGTGCAGGTCTTGGTTCTGTTTCTTCTTTGCTGAGTGTTGGTACTTGTTGGCGTCTGGTTTCTGTCTAAACTGACTAAGCTTACAGACACAACTGTGGAGACCAAGGATTACCCTAAAGTATACAAGAAGAGAGACTGGAATGCGTCTCAGTCTAAAGTCTTAAAGGAAGTCTTGCTTCCAGGTTTTGAATCTCTGCACACTTTTTCGGTTCCTGAACTTTATTTTTGTTTTTATTTTATTTTTCTCCTGTAAAACATGAAGTCAGAGGTTGTGATGAGAAAAGAAGGTGAAGTAGGTGAGTGGACTTTATTGGTAGAGTTAAAAATGTTGGAAACGACAATTACAAACCCTTTCAAATTTCTTACCCTTCATTATCTTTGATTTGATACTGTTCAAAGATATACCAATCCAGATAACATTAAGTTGGTGGTGTTTAGTAGGGCATGCACATTACAAATCTCATTTTTATTCTACTCACCAGATTGTAGGGGGAACATATACTCGGAACGAGCCCCAAGTATTGCGTGCAGATCAAAAATTAACACTTTTTTTTTTTCAGTTGATTGCATTGTAATGTGTGTAATGGTTACAGTCGATAGCAATCGGAAATCTCCATGCATGTGATTCAAGGTCAGGGATATGATCTAACTAACAGCAAATCTTTATCAGTCAGAGTAAAAATTTTGTAACTGGTTTACTGAACATATCCTATATGACAGGAAGCCAATATGCAAAAAAAAATAAAAAATAAAAATCAGCAAATTTTGACCTATTTCCAATCTCCTATGTTTAACCTGAAATTTCTGTCTGAAATGTATGTAGGGTTTGAGAAGCAGGTGGTGCTTTTGGTTCACTTTCCAAAACTGCTTCATTTTCGCGGTTACTTTCTTAGTGCCCCTGTTGTAAATTTAAAAAACAAAAACGTGTTCATTGATGGCAATGACTTGCCTAGACCTACTTTATGGCCATGATTAAAAAAAGAAAAAAAAATATGAATTTATTTGGGTTTGGGGGTGGAATTTATATCCATAATACTAAAGATTTTTGGAGAGGAAGGGGTAACTTTGTCAGTACCTGGGCTTCACTCTACGTATTGCTGGGTATTACCGTTGGCATAGTTGCCACAGCTTAGTCACAGCTTGGTCATTTCTTTTGGTTATCTGGTGCCTAGCACCATTGGAGATTGGGGAAGCTAGTATTTTTTACATGACTGTCTTTGGAATTGTACTGTAACCTAAACAAGGCTCTTTTTAATAATATCTAACTGATAATAGTCAATATCAAGGCAAAGTTTATAATTAAAAACCTATTAATGGGCTACATATTCCAACTAGTTGCCTATCACGTTCTCATTTTTTTGGGTACTGATTATGCTGCTGACAGACATCAATGGTGTTTGGATTCAGAGGCACAATTTTGTATTTTGTGTCTTTAGACCACCCAATTTAAGATCCATAATTGAATAAATATCTTATTTTTTTTTCTTTTTCCTATAGTAATAAAGAAAAAAATTAAGCTATACAACACACATCCTTGATCAAATTTTATTTAAAATAAGAAAAAATTAAATTCTCCAACTTGTCTAATAATTTCATCTTCAGTTGAGTCTGTTGAAGTGATCAAAAAATAGTCTACTCATGCTTCTTTATGGAACTGATAGAATTATCAAGATTAGGTTGTTGAACAAATGGGTTTAATTGCGTAGGTCATATCGCGACCCCTTTTTTTTTTTTTTTTTTTTTTTTTTTTTTTTTTTTTTTTTTGTTCGCCTCTCTTTATGAGGTCACTATATTGTATAAAATAACTACTTGATAAACTGCCAGGCTGTGCTTCTGTGAAAATGGCCACCATTGTCTTGTGGTTGAGTTGGTGCAAAGAACCATAATACTTATTATAGCAAACTCTAGCAACCATCCCGATTACTGAAGGATAAATATCTCTCAAGTATTATTAGTTACTTGTAAATAGTATTTGGAAGACATGTTCGACCATTTGGGGTTGATTTGCCAAAAATCGGAATAGTGCAAAATCTGGTGCAGTTCGACATGGTAGCCAATCGGCGTCTAAGTTCGGCTTGTGCAATTAAGCTTTGACAATAAAACCTAGAAGCTGATTGGTTTCTGTGCAGAGCTGCACCAGATTTTGCACTCTCCAGTTTTAGTAAATCAACCCCTTTTATGTTTGGTAATAATTTTCAACAACCTTTACCAACAGTATGTGGTTTTATTGGGAACAATGTCTTGTGTAGTCTTTTCTTTACATTACCTTCCTCTATTGCTTCAATACAGTCAGGTCATAAAGGGTGTAGGCGTGTTTGTCACTAATTTACCATTAATAAGTTATCACCTCAGAAGAGAATATGTTAATTGGATGAGTCCACCATTTGTCGTTATTGACCTGCATTTTTATTTTCGCATCAAGTCTGCAGCAGAAAAACATTGTAGAAGGTACCACCATCTGTCATGGCTTTGTATATGTGGGTATGCGGTTTTTATCTGTATTATGTACTTTTTTTTTTTTTCCCCTGTCCTTTTTCATTTTATACTGCTTCTGATAGCTGTAAAGATCTACCAGTGCAAAGGCATCGCTTTGGTTTTAGCATCCTTATGTGGCTCATTTTCTTTTCACCTTGAGATTGCACACAGTGTTTGGAGCTTTGTTATCGACAAGGGTGGTAACAGGAGAAAGTGGAGGGATAGCGCTGAGTGTCTTCGTTGGAAGAACCAAGGTTTTTCAATAACACTTGCTGCTAAAGTAAATATTTAACGGATATGTGTGGCACCCATTGTCCAGTTAATATTTTGCAGAGCGCCTTTGGAGCATGCATTGATCTGAAAAGGTTTGCCATCTTTTGTAGTCGCTGACTCTGGCCCACCCCATCTTCTATGGTCGCTGGCTCTGACCCACCCATCTTTCTCCAGTACATTTAACTTAGTCCACCACTATGATGGACCTCTTTACCAACCAACAATAAGGTGCTTGAAGGAGCTGGCCAGATCCACAGTCCATGAGAACCTGGTTGTGTTGGCACAGCACAGGTTTACTTTACGGTAAGAGGACATAGGGAAAAAATGTTTTATGGGCAATATTGAAGTTTGCCAGGAGAAAAAGTGTTTTTTTTTTTTTTTTTGTACAAAGAGAAAAAGAAAAAAGACAAAGATAAATTAGCTTTGGTTACCCAGTGTGTTGGCTGGTTAGATATATTGGGTGCTCTTCATAAATATCCTCTGCAGTAGGTTTACAAGGCAGAAGGGCCTTTGGCACGAGTTGCAAGCTTGCATTTTTTGGCTAAAATACAAACTAATGCTTCACTTTTTCTCTGTGCTTGTGTTCGGTATCTGTAGTAAATGGATTCTGTGATTGCTGTGAAAGAAAAACCTTGATGATTTATAACAACCGGAGACAAGAAAATGAAAACAAAAGTGGTGTTTCCAGTTTTCATCTTTCTTTATATGGAAAATGCTAATTGGCTACTGGAAACAGTTGCAGTTTTTTGTTTCAGTTTTGTGTCTAGTTTTTCACATAGATGAAAAGTGAAAATGCCCCCCCCCCCCCCCCGTTTTAATTTTGAATAGATACGATTCCAGTATAAAATAATTTTTTTCCTTTTTTAAGAGAGGAATTTTATGTTAAGGTGTAGTTCCTAGTGCCCTTACAGGCTGCACTTTCATGAATATCAGCTTGGTCACTGTAGCCTTTAGCTTTAGGCAACATAATGAGCCAGAATTTAGTTAGCAAGGAGGACAAAAGTACAAAAAAAGTCATATGAAAGCTGAAACTAGTCAGTAGGTCCACTTTCCATGGGTAAGTTGTGTATGATTATAGTAGAGTTAAGCGGTGTGATCCTGGAGCAAAACTACTGATTTTCATCTTGGTTTAATTGCCTCCAGTGCATTTTGTGGAAATATCTAAAATGTAGACTTTTCATTGAGGGGTCTTTTTTTTTTTTTTTCCCCATTTTTTTTCAACTGATATTGACACATTTAAGAATTTGGAGAGGATAGAATAAACTATCATTGACCAAGGTTCGGTAATACAAGTTTTGAACACCTCAAAATGCATATTTGCCAATGCTGCTGTCTTCAATTGGCCTTCCAATGCATAAAAACACACATAAAACAGATAGATAGGTATAATTTAACTTTTATTATTTTCAAAAAGTTACAAAGTACTGTGTTACATCATAGTTGTGATTATAGCAAAATTTTCAAATATTTGCAAGTTCATGTGGTCTATAGTATTGTATCTCCCAGCTAATAGAACAGGGTTTGTATTCACTTATTCATGGATGATCAGTTGTGGTATCTAGTGGTTTCAACTCCATCATTGGCATTATTGTCTTTATCTAGTGGTTTCAGCCCCATCACTAACTCCAACAAACCTGTTCGGCAAAAACCAATTGTCAGATGGACTTCTGTTGAGCCTGCTGCACCATCCAAATTCCGATCCATCTATGATCAGCTTAAAGAACTTGCCTTCCCTTGTAGAGAAGAGGAGTTTGTAGTCCATCCTTTGCTTCTCCATATATACAGTATGGTAAGTGAGTGTTGTCACCCTAGGACAGGAAGTTCTTTTACTAGCAGGATCATCATGTACAAATTAAGAAACAAATGCCTAAAAACTAATCCAGCCTCCACATTCAAGGACCAGTAAGGTGCAAAATATTAAAACTTAATTCTAGGGGTTAGATCCATTTTAATTTAATTAAAATAAGTATTGCGATTGTATGCATGTTTTCGTCTATTTTTTGTAGTCCTGCATGTCAGACACCTGTGTGTACAGACCCTTTCAGACTACATTGTATCAGCAAATACTCTACATTTCCTTTTCTTTTGTTGTTGGTGAAAGCTGTGAAGCCGCTTAGCTCAGTAGCCAGAAGCCATCAGATCTTCATCCATTTAGCTGAGGTGTTCCATCATTTATTCATGTTAGAATTTCTTATTCATTAAAAAAAAAAAGTTTCTGTAGTATTTTAGCATCCACCCTGAGTGCTTAAAAATTAATTACCTTGTTGAATAATGTGCCCGGTTATTGTGAATTATTAATGGCTGGAACCTTGGTTAAAATCTGGTTGCACTCTATTTTTTCTTTTTCTTGCAGCTGCCTGGCGAGTAAGAGACGCTGCTAGAAGCGAGGTGATAAGGGCAGCATGGAAATTGTACAATACGTAAAGGAATGCTCCGTGTTTATTCCTAGTTGATAAGGGCAGGATGGAAATTGTACAATATGTAAAAGAATGCTCCATGTTTATCCTTGGCCTTCCAGAGTCTACTTCCTGTAACTTCTAAGATCCCAGCTTTTGCAAATATTTTTGTAGCTCATGGAAAAATGTTGTGCCTTCTATTACATGAGCTTTTTTTTTTTTTTTTAAGATCTTTTTTAAGCTTGGCAGGTAGTAGGGGGATTAGATGTTTGGTCTATTAAAACTGTGCCATTCTCAAACTGGATTCTGTGGGACCCTAGGGTTCCACTTGGTAAAGCCATCAGCACGACCCTATTGATTACCTTAGCTGTCTTAAGGGTGGCCCTCTGATTACCACTGTAAGAGGTTGTGTTTTTCTACCGGCTGCCATTGTAAGGGACATTGTCTCCACTGACATCCAATGATTTGGTTTTAGTATTGTGTTGTATCTTCTTAGTTCCAGTTCCTTCACTGTTGGCAGAGCTCGTAGTTTAACACCAATGATCTTAGCTGGCTGTAAGGATAGGATTCTAACCACAACTGTCCGTGACAATTTTCCCACTGACCACCATTGTAAGGGCTGCATTCTTCCTACTGAACCCCAATTAATTGGTTAAACCAGCAGCATGGCACCAGTCATCTTTTTAGCGATCTGTAAAGGTGGCATTCTGACCACTCGCCACCAATGTAAGGGTCATTTTTTCCCACTGATGAATTGGTTAAACCAGGGCTTCCTCAAGACCTAAAAAAATATTTTTGGGGTTCCTCTGGGGGGAAAAGGTTGAGAGAAGCTGTGATAGGAGGAAAACAGTGAGAGGATGATGGAGCCGCATAGTTTTTGGCAACTGAGAAATATAAGTGGAAGACGTGAATACCGTTCATAGTCAAAGTGAACCAGGCTTTATTGGTTCTTTATTGTAATGGGCGTTAACTTGTGGGCATCCTTCCAGTTTGCGCTCAGCCATGGTAACCAGCTGTATGTTTGGAAACAATTTTCATTTCTATGGTATTTGATTGTTTGTGGAACTGTTAGTGTTTGGTGACTCATTGCAGTGATCTATGGTTTAATGGTAGGGCTAAGTGGTATATGGCTTTACAAAGATGGGAGCTGTTTGTTTGTGATAAAAGAAAAGCAGGTAGTCCCTAAACGAATGTTAATAAGGTAGCTTTGGTCAGTTTTATTACAAAGGAGCTAAAGGATATGATGAAAATGTAAGATTGCCTGAGCCTTAGAGGTTTGAGTCCTTTGATTTAGAAAGGGTTTGGTCTGTAAGTGGCCTTTATGGTCATTATGATGACCATTTGACTTAAGCTTTTTTCTACTCCCCCAAAAATAAAATAAAATCGGGCCTTATTCACACCAGGTGCGTTGACCTATGCCAAACAGTATTGATCAGCGCAATGGCACACCAGAAACAATTGTTCTCTATGTGACCTGTTCGCACCATGGCTGGGGTGTGTGTGTACTGGGCCTTGTAGGAGGCCAATGCCAGCCATGGTTGACTTTTTTTTTTGTCTGGTATGGACATTTCAGGCCTTTTTGCTGCTACTCCCACCCAAGCTTTCATGAGTGATATTTGAGGAAGCCAAATCAGTTGGCCTTATTGGCAGTACGGCCCTGTGTGCATTGTATAAAAATGGCGCTTTTCTGCATTTTTACACAACACGTTATAATGTACCACTGTGCAAGAACTGTTATGCAAAGAGTTAGTGTCATCCTGTGACATTTAAATAAAGTTAAGAACAAAAAACAAAGTAAAAATTGATGCACTGTTACAACGTACACTGACCAATACAAAGCGTATATCAGCACGTGTGTTCTCTAGACCATAACCTGTACCAGCTGGTGTGAACTGGCCCTTTAATTAAGATTCAACAAATATTCAAAATGGACTCATTTTAATAGGGTTCTCCTAAGACCTGAAAATTATTTAAAGGGTACCTGTGGGGTAAAAAGGTTTAGAAAGGCTGCTCCATAGTTTTTCTCATTCATTTCCCCTGGCAGCCAGCAACATAAAAGGTTATGTAGGGAGGGGTGAAAGGAGCTGGGCCAGCACAGACAGTAATAAAATCCCAAAAGAGGAGAGGACTATGATGTGCGAGGATGGAGGGGCTGTGCTAGGGAATTGACATCCTGAAGTACTCAGATTTGCTTGCAAGTTCAGGATCTCATTGCAAGTCAATAAAAGTTTATGGAAAGGGCTGCAGGTAAATATAGATTTTTCTGTGCTTTTACCTGCTATTTAGGTTGGTGACATGGACTCTTTAACGCAGTGGTTATCAACCCTATCCTCAGGGCCCACTAACAGGCCAGGTTTTATGTATTACCTTGGGGAGATGCAGAATAGAATACGGCAATCACTGAGCAGCAAATGATATCACCTGTGATGTATTTCAGTTATCTTGCAAACCTGGCCAGTTAGTGGGCCCTGAGGACAGGGTTGATGACCACTGCTTTAATGCATTTGCGGGTTAATAAATTGGCTGCCCGAATTGTGTGGGGATTATAGGAATATAATAGCTTGCCTTTGCTTAAGGTTGACTTCAGATCATTAGCTTTTTATTTTTTAGTGTTCTTTGAGTTTGCTTTTGATGCAGCGCAAGTGCGCATATCTTGTTATCGACCCTGAACAATGTCAACTGCACGAAGCAACTATACTGTGCCTTGCTGTAATAACCGTGTTGGCTCCATAATGAATGTAAAGCAGGCTGCTCATTGATAAACATGTCAGATGCAAATTTGTTGTATAGGTCAGGGATCGCTCTCCAGCAAGTATCCGCGCACTCGAAACTTCAAATATATACATTGGAATATAAAATGCTTATTAATGTTCACAGATGTTGCACTTTAATCCCATGGAATGATTGTTTTGGAGCAGCGGGAGATTTATTAGGCCTGTATTGTGTGAAATTGTGTGTGCATAAGCTTCTGTTTAAATTGCAAACTGCTAACTTACACCAGTAATGGACTGTGGGGTGTTGAAGAGCTAACCTTGCTCGGCGTCATGCAATACTGAGTGCCTATGCGGTAAACAGTTTCTTCCAGACCACTTGCCTCATTTATTTCTTTTCTTTTTTTTTTCTCTTTTTTTTATTTGATTTAAAGCAATTCACTTTTTTTTTCCAGTAAACCTTAAAATCTTCCAAGAAATGCTTATCAAAAGTTGCTTTTAATTATGCCTGGCTGTGACCCTGTTGTTGAAATAGAAGCTCATAAATGGATTGGGAAAGTGGACGGTGCTCACAGCCAGCAATATATCAGCTAAGTGACATTAATGTGGACCTAGCAGGCAGTATTAAGGAGAGCCTTGCATATTTTTTTCCCCCCCTAATATTTGTTTCCTAATTCAACCCCCCCCCCCCTATATTTATTTTACGCCCCCCACCCCCTCCCAGTTTTTTTTGCCTACATTCTTTTAATAATTTGATGTTTGTTATATGAAGGGTGTTCAGGGTCCAAATTGAGTTGGGTTCCATTCAGAGAGACAAGTCTCCATCGTGCGCGCCTTAATCTTCATCCTCAAACAATCGTCAATATTCCCATTGCACAAGTTCCCGGAATAGGCCTAAAAGTAATGGGTGCTGCTGGAACATGCACAGAACAGTTTAAAGATTTGCCACCCCCCAGCAAGGAGATACAATGATTTGGAGCCACACAGGACCTCTTTATCAGGAACGTGAGCCATCACATGCCTGATGAAGAGGTCCTGCTTGGCTCCAAAACATTGCACCTCCTTGCTATGATGGGATCTTTCTCTTCTAAAGAACAATTTTGTACTTTGCCTGAAGATCCATGGTATCCTGCAAATATTTACAATATTGCTCCTAATCTTCATCCTGGTTCAGATAACTTTATTCCCACTTATTATATCCCGATAGTTGCCCTAACTTTGCAATGCCCCTGAAACATACATGGTGCAGGTGTTCCCAGGTTTCCAGCTCTAACCTTTTTTTCAAGGAAGAAGAAGAATACACAGCATCAAGAGGCTTCAGTCCCGCTGCTGTTGAGTATTCTCTTTAGTAGCTCGGAGCAGAAATTATGCCTCTTCTTAAGTACGGACTGCCATGGTAAAATCTGTTGCGCTAACTCGCATATCCAGTTTGGACACCATTGTACAACTTAAGTTTTCCAGTATAATCTTAAAAGCCTATTGAAAAGGGGAATACACGTGAAGCTATACAGGTGTGACCCATCTCACCTAATATAAAATTACAAAAAAACACAACAAATCAAATTGAACATATGATGAGAAAATGCATCAGCAGATATTCCTATGAAAACTAGTGGTCATATTGACATACAGTCTTCACTCAATGTGTTACTAAACCCGCAGCTGGAAAATCAGTCTGTATATGCAGTGAAGCATGCTTGTTATACTCACTGTGGAACCTAAGGGGTTAATCTTGCGCATCGTGTAAAAAAAGCTGTTTGATCCTGTCTCCTCTTATCCTCCCCTTCTTCCACTGTCCCGAATCCATCTCCTAATAGTACAGAGCCTTGGGGGCACTCTGCACATGCTCAGTTTGGTGTATATTTCTAGAGGTTTTTTGTTTTATTTTTTTGGGGGGGGGGGGGGGGGGGGGGAGTACATGTGATTGGCACAGGGCCAATTAACACTGTCTAGGCAGAGGGTCAGGGATCATGCAGCCTCATAGGACATTCTGTGGGGAATGAAAACTCCTCCAAGCTTTAACCAGTGCTCTGCCGGACACTGATAGAAGTCACAAGACTGCTATTTACTGCTGAGGAAAGGTATTTGGCAGGATAGATTTACTAAAATAATTGCATTTCCATGTACTGTGGAAGACCAGATATAGTGAATGCAGGGTCCTGGGTTTACTAACACTTTAACGGGACATCTGCATTCCTCATCGCACACTTAATTTGATTGCCCAGTGAAAGGTTTGCTTTTTTTTCTATGCAAAATGTTAGTGGATGTCTGTGTCTTGGAACAGTGAAAAAACAGTAAATCTCATCAGTCGGAGATTGTGGTCATATTTTTTTTTTTTTTTTCTTTTTTCTTTTTTTTTTTTTTTAAATATACTATTATGTCTTTTTTGTGTAGCTACCTTTGTATGCTTTGTATTATTTATTACATGCTCTGTTTTGGATGTAATGCTTTTTTTTTTTTTTCCGTTAAGTTGCAGATAAGTGTTGGAATGGAAATCTCCAACTGTGTTTAATTCCCGCAAACAAAATCGCACTCTTGTCGGTGGGAAGTTAAAATGAGGCTTTATTAGTAAACCTTCAACCTTTGCGTTTCATAGGAGAGTGGATTTGTCAGCTGAACACAAAAACTGCATTAGTGTCTGTAAAACATGAGTTACCAATTTGTTCAGATAACGGTTTTAAAATAAATTACATACAGAAGTGGTCATCCCGACCCAAGTTGCAGTCACAGGGGACATTTTGGTGTGGTTTTTTTTTTTTTTTTCTCCGGCCTGCCTCATGCCTTTGCTTTTGGCAGGGAAAATGATGTGTCTCTGCTCCTACAGCCTCTTGGGATATCCCCGTCACAAATCCCAGGAGCTTTCAGGAGCAGGAGGACAGACCTGGCTGCAATAAACCAGAAAAGACAGCAGGCTTCCATCCACGTAGGAGAAGGGAAGAGACCCAGCGTGTGGCAACAGAGCAGTGCATTGCAGCAGGACAACTCTGCATTCGCCGGGGGTGCGTGTGTTTTTTTTTTTTTTTTTAATTTAATTTTTTTTTTAAGTTAACCCTAAAAAATAAAGGTAAAGAGGAATAGAACAAATGAGGCATTCGGGCGAAGTTCCTTTTTAACCACTTGCTTACTGGGCACTTAAACCCCCCTCCTGCCCAGACCAATTTTCAGCTTTCAGCGCTGACGCACTTTGAATAACAATTGCGCGGTCATACAACACTGTACCAAAATGAAATTTTTATCATTTTTTTCCCACAAATAGAGCTTTCTTCTGGTGGTATTTAATCACAGCTGGGATTTTTATTCTTTGCTAAACAAACAAAAAAACATGGAAAATTTTGAAAAAAAAAATCATGTTTCATAGTTTTATTATAAAATTTTGCAAACAAGTAATTTTTCTCCTTCATTGATATGCGCTGATGAGGCTGCACTGGTGGGCACTGATAGGCTGCACTGATAGGCTGCACTGGTGGGCACTGATAGGCTGCACTGATGGGCACTGATGGGCACAGTTAAGGCGGCACTGATGGGCACAGTTAAGGCGGCACTGATGGGCACAGTTAAGGCGGCACTGATGGGCACAGTTAAGGCGGCACTGATGGGCACAGTTAAGGCGGCACTGATGGGCACAGTTAAGGCGGCACTGATGGGCACAGTTAAGGCGGCACTGATGGGCACAGATAAGGCGGCACTGATGGGCACAGATAAGGCAGCACTGATGGGCGCGGATGGGCGGCACTGATGGGCAGTAATGGGCGGCACTGATGGGCACTGATGGGCACTGGTAGGTGACACTGATGTGCATCACTGTTGTTGCGCTGATTGTGGGTGCTGATGGGTGCCACTGTGGGCACTGATGGGTAACGCTGGTGGGCACTGGTAGGCGGCACTGCTGCCTATTGCTAGGTGTCACTGGCAGGGGGCACAGATGATCGGGACTGATGTCCCTCTCATGGCCGCCGGTGATCGGCTTTTTTTTTTCCTCACGCTGTCAGCGCGAGGAGAAAAAATAGCCGATTACCGACTCTGTTTACATCACACGATAAGCTGTCATTGGCTGACAGCTGATCATGTAGTAAGGGGTCGTGACTGACCCCTTACTCCGATCTGTGATCAGGCGTCATTCGGCAATAGCGCGGATCTGAAGAGGTTAAAGTGGATGTTAAAATATCATGTAATCTTAAACATGTTTACTGTTATTTCCAAAATTTTCAGTCTCTAAATTTTCGACTTTCGTTGAAAATAATACCTAGCGATTCTGCCATGAAATCCTTATTATTTGTTTTTTTTTTTTTTTTTTTTTATATCCTTACTTTTTATTGTGACCACTTTCTGTACTTGTAGCTCCTGCATTGTGACCCAGTGACATGCACATGAAGTGGAAACTATAAGCTGCCATGCCAGAGCTCATTGCACTACATGTTTCACTGTTATGCAGATGTAGACCCCAAAAGAGTTTCTTACAGGAGAGAGTTTTTTTTCTTAGTGTTACTAAACCCAGGACTTTGCATTCAATATATCTGGTCTCCCTACAGTACACAGAACATGAAAATGCAATTATATTAGTAAATATAAACTGCTAAATACCTTTTCTCATCAGTGGTATATAGCAGTCTTGTGACTTCTATCCGTGTCTGGTTAAGGCTTGTAGGAGGAGTTTTCATTCTCCCCTGACCGTCCCATGAGGCTGCACGACCCCTGACCCTCTGTCTGGACAGTGCTGATTGGCCCTGTAATGATCATTTGCACTCTCCCAAGAAAAGAAGAAAAACTCTCTAGTAGTACACACCAAACTGAGCATGTGCAGCTTGCCCCCAGGGCTCTGTTCTATCAGCGGATAGGATTGGGGGCAGTGGAAGTAGGGGAGGACAAGAGAACACAGGATCAAACAGCCTTTTTACACAATGCAGAGGATGAACCTTCGGTTCCACAATGAATATAACAAGCATTATTTACTGCATATACAGACTGATTTTACTGTTGTGGGTTTAGTAAAACATTAAGTGACGACTGTATGTCAATATGATCGCTAGATATAGAGATAGAGACAGACAATGGACAATATATTCCAACCTTGACTTTTCTCATAAAAGTTGAGTTTGTTCTGTTCCCTCCATCATTCCAAGCCTTCCGGTTGGACCTTGAATATCATGGGTAACCTCACTGACCAATAAGTAGGCTAAGGAGGTGGAACCAGTCAAGGCCAAATTCAACTTTGAAGAGAGAAATTGAGATTTGAATTCGAGATGCACTGAAATTTCATCCGCCGTGAGGATAACAAGAATGCTTTACTGCATATAAAGACTGACTTTACTGTTATGGGTTTAGTAACACTTTAACTCCATAATAATGAGCAATTTAGATTCTCCATTGATTAGGTTGTAATATACATGGACACCTTATATCTGTATTTTCCTGTATGGAGGGAACCTAGCTCTGCTTTTTGAAGTGCTCTATTTCATGCTGAATTTTTAATTTTTTAAAAATTTAGTGACTTGTTTTTCCCCAAATGACTAAGGCCTCATGTACACTGCTGCTGGACGTTTAGGAGCGGTTGGGCATTTTTTTCAACGGCTCCTGAACTCTCCCCTGTTATCTTATCAGTACATGTACACAGGGTTGTTTCTAGGCAGTTGCGTTTTAGAGGCATTTTTTTTTTTTGGAACCCTAAAAAAATGCGTTCAGAAGATGAAGGCATTTCAAACGCTAAACGCGGCTCATCACATTTAGGCACGTTTTTCGTCTAGTAGCGTTTTTAAAGGGAAACATTTTTTCTTTATTACTTTTGAGCCTGGAAAATGCTAAAAACACTCCAAAAACTCAATTATCACTTTATGCAAGCTTGAAGTGTGTGTGTGTGTGTGTGTGTGTGTGTGTGTGTGTGTGTGTGTGTGTGTGTGTGTGTGTGTGTGTAATTTTATATATATATATAGAGAGAGAGAGAGATGTACACATACCTGAGAGTCACCAACAGACGTTCCTCTGGTGGCACGCTTTTCCTCATGTTGGTGTCCATGCAAACTAGACGGGGTCTAACCTTTTTCCAAGAGAACGTCAAAGGTGGCAATTGACATGCGTGTAAAATTTAAAAAATTTCTCTGGGTAATTACGCAGCTGAACACATATGTTAGAAAAGTATCCTGTGGACATGCGTTGAGCCATCAATGGATGTGTCCAGTGGCGACGAACTCTGGTCCTCTCACGTAATTTTCAATGTCTTTGGAGCCTTAGCAAAAGCATCATCAGGAGCATTTCCTCACACACGCTCATCATAGGATCCATATTCACAAACCAACCAAAAAATAACAGCTAGCTACAAGCACACTGCTTTATCAGATGCTTCTTACAGAATGGCTGAAATAGTTAATAAATACTTGTTTTTAGTGCTTTCAAATCATTTGGGAGGGTCACCTGAGGTTCTCTTCAGTAAACGCTCCTGAACGCAAACGCGGCTTGTAAACGCTGCTAAACGCACCTTTTTGAACGTGGATTACTAGCTGTGATTTTCCAGCGCTCAGGAGAGGTTGAGAAACGTCCCGTGTACATGAAGCCTAATTCTCCTCCTATTTGAAGGCATTCTAACCTCCTGAGTACCTGTCACTTGAGTCCGGCCTAGTTGTCCTCTCAGGTTTCAGGCGATCTTTGCCTGATGGATGTTATGCTGTGGCCTCATAACGTCCTGGCCCCGTTCTTTGCGAGTGGCACGAAATCCGAGGACACAACATGTAGTTTAATCTGTCCTGCGTGATATCCTAGATTCCAGTATAATCAGCCCTAGGGTGCAGAGCGAGGTGAGAGCCTGCAAGCATCCCTTCTGTGTTTGTCTCAATAGATCTGCCAATCTGCAAACATTATCAATTTGCCCTTGTGTATTGAGCGGCGTGGGAGGGAGAAACGGCAAGCTGAAAGGGAGAAATCTATTGAAAACAGCTGGAGGTCTCCTAGAGTTCCCTTTTTTGCTTTGCAAGTTTCATGTACAGTCAACCCTTGTATTCTCTTTTTTTTTTTTTTTTTTACGCTTGTGTTTTGTTCTTCATTTTGTGCCCTTTTTCTTGAGGCTTTTTGTGATTCGTTTTCTCTATTCTTGCAATTCAGGAAGTTTAGGGAAAATCCAGCTCTGGGGATACAATACATTTAGAGAACTTTATCTTTTTTTTTTTTTTTCAATTCTATTGTGTGAAAAATGTGTTTTCCCATGCAGTCTATGTGCAAATCAGAAATATAAACCAATAATGCCTAACTATCTCCAGTATGGCCCAGTACAAACAAGCATTGTTTCATGTTTGAGGATCAATTGTGATATAGCTGCACCTGAACACAGTCAAGAGTGTTGTCACCCTAGAACTAGAAGTTTGTTACTGGCAGGATCTCCAGGTAAAAAAAGAAAAGGGGGGAACTAATGCAGCCACCAAACAGGATCCCCAGTTTGATTGCACCAATATACGACAGCCTTGAGTACCAGTTCATAGCTGCTGTCCAGCATAAAAATACTAATGGTTTGTTTAATCCTCATTTACAATTTGCGGTTGGGAGGAACGATAACAACTAGAGTCTAAGCCACGAGCAGGCAAGCAGGATCAACCACTAAACACAACCTATTCAACTGGATGGGGCTGCTACGCAACTTCGCAATGTCACCACCCCTCCTTTCTACCTCGTCCAACCTGAGAAGGCAAAGCTTCTCTGAATGGCACGTGTGCCTAGTGGCCAACCTCTTGTGTCCATAATGCAACAGGGCAGCTGCTCAGCACGGGACCCGGAAGCTAGTGGAGATCACTGTACTAGTGGTGTCTACTTCAGTGGTTTTCAGTTTTCAGGGGCATCGGCCAACTATGGTATGGTAACCATCTGGGTTGCGCCGATGCTAGTATCGGTATCGGTGCTGATACCGAGCCGAGCATTTGCAGGAGTACTTGTGAAAATGTTGTGATGCTTGATCTGTTATCTGGTCAGTCAGGGATGATCGGTGCTGCGGTGAGGGGAGTTACAAGCACCAATCTCCCTGCATAGATTTCAATAAAGCCACTTCTCCTCCTCCCCTTTCAGCTGCTTTATTGAAATCTATGCAGGGAGATTGGTGCTTGTAACTCCCCCCACCGCAGCACCGATCATCCCTGACTCTCCCCCCTGTGTCCTTCTCCGTGTCCTTCTCCATGTCCTCCTCATTGTGCTCCTCTGGTCCCCATCCATGCTCCTTTGCTCCCCATCCATGTCCTCCGTGCTCCTCCGGTCCCCCCCGTCCCGGGTCTGTCAGGATGGAGAGCCAAGGAAGGAGCCGGTAAATATGTAATTTAGCAGTTCCTTCCTTTTCTGAATGTACAGAGTCAGTAATCACTGACTCTGTCCATTCATAACTGAGCATCGTAAACTGTTTACGGTGCTTCAGTTTATGAATGAACAGGAGCCTCTGTTCATTAATCTTCAGTGCAGCTGAGGCTGCAGAGAAAGTAACTGGGGAATCTGTGTCCTCTGTCCTTTTCCCTGTCTCAAAGGGGATAAAGTAAAATAATAAAAAAAACACTGACACCGTCCACTCACACCCCCCCCCCCCCCAAATAAAGAAAGCATTGTAAAAAAAAAAAATTGTAAAAAATAAAATTGTAAAAAGCAATAAATAAAAAAAAAAACTGACACAGTCCACTGTTGCATGACATAAAAAAGTATTGTTAATTGTACTTGGCCTCAAAGTGGTATCGATGAAACCCTAGTAACCATGTATAAAATATCCATACCTGGAATTATTCTTTTAAAATTTTAAGTTTACCATCCCCCATGCTGAAACTGAAGTTTTATTTAAAAGCATACTGGAAAATTAATTTTGTTAGCTTACCAGAAACTCAACAAAGATTTTGGCGAAGTTGATGTACACATTGGTCTTATACAGGTTGATTGCCATATAAACAAGGCCTTCGTCCTTTAGTTCCTCTAACCATCTCCTGGTTTTGTAGATGCCAAATTAGTTTATTTATTTTTTTTATCCTTGCACTTAATGCAGAATACCAGCATGGAGAGCAAAGATGGCTTTCTAATAGTGCAGTGCATTGAAAAACATATCTGTTGCCCATGTTGTCACACTAGGAATGCATTTCTTTGTCAAGGTACTGATGGGTCCACCTAAAGAAGTTCATTTTGAAGAAGTTCATTTTCAAGGTACTGATCTGAACGGTCTTTAGATGTTCGTTTTTTGCCGGCTTTATTAATCTGTCTCTGTGGAACTTTTTTTTTTTTTTATTTCTTCCATAAAGACTAAAACAAATTGTGCAAGTCACACCGCTTTCCCCTCCAAGCTGCAGAAGTCTTTGTGATTTCTTTTAAATCTCGGCTTTACTATGGCCAACTCCTTGTTGATATTGATGACCCAGTATGACACATCTTAAGTCATTATTATTTCATTTAGTGGCTGTATGTATAGACCAAGTGGGAATCTGACTATCGATTGGCTGAATGGCTTGTAACATTGATTTATGAGTCAAGGATTTTGTGTGCTGAGCCAAACACAGTAGAGATTGCATCTTATGTGTCCATTGATTTTGTTTCAGATTTCACTTCGGAGTAATTAGACTATGATCTCACAGATGTTAACATTAAATTCACTTTCTGTACAAAACAAATCTCTTGGATTGTGCGGAATTTCCTTGCATGCTGCCATGTTTGCAGGAGGCTGGCCAGATGTGGTTGATCACAGTGCATGTGATTGAAGTTTCCCTATATGCTTCCTTGGAAAAAGATTTCAGAAAGAAAGAAAAGTTCTACGTCATAGGTTCTCAACCTGTGGCCCTCCAGCTGTTGTGGAACTACAAGTCCCACAATGCCTCTGCCTTTGGGAGTCATGCTTGTAACGGTTAACCTTGCAATGCCTTATGGGACTTGTAGTTCTGCAACAGCTGGAGGGCCACAGGTTGAGTACTTATATTCTACATGGTGATATGGCCAACTTTTGGCCCAGACTGGCATTTAAAAACTGTAGCCCATCTTGAGTTTTTGTAGCAGGTAGCGATCTAACCTTCAGCCTACAGTCCATTATTTGGCCTTCGTCAGCTTGCGTTAATGTAAAGGCCATGGGCATGGGTCTTTTTCTTTTTTGCTTTGCAGAACATTTTCCTGTTAATAAAAATGTGTTCCTGTAACCTGTGGGCAGGCACTGCTTTAGTAACAATGCAGAAAAGAAAACCCTACCTTTTTTTTCAATGGGTCCACTTCCTCGCTCCAAGAGCTATCTGCTCATTTTGCCTACAACGTGTAGGCAAACATCAGCCCTCCAGCTGTTTTGGAACTACAAGTCCCATGAGACTTTGCAAGACTCTGACAACCACAATCATGACTCGCAGAGGCATAATGGAACTTGTACTTCTGCAACAGCTGTAGGGCATACTCCTGGCCTTAGAAGACAATAAATAAGGTGATATGCTTGCACTGCTTCTTTACACCCACAGGCTTCCTCGTCTTTGTGACCAGTCGTCTTGAAGCCTCTTCCCTTTTTACTGCCCAACCCGTCGCAGCGCTCTGACGACAACGCATACAATGCAGGACCAGCAGTCCTACATTGTACGTGTGGATGTTGATGGGCCTTTTCACAACCTGAGATAGTTTGGACAGTGGTGGAGAGTGCCTGCTGCTGGGTAGCAAGGAATAAACAAAGTATATCACCCGAATCATGGTAAGTATTTTTCTTCCCTGGAGTTCAAGCTTTAAAGTGGAACTAAACCCCCCACCCCCCATCCTTTACAGCCAAGGAAGCTGGCATAGTAGCCTCTGTTTGATCTGCATTTCCTGTGGTTCTGCAAATATGATCAGTTATGACACCAGCCATTTGATGGCTTGACAGTTCATTGAGCACAAACAGTTGTGACGGTTATCATTCATGGGATGTTTTGGGAAACCATTAAATCAGTTAGTTTAGCTCCACTTTAAGGCTTTTTTTAATCTCTTTTTAATCCTTTTTTTTTTTTTGCCAGCAACACCATTTCCTGTCCTAGGCTGACAACACTTACTGCTATCTAAGGAGCAGCAGTGTCACCTTAGGCTGCTCTCCTGGTGTGGGATAAAAAGACCTCTCTTCTCTTCACATATCCATTGCATAGAGGGGGGAAGGTTGATGACCATTCACAGGACACAGGATTTACAGAAAATGTTCTTGTGGCTGCTTAATTCCACTTTATTTATCGGTAAGGGCCGGTAAGCTGCAATATATTAAACGTTTACTATTGGGTTTAGATTTGCTTTAAACATTAGGCTTGACATTTGACTAAACTGCCCATTTTCAAGCAGTCATCCTTATGTATTAAAAGACCCTAAGAAATTAATTTTCTTGTTGCATTGCAAGAAAAAAATATGTGGAATTTAGCCTGGTTGCTATAGGCAATGAGATCTGCTCAGTTTGGTAAATCCTGATAACCACTTCTGAGCAGGTGGTGCATATGATCACACCTGCATACCCGTGTCTCTCTTCCCACCAATAGTTGGGGGACAAAGAATCCCAAGAAAGTGGCTTGTCGCCTTCCACATTAAAATAGGTTTATGCAAAGCTTTAACGCTGCAGCTGACAATCTTATCCCCTAACGTCACCTCTCTTGCCCCCTCTCAGCAGACAGCAAGCTCAGCACCAGCCTCGTCTTCATCCAAAATTCAGGTTGTTGGTTTTCAGTTTTTTTTTCTTTTCTTTCTTTTTTGTTCCAGATGTCTTCACTGTTAGCACAGCGCAGGATTTTGGAAATTGGGGAATACGATCTGTTTGTATCACCAAATAAAGAGCCGTCTTAATAGATGCAGCTGCAGAAATGCCTTTAAGCCTGCCTGTGGTGTCCAACAGTATTAGCATATTTAACTTGCTTCTCAGCAGGGCACTAAGATGTAACAGTTGTAATTGACTTAAAGAATCTCTTCCATTTCCTTTTCACCCCCCCCTCAGACTCGGCGAACTGGAGATGTCTTATTAGCCGCCGATCACCAATACGTGATCCAGAGGAGGCATAAATCATTAATAGGCTCTGCATTAACGTAATGCAGTTTAAAGGCAGAAGCGGGAAGTGAGGGGTGCAGCCACTTAGTACTGAGTTATGCGAATGTACGGGAGGAAGGTGACTGTTCCACTGGAGGGATGACTGCCTACGGCCTGGTGGGAGGGGGCAAATGTAGGTAAGAGACCTGTATTATAGTATCACTATTTACAAGAGAAGAGGATTATGTAAAGGAGTGTAAAGCTGGAAGCCATCTTGGAGCAGCAGCAATGTTTTTCTGTAAAATAATAATGTGATTTGAAATAGAGTAGAAAGAGTTTGTATCTGTGGACCTGTGGCATTGTTAAAAGCTCAGATGTCAAGAGGTGACTGGGAAACTTCTGTGGTTTGTCTTTAGCAGAGGACGGCAAGAACTTGGGCTACTTTTGCTGGCTTAACTGTTGACTCTATACTTCAAAATGAAGGAATATCGGCCTACTTGTGCCTGGAGGGATTGGAAAATTCCTCTTGGGTATTTTTGAGTTTTAAGATGGTTCATGATTAATGTTGGGGCCAAAAAATCCTTCTAATGGATGTTGAAAAAATGTGTACATGCATTGGACAATTATGCTGTTTTGGTGGCTATGTTGGAGGGAGCAGTAGCACCTGAGAACCGAGGAGCTGCTTATCTTAGAAGCTTGGGAGGATGGACACACAGCAGTAACTGACCTAAACTAATCCTAACTGGTCTATGTCATCTAAGAATGCTCAGTTGGAATGTGTTTTCCGAGGTCCCTATAGATATTCAAAGGTTCCAATTGGCTAATGCACGCCCTGCTGGCTCCCTTAGGGCAGAGGCAGCTGATAGATGACCAGATAGAGATCGCATATTCTTCTGAACGTCCACTAAGTATTGGAGATAGGAATTCACCACCAAACAGAGTTCAGAAGATAACTTTCAGTGAAATATGCTTAATCGCTTGCACAGCAAAAACAAAATGTAGTCTTGTCATTATGAGGAGTCATTTTCTAACCCCCTTGAGGCAAAAATTTAAATTCCACTTTCTTTGAGAGTGAGTTTTATGTTGCTCAATAGTCGCTTCTGAAGAGGCATTTCTCAAAAAATAGAGGACATCAGAAAGAATGATTGTCGGTAACCACTAGGTGTTAGTTTGTCAACTTTGCTAGAGATGACAGTTCTGGTTGGATTGTTTACCATGGGTCACACCTTTTTTTTATACAGTTTATATATTGAGCACCTTCCACAAGAATCATCAGTGGTCCATAGCTGGTAATCCTGCCACATCTTCAGCACTGCGAGGAGAATTGTGCTTCAGACAATAAATTAAATTTAATAATTGAACATAAAATATAACAGAATGATTATGTAGCTTGGTTCAGGGTTGGCTGGAATCTGTATCCTCTCAGTAGAAGGAGCCTGGCGCCAAAGGCCTTATCACCACAGGTCTTTTCTATCAGATTATTGAATTCTGAAAAATAATTTAATGAAATGTGTACACCGGTCATCATTATGTGGGTTATCTTAAAGATAACAGATGTTTATGGCATTTTCAGAAGCCATTTTCAGTTGAGTTAATGTTCTTCCTGCTTTTTATGAGTCTGTGTAGTCCATTTTCTCTCTGCAGTCCTAAAACATACTGGTAGATTATTTGGCCACTTTAACGAGAACAGTGCACCTGGTGCTCGTCTTTTCAAATCTTTGGCCCGGCCTCCTACTTTGATTAACGTTTGAAGTGCCACAAAGATCAATGAATCCTCTGCTGACTTTTTTTTCTTTCTGCGTATTAAGCTATATGGCTTAATACACATGCAAAATGTTGGAAGAAAAGTACATTTCTAAAGTGAAAAAATAATAAAACCCAATTGTAAAGTTAAATAGAAACCAAGTTCCAAAAGACCCATAGAAAAAAGTGTGTTACTCAAATTTCTATCCATATGGTGAACAATTTGTGGGCTTCTGACCGTCATGCCTATGTGAGCTTGTTTGCTATCCCATTCTAAAACCTACCAATATGGAGTTGGCACCCTTTTTGCAGCTGTGATGGCCTCCAGTGTTCTGGGAAGGCTTTACCACAAAAGGTTGGAGTGTGTCTGTGGGCGTTTGTGTTCATTCAATCCAACATCAGCCAAAGAGCATATGTGAGGTCAAGTATTAATGTTAGATGAGCAGACCTGGCTTAAAATTGGTATTCCTGGTCATCCCAAAAGTGTTGTGGCCCGCACAGAGCCCTGACCTCAATCCTCTTGGAGCCCCTCAATGTGAAACTCGTCAAACCATGTCTTTATGGAGCTGGCTTTGTACACAGGGGCACAGTTATGTCGGAACAGAAAAGAGCCTTCTATAAACCGTTACCCCAAGGTTGGAAATGCACAGTTGTCTAAAAATGTCTTTTGTATGTAGTTACCCTACACTGGAAACACATAAATGTAATTATTTGGAAGGGTGGTTACATACATTTGGTCATATAGTTTAGATGTGATGCTCAGGTACCACATACTAAGGCCGACCATAGGTGGTTCAAATCTTGGCTGGTTTAGCAAGGACCGGCCGAGACTCGAACCATCTATTGACAAGCTTATTGTACCAAAGTCGATCCATCACTCAACTTCAGTACAGCCAGCATACCGGATTTTTACATAAGGTTTATTGGCAGGGGCTATAGCCGCCGGCAGTAATCGCTGTGCTCTCCTTTAGGGATGGCTCCCGTGTTTGCAGGAAAGAAAATCGTATCGTCTATGGCCTGCCTTATGCCGCGTACACACGAGCGGACTTTACGGCGGACTTTGCCCGGCGGACTTTTCGACGTACTTTCCGACGGACTTTGTGAATGAACGGACTTGCCTACACACAATCCACCAAAGTCCGTCGAATTCGTACGTGATGACGTACGACCGGACTAAAACAAGGAAGTTCATAGCCAGTAGCCAATAGCTGCCCTAGCGTGGCTTTTTGTCCGTCGAACTAGCATACAGACGGCGGACTTTTCGACCGGACTCGATTTCAACGGATAAATTTTAAACAAGTTTCAAATCTAAGTCCGTCCAACTTTTGAGAAAACAAAGTCCGCTGGAGCCCACACACATCGAATTGTCCGACGAAATCCAGTCCGCCGGGCAAAGTCCGCCGTAAAGTCCGCTCGTGTGTACGCGGCATTAGAGTACCTTTGTGTGCACTGAATGTGTATTGGCCATGTCAAATTAAATATATTAATTTACACTCGGCTGCAGGAAGCTAATTTGTATATTTCTATTTTGTGCATACTGCTGTGGTTGGCATTATAGAGAAGACTTGCAAAACTGGATATGATGTAAGCCTCCAGATTAGCTTTATCTAAACGGAGTTCTCTTTTTATACTGACCCTAACTTTAGGGATGTGCTTTGTGGTTCTCTTACGAGAATCAGAGTGGAAATAACCAGTTTTCTTTTGGGGAAAATGGTGCTCTAATTTGGGAGTATGGAACGCATGACCAGTAAGTGGTATACAAAAGACTAAAAGCTTTATTTACCCCAACAACACCTTTTAAAACACATGTCAACAATGCAGTCTGCTGCATGAGGGTTAACAAGTGTCAGTTTTTGCAAAATGTTGCATTTCGTGAGTTTTTAATAAAAAAAAAAAAAAAAAAAAGGCATTCTGAGGACCTGCACTCATTTCTAACCACAACTAGCTGTTTGACCTCTTTTTGTGGTGTTGGTTTATTGGCCGCTTATTCATCCATTGCTGACAGTATGATAATTTAGACTCATCTTCTGTTTTTATTGTTCTGCCTCACTGTTGTATGGAGAGGGCTTTGCAGCTGAATCAATAGATAGGACACATAAGTGAATATAGATTGTACCCGTGTGACCCACTTATGCAGAAGGTGTTAATGTGTCTAACAGAGTGAAGACATGCCTTGAATGTCTCCTCCTTCACCACTAACATGGACCATATGTCCTTTGTTTGGTCACGTTTTCCAAGGTTCTTCTTTAAATTATCACTGCTCTTTTAGTGTGTATGTGTGTGTGTTGGGGGAAGTGGAAATGTGTTTTTAATTATATTGTCTGAGGAAGTCAATGTTAGACCTGTCCACACGTCCTCTCAATTTTTTCTTTATGTCCTTCTTTTTAGCCTTAAGCTGTTAATCACCTGAGCTTGAGCACATGTATCTATTTGTATTACGTTATGGTTAGGTTCCTATAGCACAGAGGTGGACATATTAATGCAGGATAGAAGAGCCAGTCGGGTCAATTTAGGAGCCCACATTCAGTAAATGGTGGGTAGGCACATCCCTCCGTTGATATCCCTAGAAAAGGTTTAAACAAGATTTAGGAGCCCTCTGTACTATATTATTTTATTTATTTAGTTTTTTATTTTGACCATATGAAGCTTTAGTCTTGGCTTACAATTTGGTGGCCAAGTAGATGTTTTTATGGAAATGTTGTCCAGTGTTGGAATGGCTAGTAGTGTTTATTATTTTTCCATTAGATGTCATATTATTATCCAGCTCTTTTGTGCTTCAGTTTTCTGCTTGTTGTAGGGCTTCTTGTAGTGTTGTGCTGGTGGGAGTGTGCCTGTTCGCAATTTTTGGAGACCACACTGTATAAAAGACCAATGATATGTCATATTGCTCCTGTTCAGGGCAAATTGCAGAATCAGCAAAACATGGAGTATATATTAAAAATGATCTATTTGCTACCTGAAGATCTGCCCAAATAGAAAAATTTGCAAATGGGGTTTCCTGGCCAATCTGACAACCACAATAACAAGTTGTCAATTTTTGTAACTTACTGCTGTCACCTGGAAGAGCAGGGAAGAGTATGCATTCTGGCATCCATAGCATTTCTATTACAAGGTCTTCTATTGGTGTGACTGAACATCAGCCGGTCATATGCGCAGTACCATCTGGTGGCTCTGGAAAGGTGGGAAGGTATGCAGGGTTCATATTTTTGTATGATTCAGATCTGCCAACAATGCTGTACAAAAGGAAAGCCAAAACGGAATACCAAAAGTTTTAATTATGTTGTATCTCACTGATTTTTGGAGGCATGTGGACATCATCGAAAGGTAGTACTTTCTGGGATTCTTTAAGCTACCTCTATGACTATACCTTATATTGACACTTCCAATGTTAGGAGGGAGCATAAGGTGTCTGTGCACACACCCCTAAAAAAAATTGCTTTACCAATACGTGGCAAAGCAGCAGGTTGGCTTTACCCCCCTGTCCCCAGCAGCATGTACTTAAATTACTATTGTACCCTTCCCAACCTCTATTCAGGATGAGAACCTGAAGGAAATGCCGTATATACTCGAGTATAAGTCGTTCCGAGTATAAGTCGAGGCCCTAATTTACCACAAAATAATGGGAAAAGCTTATTGACCCGAGTATAAGACGAGGGTGAGAAATGCACAGCTACTGTAAGTGGAAAAGAGGGTCAACAATGCCCATTTGCAGCCTCACTGTGCCCATTTGCATGCCTCACTGTGCCCATTTGCAGCCATGGGTCCCCTGAACTTCAAACTTGGTAGTTAAGGGTTCCTAGATGCCCCCTAGCTGCAGCCAAAATTTGGGGTCTCTGAACCCAAAGGGTCCCGAAATTACATTGCTGCAGATGGATACAGTTGACCGAATTTGGGGCCCCGTATCTCGGGGCCACTTAGAGCTAAGAACCCCAAATCTGGTGTGCAAACACAGTGGAACTAGCACCATAAACTTTCCAAAGCTGGGGTTTCTAGCACCAAGTGGCCCTGAGATACAGGGCCCCAAAATCAGTTCAGAAAATGTCAAGCACTTTTCTGCAGCAGAGAATGACATTTTCCGAACCAAATTTGGGGCCCCGTATCTCGGGGCCACTTAGTGCTAGGAACTTCATCTTTGGATATGTTATGGTACCAGTTCCACTGGGTTTTCACACCAAATTTGGGGTTCCTAGCTCCTTGTGGCCCTGAGATACGGGCCCCCAAATTCGGTTCGGAAAATGAAATTTTTTGCTGCAGAAAAGTGCTTGACTCGAGTATAAGTCGAGGGGGGCACTTTCAGCACAAAAAAATGTGCTGAAAAACTCGACTTATACTTGAGTATATACGGTACTTGGTAGCTCACGTGACTCACTCTATATTACTTCAGTGGAACTATCGGCCAGGGGTCTTGTCTATATTCCCCTCTCACTCGTACCTGGGAACAAAGGGTGCTGCAGCGATTACCAGCTGGTTACTGGAAACATCACAGATAAATGCACATATTCGTCAGCACACCAAGGATCCTCAAACGTTGTCCAAAGGTTTTTTTATTACAGAAAGATCACATTATATGAGTGAGTGAAACTTTTCGAAGCCTCGCAAGCCTGACAAAAGGGGTCCTGCGAGGTTCCGAAACATTGCACTTGCTCATGTGATGTGATCTTTTCTGCAATAAAAACTTTTGAGGATCCTTGGTGTGCTGGCAAATATGTGCATCTATTGGCCAGGGTGCCTGTAGACTGGGTAAGCAACATCTCCAGTGATTCATAGGGTACAAAGGGCTTTCATTCCTGGTAGCTGAATGGAGCATCATAGAAATGAAAGCAAGATAACTATGAGGAATGCATGGGGAAAGCACAAAGTCACTTTAAAGCAGGCATGTACAAATTAAACTCGAATTCCGAATCTAATCTGTCCAATTTGCCATAAGGCAATTTTTAAATGCCAAGCTTTAAAAATTAGGTGTCAGGTGTCGCCATTTTTTCAAGTTGAGCCTCAATGACGGTTTACCAGAGATGCAGCCTGCAGTGTCCATTATTATCTGAGCTGAGAGCCATGTGTGGGAGGGGTAAAAATACAAACCTATTTTTTTCATATGACCCGAAGATCGTCTCTCTTGTTGTTGTTTCGATTCCTGATCATCCTGCAAACATATCTGAAATATTACATGCATGTAATGGGGTCCGTGTAAACATTCTATTTTCAGTAAGACTAAAAATGCTTCAGCACATTACAAGCAGCTCGGTTAAAGGGGGAGCTGTCAGGAGCGGAGAGATAGATTCCGGTAATTCATTGGTGAAGCAGAGAAAGGGAGAGAGAGGCTCGTGCTAAGCAGCAAGGCATTAACTGGCTTTTTATATGTCAGCATTATAGCGTCTATGATAGGCCTTTTACTCAACAAAGGAAGATCGTGATAAGATCTTTGCTGAAAAGATTCTAGTACAGGTTTATATCAGAAATGTCTGTTTTGTCCGGGTTGCTGGCGTTTGGAAGGAAATTTATGATAGTCCGATTGGTTGGAAGGCACGGGAATATTTCAGTAAATTCCTGTGCTGCACTTTAAGTGGTGAGTTTATTATATGTATTAATCGGATCGAATGGCCAAACAAAACGCAATAGTTATGGTATGCAGGTAGGGAGATGCTTTCTTTTTTTTGCAAATGCATGCATTTGCTTGTAGTGGGAAGAGAGATCTCTCTCATGCTCGAAGTACTAACAAACAGTCCAGTTACGTCATCAAAACCCTCCCCATTTCAGAATTAAAGTGTAAGTCCAGCCATTTTCTGTTCTTTTTAGGTTTGGATAGTTTGGGTAACAAAACCACTGCTGGGTTTATACTGCTGTGCTGTACTCCATTAGAGAGATTTCCCCTTCTCTGCCCCACATAGGAAGTAAACGTTAATCTCCAACATCAACATAGAAATTATTATTATTTTTTTTTAATAGGGAAGTCTAGAACCTGCATCGACTTTTTATTGTGGTCATATTAACCCCTACTTTCTGTTTAATAAAGCCTTTGTCACCAGCAAGTAGTCTGAAGCAGCCTTTCTCGACCTTTTCAACACAGAGGAACCCTTGAAATTAATTTCTGCTCCCAGGGAACCCCCTGCTAAACATTACTATATCTACAATTCATGATACATTAATGTGATGGTCAGTGGAAAGACTGTTCCTTGCACTTGTGGTCGTTGTAAAGAATTGCCCCCTTACATATAGCTAAAAAGATCATTGGTGTCAGTGGGAACTTATCTGAGAGGCATAAATTGCTCATTGCTCAAGGTAACCTCTGGAGGAACCCTAGTTGAGAAACCCTGGTCTAAAGAAACTGTTCTCAACCATGGTGGGTTCCATGGAACAAACAATTTCTCCAGCGCTCAAAAGGACAGTCACCAGACCAGGATGTAAAGCAGGTTCTATGTATCCTCCGGGACTATGCTTCAGCAGTGCTGCTCTTCTAAGATGGGAATCCAACTATACACTGTAAACACACACAGGAGCGCAAATGCCTAGTGCATTACCCATGGTTTATTAAAAGAAATCAAATAGCCAAATGAACACTCGCAAAAGACAGAAGTAATACGCATGACCACAATCTCCGATGGTCAATCAACGTGGCGACAAGTGACCAAACAATTGGCGTTGTTGGCAAGCTAACCAAATGCCAATTGTTTCGTCACTCGTTGCCATGTTGATTGACCATCGGAGATTGTTGTCATGTGTATTATTTCTGTCTTTTGTGAGTATTTATTTGGCTTTTTAGGTTTCTTTTAATAAACCTTGGGTAATGTACTAGGCGTTTGCACCCCTTGTGTGTTCTTTTACTGTGTTCTATAAAACCCTAAGGTTTCTCCAGAGGTTGTTGGGGATTCCTTGGGCTGTGGCTGTTTGACCTTCCATCAAATGGTGCCTACATAGTTTGGGGCCCAATGCCACTTGGCAGAGCCAGTGACATGACCCTAAATATTTTTACTGCCTGCAAAGGTGGAATGTTACCACCTCTGTTGAGGGGGCATACTTCTTACTGACTACAAATATAGGAGGCATTCTTCCAGAAGAGCTCAGATAAATTAAATTTTAATATGGCTTCCCTGGGACTCTAAAATTATTTCTGTGGTTCCTATTGCTAAAAAAAAAAACGGTCGATAAAGGCCGGTCTAAAGCAAAGCGGCAACCACATCCTGACTGATATGGAATTTTATGGTTTATTTTTTAATCTGCTTGTTGGACTGCTTTGTGTGTGGCCTTTACGTTTCACGGGATTGAGGTGCTCCCCTTTTCAGGGTGTTGTGGATGCTGAAATCTGTTTTTTGAGCTGGATCAGAAATAGGCTGTGATAGCTTTCCCAGTGTGTACAGGTCTCATAGATCTAATGACCCATTTAGAGCTATGCTGTGAGTATAGGTGCAGGTTTTCTTTCTTCCCTTTTTTTTTTTTTTTTTTGGGAGCAGGTGCATTGCATGTGTAAAAAAGAAAGGAGGGAGCACCGACCTTGTGCATTACCAAAGATAACATTTATTGTTATAACATTACTGTAACAGCAGAAGTCATACTCACAAACACAACATGATAAAAAGGCTTGCCAGTACACCAGCAAATGGAACCGTGTCTCTAGACACCTGCAACCTGGACCAAATGTTGAGGGGGACCAGATGGCATTGCAAGCGGCTTACGCGTTTCGAGGGAGGACCCTCTTCCTCAGAGCCAAAACGGTGAACGACTGGCCTCCTCCAGGTACCTCCTATATATGTCCACATACACAAGTCCAAGCAGACCCCCACCAGATCGTGCCCCACCCCTCAGCGAGGGCATTACCCACTATGTGGATAAATTGGGAGTGTATGCTACTACTCAACCATGGAAGTGTCCCCAGCCTGTGAACAGGGAGCCCGAGCCCCATGTCAGAGTTAGGGAGCAGCGCAGGTATGCATATTAACTACAATTAGTGACTACATGCAGCATTTACACTATAACATGATTTTTGATTGTTATTATTACCATTAACATTATCATTGTTAATGGTAATAATGTTAATGGTAGCAATAACAATCATGTTAATGGTAATAACAATCAAAAATAATAGTGTAAATGCTGCATGTAGTCACTGATTGTAGTTAATGTGCACACCTGCGCTGCTCCCTAACTCTGACATGGGGCTCGGGCTCCCTGTTCACAGGCTGGGGACACTTCCATGGTGATAGGGGAGGGATATAGGATGTTTGATAGTAGAATACACTCCCAATTGGTCCACATAGTGGGTGGCGCCCTCACTGAGGGGTTGGGCATGATCTGGTGGGGGACTGCTTGGACGTGCGTATGTGAACATATATAGAGGTAATCGGAGGAGGCCAGTTGTTTACCGCCTTGGCTCTGAGGAAGAGGGTCCTCCCACGAAACATGTAAGCTGTTTGCGATGCCATTTGGTCCCTCTCAACATCTGGTCCAGGTTGCAGGTATCTAGAGACACGGTTCCATTTGCTGGTGTTACTGACAAGCCTTTTCATCACGTTTGTGAGTATGACTACTGCTGTTACAGTTTTTAACAAATTTTATCTTTGGTAAATATCTTTTAGTGCACCCTCCTTTCTTTTTTTATATGTTTTAGTTCTAAGGATCCCCATTGTTCTGAGGAGGGCAGCAAGACCATTGACATTCCACATTCTAGCTGCACCACCCACCTGTAGACTAAGCCCCCAAGTGCAGGAGGTTTTTTGTGTTTTTTTTGCATTGCATGTGTGTTGTGGTGTGCGTTTTTCAATTTAGATTGGGTAGAGGTAACAGCAATTTACCAAGGGTTGACAGCTATTGACCATGTTAACACATGTTGCATGTTATATGTGTTTTGATGTTATATGTTGACTTCTTTAGACCCAATGTGCTAAAATTCAGGAAAAAAATGACACGCCTTATTTTTTAAAATGCACTGCACTGTAACTCTGGGATGGGAACATACTCTGTTTTCATTATGGGGGAGATGGAGATATGTGTTCTAGCACTTTAAAAGACGTCAGTGTAAATGGGCCCTCTTAAGTAGGAGTCTGATCTGCTGCTAAGGGTTTCTGCCCACCATTGCTCTTTTTACTGCAAGTCTGATTAGTATTTTACAATACCAAAAGCTTCTGTATCTGGAATGCAGCTAGCATTCCGTAATTGTATATGCGCTGTTAAGCAGAAAGCGCATTTAAATATATTTTTTACTTTAGTTCATGTTCCCACGTGTCTTATGTTGTAAAGGACTACAGATTGTTTAATGTAAAAAAGAAAACCTGCAGAATGCCTGCTCCCAGACAATGCATACATTCTTTCTATTTTCTATGCATTTAACATTAGCTAGGTTCCATGATCGGCTGTGACTCCATTTTGTTTGTGTTGACTTTAGTCTTTCCTTTGTAGTATACCATGTTGTGTTGTCTGAACTTTAGGGGAAGAATTTCAGCTTGACAGGCTGAACTCTTCTTAGGAATGCACAGAATTTTAAGGGTTATTTAAGCATTATTCTTCCTATTGTCTAACAAGCAAGTACCATATGTAAATGTAGCATTACATCTCAGCTGGAATATCCTGTTTCAACATATTTCATTTTTGCGCTCTGAGTCAAAGCAGTCATGGGGTTGGTTAAAGTGCACCGGTCGCCTAAATACTGGTGACGAGTGAATCATGGATTCCAGTTATTTGGTTTGGAAATAAAGCTGGCTGTGTATGAATTTATATGCTGAAATCTCGTTGCCCCAGCTTGCAAAATGGCTACCTCTTCTGTTCTCACTGGTGATTCCAGTTCTTGGTAAATAAAAGAAGTGGCTAACATCTCTGAGGGAAACCCTGGCAGTGTTGGCTTTCAAAATGGCTTCTAAACTAGACTTTAGAAACACATTTGCTAGAAGTAAGCAACCTCTGTGAGACAAATGGCAGCAGTAGACTATATTAGAGGAACACTTTTGGCATCAAAATGACTGTCCTGGTGTACCTCAGAAACATCACACTTCTGTATTAAATTGTACGTTTCTAAAATGGCTGCTTGTGATTTTATATAATTGCCCTATAATGCATTGATTTTTTTCCCCTTGTGTATTATCCCACTGATTAGCTATTGTTTTCTTTCAGGCATGAATAATGTCTACTCCTCTCCTCAATGAAGTTGGTCTTCTCTGACTGGATTCTTTAAGGAATACAAAGAAATCATTACGAGGGATCAATAATGGTGTCTCCTGTCGGCAGAATGCAAACCCATTGGTTGTTCCTTCTTATTGCCATCTTGCAGTGTACAGAAGGTAAGAGTCTCTGTCTAATAAATGACAGCAGGGCTATTCATGGTTCTGACAAGTTGTTTCTTGATTTGTGATTTATGCAGGTCATGGACTGCAACTTCCTTTTGTTGTATAAATGTAGTGTTCTAAAAAAATGGATATGAGGAGACACAGGTCTAACAGAGTACAGAGCAATATGTAAACCTGGTCAACCGATCAGCAACCTTCTTTTATTCTGTGTGGTTGTTGAGGGTGACGTGAGTATTGGCCACCCTCCTTCTCCTTGCATTATGAAATAAGCCAGGGCACCTGACAGATTATTGTTTACCTGAGGTAGGCTTTATAATGAACGTCTGTCAAAAAAAACACCAATCTGTATTTAATAAGATGTGAAGAGACCATTGAAGAGCAATGTCAGGAGACGCTGGCTTATTCTGGAATGTGCTGCTAAAAGCATTGTCGGTGTCGTAGTCTTGGTAGCCTGTAGCAACTAATGTGATCAACTTAGCATAGTCATTGAACAATAATTTGAAGAATTGCTACGGAGCACTGTACTGTCCACATTACCCCTTTTGAAGGCCAACTCAGTTGACATTTGAGTTTGGCATGGCACCTGGCAAGCTGGAATACATATATACACATTGGCTGGTTCTTGTATCCCTGTAGGATTTTAGTGGCAGGATATCCTCATCAGAATTGCCAGTCCTGCCCATTGTAGAGCCAAATGAATGATGATGCGCCATCAAATTAAATACAAAGCCTTTTGACTCTTCGTACAAGGTGCTCCTTACCCACCACACATTGGTGCCACATTACCAATAGACCATACCATGCTTTTTTACCCCAGGATTTTAGTAGAGCATATCCTGACTGGTTCAGTCGCCTAGGACCAAGCTATGATCCCTCAAATTTCACACATTTTGAACACCCACAATATTTGCTCTGAGCCATCTGGCACTACCCAAAATCGAGTACCACCTTATGCCCCAGGACATTCTACCAAAAGGTTTCTTTAGTATAAAAATAATTAGGCAAGTAGTAGACACAAGATGGATATCCTGCCATCAGAGATCAGAGTCTAGCTGAAGGTTCAAGCTGCTGGTGCCCACCCTAACATCTAACATTCCTTTTAGGTTGAGATATACCTGAAAGACTTGGTTTGACTCTGTTGGCCTTTTAATTTTTTTTCTTAATCACAAAAATTAGATTGTCCTCTTATCCGTTGTGAGGAGCAGCTCCTGAAAAGCTGACTTGCTAAAAAAACACCCATTTCAATAATCTTAGAAACCGCCAACCTGGGGAATTCACAGTGACAAAATAATGCCTTTATGTTATTATCAATTTGATTTGCATTCCTCAAATGTGAACTTGGCGTCGCTAATTTACATGTCTTTCAAGCTACCTTTAACTGGGGCAGCTTTAAACCACAAATTCTCAAGACTGCGATATTTGCAGCACTATGGGGTAATCGCAGGGACAGCTTCCTTTCCATTTTTTTTTTCTTTCAGGTCCCAAGGTTGTAATTCATCAGTCACAAAATCTGCTTCTCCCGCAGGTGACACGCCATGCTGATAGCGATACCAGACACCCGTGTGGGTGCTGGATTATGGATTGAAATTCTTGTTTATCTTTAGGCAGAAGTCATTCCTGGGATTCGGTTGTCTAAAGGCACAGAGGTCTTTTTGTGTCTGTAGTAACATGAATCTTTGTTTAGATTGAATGTGAAGGATTGTGTTTTTGACATCCCTTCTGTATTATCAATCTGCTTGCTACTTCTCTAACTGGAAGTCAAGTCAACAAAGAACAGTTTGGTGATTTTTATGTTTCTTGCTAATCAATGCATCTCTGTAATTCTCAACCGAAAAAAGTTGGAAAGTACTCAAATTTTGTTTTCTCTGACATATTTTAAGAACACTCCACCGCTGAAGGACTTTTAGCAAACCTGGTTGCTTTTGGTAACCGATTTAAGGTCCCCTACTACAATATCCTGGCCGCAGTACCCTAGTGATCAGTTTAACAAAAAATACACCTCTTGGAACATATATTCCCTTAACCACTTGACAACTGGGCACTTAAACCCCCTTCCTAACCAGACCAATTTTAAGCTTTTGGTGCTCTCACATTTTGAATGACAATTATTCAGTCATGCAACACTGTATCTATATGAAATTTTTGTCCTTTTTTTCACACAAATAGAGCTTTCTTTTGGTGGTATTTAATCACCGCTGGGTTCTTTATTTTTTGCGCCGTAAAAGAAAAAAGACTGAAAAATCTGTAAAAAAATACATTTTTCTTCATTTCTGTTATAATATTTTGCAAATTAGTAATTTTTCTTCATATATTTTGGCCAAAATTTATACCGCTATATATCTTTGGTAAAAATAACCCAAATCGGTGGATATTATTTGGTCTTTTTGAAAGTTATAGAGTCCAAAAGCTATGGTGCGAATATCTGAAAATTGATCACACCTGAAGTACTGACGGCCTATCTAATTTCTTGAGACCCTAACATGCCAGAAAAGTACAAATACCACCCAAATGACCCCTTTTTGGAAAGAAGACATTCCAAGGTATTTAGAAAGATGCATGGTGAGTTTTTTGAAGTTGTCATTTTTTCCCAAAATTCTTTGAAAAATCAAGGTTTTTTTTTAACTTTTTTTTTTCCCACAAAATTGTCATATTAGCAGGTTATTTCTCACACACCGCATATGCATACCACAAATTACACCCCAAAACACATTCTGCTATTACTCCCGAGTATGGTGATACCACATGTGTGAGACTTTTACACAGCGTGGCCACATACAGAGGCCCAACATGCAGGGGAACACCTTCAGGCGTTCTGGAGCACCCAGGCCAATTCTGACATTTCTCTCCTACATGTAAAAATCATCATTTATTAGCTAGAAAATTACATAGAACCACAAAACATTATATATTTTTTTTTAGCAAAGACCCTAGAGAATACAATGGCGGTCGTTGCAACTTTTTATCTCGCACGGTATTTGCGCAGCAATTTTTTTAACGCGTTTTTTTGGGAAAAAAAAAGTTTTTGTGCTTTACAAAAACCAAAACAGTAAAGTTAGCCCAATGTTTTTGCATAATGTGAAAGATGAAGTTACGCCGAGTAAATAGATACCCAACATGTCACCCTTCAAAATTGCACGCGCTTGTGAAATGGCACAAAACTTTGCTACTCAAAAATCCCCATAGGCGATGCTTTAAAATTTTTTACTGGTTACATGTTTTGGGTTACAGAGGAGGTCTAGGGCCAAAATTATTGCTCTCGCTCTACCGATTGCAGCGATACCTCACGTGTGGTTTGAACATCGTTTTCATATGTGGGCGGGACTTACGTATGCGTTCGCTTCTGCATGCGAGCACACAGGGACAGGGGCGCTTTACATTTTTTTTTTTTTATTGTTCATTTTACTTTATTTATTTTAGTTTGATGCTTTTTTCCAAAAAAAAAAATTTTTGACCACTTTTATTCCTATTACAAGGAATGTAAACATCCTTGTAATAGGAATATGGAATGACAGGTCCTCTTTACAGTGAGATATGGGGTCAATAAGACCCCACATCTCACCTCTAGGCTGGGAAGCCTGAAATAAAAAAAAAAAAAAAACGATCCTGGCTTCGATCATAGCGGTGAGTCGGTAGAAGCGTGGGAGGGGGGGACATCCCCTCTCGCCTCCCGTAAGAATGATCAAGCAGTGGAACAGCTGCTATGATCATTCTTATGGTGTAGGGAATCGCCGGCTGAAAAAGCTGATATCTGAATGATGCCTGTAGCTGCAGGCATCATTCAGATATCCCCGCACAAAGTCAAGGACGTTGTATGACGGCCGGCGGGCGGGAAGTGGTTAAAACGCTTTTTTTTTTTAACACAAAGTTGTCCATTTATACAATATTTCTACCACATAACATGTACATACCAAAAATGACACCCCAAAATAGATTCTCCTACTCCTCCTGAGTATGGCAATACCACATGTGTGAGACTTCCACAGCCTGGCCACATACAGAGGCCGAGTACAGCCGAGCATGGCTCAGCATGGCAGGGTATGGCTGGGTATGGCGGGGTATTGCGGAGTATGGCAGGGTATTGCGGAGTATGGCGGGGTATTGCGGAGTATGGCGGGGTATGGTGGGGTATGGCGGGGTATGGCGGGGTATGGCGGAGTATGGCGGGGTATGGCGGAGTATGGCGGGGTATAACGGGGTATGTCAGAGTATGGCGGGGTATGTCGGAGTATGGCGGGGTATGGCGGGGTATGGCGGTGTATGGCGGGGTATGATGGGGTAATGCGGGGTATTGCAGGGTAATGTGGGGCTTTACAGAGTATTGTGGGGGTATTGCAGAGTAATGTGGGGTATTCCAGGGTAATGTGGGGCTTTGCAGGGTAATGTGGGGCTTTGCAGGGTAATGTGGGGCTTTGCAGAGTATTGCACAGCATTGCATAGTAGTAGGGATGGCTGAGCATGGATGGATGGATGGCTGGATGTCTCTGTGCAGCGCTGTGGGCACTACACATCCAGCCCACAGCGCTGCAGCCATCCATCCATCCCCCTCTCTGCTCACAGTGTACCGATCGGTACACAGGAGGGGAGGAGAGGAACCGGCGTCATCAGATGTGATCGCGCTGTCATTTGACGGCGCGATCACATGGTAAATGGTCGCGATCAGCGGCCATTTACCGGGATCCGTGATGCCGTGACCCGGCGGTCACGGATGTGTACGGGTGCGCGCCCCAGGGGACGCGCAAGAGGGAAATTCTGGGAGGACGTCATATGACGTCCTCCCAGAGTTAAGCAACCGCCCTGCAGCCGTCATTCGGCTATGGGCCGGTTGTTAAGTGGTTAAAGTCATATGTAACATGAGGATTGAATGCTACATTCCAAAAGGACAGCAGATTCAATCAGTTTATTTTTACAACGTATTATAGAGGTTTTTAAAGAACCGTAAGACGTTGAGAGTATCTCTCTACAGTTTCATGGAGGGGTTATTCTGCTGTGTGAGCCTAATGTAGATCTTTCTTCCCCTGCTGTGTATAGCCTAAGCTGCC
Organism: Lithobates clamitans; assembly: GCA_037952925.1. Classification (NCBI taxonomy): domain Eukaryota; kingdom Metazoa; phylum Chordata; class Amphibia; order Anura; family Ranidae; genus Lithobates; species Lithobates clamitans. The sequence continues at coordinate 15,249 of JBBGZY010001079.1, read as the reverse complement.
GGCTCTTAGGGAGTACAGCTCACAGGAAGTGTATTTACTGAGTTAATTCTGGTGACTTTGAGCGTGATTGCTGAATCCCCGGACTTCCAAAACTGCACTCTTCCTACTTCGTTTTGTGCAGTTTTTATTTTAGTACGGATATTCCTAGGACACGTCTAGTGTGTTTGTACACTCTTTATTATTTTGAGAGCTAAAGATTTAAAATGTTCAAGGTATTTATTTTAACTTTAAGTCCTATTTTAATATTAAGGTTGAATCCCTGAACTTAAAAAATGCGCTTTTCCTACTTTTTTAATTGTGCAGTTTTTATTTTAGTACAATATTTTTGAAGGATGCCTAGTGTGTTTTGTATGATTTTTATGTTGAGGGCTAAATATTAAACATTTCAATATATTCAGTAGTGGTGCACCGAAATGAAAATTCTGGACCAAAACCCAAAATTCAGGATGCACTTGGCAGAAAACCGAAATGGACAGTTTTTTTAAATTTTTTTTTAAATATCTACTTTTATATATACAGTAAAACCTTGGTTTGAGAGCGTTTTGCGAGACAAGCAACATTTTTTAAAATACATTTTGACTTGATAAATAAGCAATGTCTTGATATACAAGTAGCATCATGTCACAACTGGGTATAAAAGAGAATAATGGCACCTTTAAAGTGTAGCAATATGATTACATTTAACGAAGGTACAACATTTAGAAAGAGGCACATCTAAGTATGCAGGCTTCCAGGGTAAAGCTGTCCACCTCACCTCCATTGACTTCGTCCCTTCCATGCTGTGCTCCACGAGTGGTTCAAGCCATGCTTTTAGCTCGCTCTACTGCAGAGTAGTCTACCCGGTCACGATTGCAGACTGACAGCGGTGAGAGCCGGCGGTTCGGAGGACGGTCTATGTGGACAGCTTTTCCACCGGATGCCTGCATACTTATATGTGCCTCTTTTAATCATCAACCATGTGAGTTGCTAAATGTTGTACCTTCATTAAATTTAACCATATTGCTACACTAAGAGGTGCCTCTCTTCTCTTTTATACTCTATAACTCCTGTTGGATTTTGCTTCTAATGCCCTTGTGGAGGCTTCCATTTGTGGATGGACATTTTATGGTTACACAACCTTTCACATTGCTATAATCTTTTAATATGGACTATAAACTGAAAGACTTATGAATAAATGGTTGTGGAACGAATCATTGGAGATTCCATTATTTATGGGGAAATTCGCTTTGATATACAAGTGCTTTGGATTACAAGCATGTTTTCGGAACGAATTATGCTCGCAATCCAAGTATTTACTGTATAATTGTATTATGTAAGACTTTTTTTTTAAATTAATATCCTGAATTGAAATGAATATGAATTTATTATCTGTACCTTTTCGACCGATAGGCTGCTTTCACACTGAGCAGTTTTTGAATCGCTTTTGCGTCTATAAAAAAAAAAGTGCAAGAAAAACTCAAGAAAAATACATCCCTTTTAAATGCTATGTATGTCTTCACACTGGTCTGTTGCATTTCCGTTGCGGTGTTAAAAATCCCGCTTGCTGCATTTTTGGTGCATATTTGGTTAGTAAAAAAAAACTACACCAAAACAACCCTCCCCATTAAATGCATTGTAAACGAGGCAACTGTGTTGCGTTTTTAATGCATTTTTTTAATCACGTGACCTATGAAAAACGCACTGTAAACACAGTAAAATTTAACACGTTTTTCGACGACCATTATCGGCACCTTTTTAGTCCACTGGCAAAATGCTGATAACTCTATTTTCGGACGATAATTTTCAGGAGCCGATCTAGACCGGTGCATCGCTATTCAGTTAATTTTTCGTCAGTTAAAAATGTAAGTGTATCTAAAGCATTTTTTGTTCCCCTACGTGTCCTCGTGATCATTTGTCCTAGAGACTTAAAGTGTAAAAAAAAAGCCAAATTTAAGTTGTCAGAAATCAGAAGCTTAATTACCAGTAAACATCCTATTTCTGCCATCTCTATCATTTTCTTAAAATAAGTCATCTTCTTCCAACTGCGACACATCTCTGGCATTTGTGGCCATTTCAGGATTTGAATAATAAATCAAATATATTAGTGTTTTTTTTATTGTATCATATAATTGCTTTACAAAAAAAAAATGCGTTTTTTGATAGTGGGTATTTTATTTTATTTTTTTCAAATTTCTTATCGCACTATTTTTGACAGATTTTTTGACAAACGGTTTGAAAATTAAATCCTTAATAAGTGGCAAGAAATGGAAGGAAAATCCTATTAAACACATTTTCAACAGCAGAAAATGTGTGACTTTTGTTTTATTAAAGAGATAATTTTAGTGACGAGGTGAAGATCAGCCACCCATTTTATTTTTTCTTTTTTTTTTATTTTTAAATAAAAATAAATTGTTGATTTCGGAGCAACCTTTAAGCTTTGCTGCGGGAAAGGTGAAGAACAGTTCAGCCACCTTGACTGGACTGGGTTTCTAATAGCTAATTAACCTTCAGCAAATAAATGGCACAGCCACACGACTGTGGTGTTCATATAAAAAAAGTGTGTTTTTGCTTCAGCTATATGCTCCAGCTATCGTGAAACTTTTTTTTTTTTTGTAGAAGTCTTGTTTAAATGGAAATGTTGCAGGAATGCACGCCAGTTGTCGGTGGGTGATTATTTTAAACCATGTATACGAGGGATTAGGCACTTGAGGGGGGTTCCATTACACTAGGAGGATGTGTACTCAAAAACATCAAATTTCATAACTCTCTCTCTCTCTCTCTCTCTCTCTCTAATCCGCCAGAAGAAATATTTCAGTTTAAGTTCTTAAACACCAAAAAGAAGATTGTTCTAAGAAAATAAACCTGAAATGTTGCGTTCTTGTAGCCACCTCTGTATTACTTAAGCTTGGTTGGGTTATAACGAGCTGTTTTTGAAAGTCCTTCCTTCCTTTACTCTCGGAATACAAGGGATGATATTAGCTGCTTTTCATATGACAATTAGATATTTAAGGGGTGACGCCAACCAAAACTGATGTGTTTGGTGGATGCTGTTAAACCAACCATCAAGTTGTGTTTTTTTTTTTTTTTTTTTAAGCTCAACTTTGGGCAACTGAAAAAATTATTCCTTGCTGTGGCTGCGTCCGTACTGCAGGGGTTAATTACTCTTTTTAGGACTTGGGGAACAAAAAAGGATTTACTTGCATGATATTACGCTCCTTCTTGCTGCTAGACCGTTCCCCACAGCATGTTCTCCACCATGCTCTAGCGGTCTAGAATTCTAACCTCATCAAGACCAAAACTGGGTCCATAGTCCTCCATTGGACGGGATGACGCCAAGGAACAGTCTACCACTGACCCGGAGGATCTGCTAAGTAAACGTGTTTCTCTTCTCCCCTAGATAAAGCAAACAATTTAACCCTTACCGTGCGGGTGCAACTCCACAGCAAGAGATCATTTTAAAAATGTTGCTAGAGTTGGGCTTTAAATATTGTGAGAACCGAGTTTCTTGTTTAACATACCTGCTGTGGCCTTTTATGAGGGGCTCCCACTCTTCTGGAACTTTTTTTTGTTTTTTTTTCTCCATTTATTTTAGTCTATGGAGAATGCAATTAAAAGATCAAGGACCATGCATCGGTCAATAAGAACAGGCTTAGAAATAGTAGGTTTCCCTGTTGAGAGTATTCAAGACACATAAGCAAGAGGATGACTGATCCAGATAGGCTCTGTCTATAGCTAAACTGAATACTTTTGGATAAACCAACCATTTAATGTGGTCATAAAAATGCATGCAGAAGTTTAAAAAAAAAATTAAAAAATGTATTTATTATATGCCTATTACAAAGAAAAATTATTTAAATGGTTTAAAAAAAAAATAGCGTTGGAAAGAGCGAGCAGTTTTACCCCATCGTGTTTTTTTTTAATTTTTTTTTTTTATTGCTAGCTGTGTCCAGGTCACCGTTGTCTCCGGCACATGCGATGGGAAATCCTAAATGTTTAAGTTATTACAGGAACACGAGTGAGAGGAAATATTCCAATCAGGACACCTGTTCAATTTAAAAAAAAGAAGGGTTTTCCCATTGTTTTGAAGAGATTTTCGCTTTCTTTTTGTGTTTTTGGGACATCAAAAAAAAGAGAAACATGTATTTTAATGGATAGCATGCATCAGCAAATTAGAGGTATGGTGCACTTGGCCGAAAAATGACAGGTTTTAAAAAAATATATATAATTGTATTCAACTTTTTAAAATTCATGATATTAATTAAAGAAAAGGATTTTTTTGTCGGCCATTTCCGGCACCTTTAGCGCAGGAAAATCGCAAGAAAAATATATCTGTTTTAAAATCTATGTATGTCTTCACACTGGTCCGCTGCGCTTCCGTTGTAGTGTTAAAAATCCTGCTTGCTGCATTTTTGGTCAACACCAAAAAACGCACCTCCCCGTGTTACATTTTTTTTTGCGTTTTTTGAGTCACATGACCTATGAAAAACACACTATAAGCACAGTAAAATGAAGGCAAAATTGTGTACGTTTTTTTTTTCGGCGCTTTTGTCTGTACCTTTTTTTTCTCTTATCGGCAAAGTACCGATGACGCCATATGTTTCGGCCGCCAAAATTTGGGTGCAACTCTGCAGCAAATACTGGATATCATTCGGCTTGTTTGTAATCTTTGAGCTGATCAGTCTACTTATTTGTTCAATTTTCGTCCCAGCAAAAAGCCTCAAGCTTAGTATCTGTTCAGTCCTGCAGACCTGCAGCTGGAGTTGGTTTTTATTTTATTATTTATTTATTTTTTTTTTTCTTGAGAGAGAGAATTAAATATCTAGGTAAAATCATGAGTTATTTCTGGAGGTAAGAACATTGTACAAGCTTTCATATGTGGATATTAAGATGGCTTAGGGCCACAAAAGCCACGTGAAAGCACATTCACGTCGCTTACAGCTTACTTGAGGAGAGGGAACCAGCGCCAAAGGCAACACCGTAAAAATTAGTAGCACCTAATATGAATGAAAAAGTGTTAAACTGGAAATAAGTGTTTGTGCTAAAGACGTGAACTCGGATGACTGTTGGAACTGTCCCTTCTAACTTCGTAATGGAAATGTTGTGTACTTTTTTTTTTTTTCTCTGTAAGATCGTGCAGCTGTTTCAGAAAATGAAATTAATTCCCCGCTGCTAATCTTGTATGTTTTCTGTATAATTTTAAGGGATTGCAGGTGTCTGCAAATTACTCATTATGCCATAATGAATATTTTTCCCTTTTGCTCAGAAGATTAGACATGGCTATTCTCTCACACTCCAGCTGTTGAGGAACTACAAGATGCAGCAGGTCCTGAAGGCCTTGTTACAGTTACAGGGAAAGGAAAAAAATATTGTTGGACAGCAACTTTGTAGTATGGCTTAGAGATTTATGGGGTTCTGCTACCTGACTTAGAAATAGATCTCAAAATTGCCCGAGATTGACCCCTATATGTCAAGCAATAGAATCTCATGGAGTAAACACGCCGCAGCAGGGCGGCTAGATAAACCATACGTGTTTGACATTACACCATCATCCATCGTGAATCATTGGTCTCTGCTTAGCCTGTAAACTTAAGCTGGTTTTCAAGTGTCAATGGATAATGGGTGAATCGTTTGTTCTTTGAGGGAAAAAAAAAATTCTTTTATGTAACCCAACCCTTAATCTACCTATGCGTGATGCAGTTTATGCCAGTGATTCTATGCTTTGAAGAGTCAGATCTAAGTCCGTTAATATCATAACGAGGCTTTATTAGGAAACCTAGAAAGTTTGCAAAAATTCTGCACGTTCCGAAAAAATGTCTCTGGGTATAGTCTTTGAGGAAAGGAAAGTAAGCGGTAAGAAAACAATGTTTCTCGTACATTCAGAATGTTACAAATTAAATGTATTAAATGATCGCAGAGGTTGCAGGACCGTTGAAGGGGGGGGATTGTTCTCCAAATGGGAAACTATCAAGTCCTTCACTATTGGTGATGAAAGCTCTGACCATCCATGTCGTAGAATTAACATTTTTATAGCCGTGTTCAGCTGCCTTTTCCGAATACAAAAGGTTAATCTCATTTTCAGTGCGTTCCGCCCGTTGTATAACCAAATACTTTTTTGAGTGGCACATGGAAGGATATTCTCCGACAGATCACGCAGTTGGTTACTCGATAAACATCAGCCAGTTTCTGTTGCTTAAAGGGCCTCCACCGCGTTAGTTCCAGTGGTTAGCGCATATCTTGCTGTGGGCAAGAGAAGTCATCGTTGAGAATGTAGTCTTTGTAACCAGCAGTGGTAAAATAAATTCCGCCTTTGCCAAGAACAGTTTCCACTATAAAGCCAATATTTATATACGAGGATAGGAAAGGAATGAAAATGTGAAAAAATTTTGGACTGGATGTCTACATAACTGATTGACGCTTTTACAATGACCGTTCTCACAAAGGCACTTACTTTGTAAGCTTTTTGTTCTTGCTGTGTCTCAAGGTTCTCTTTTGGCTTTTTTTTTCTGAGTTCTTACTAGTCGTTACGTTTCAGGAAATTCCCGTAATTTTTTCTTATTACTTAAGTAATCAGTTGGCTGCAAATAATGGGGGGAGAAGAACCAGTTCTTTCATGTGACTCAAAAGTAAATACACAGAGAGACAGTTAACCTAATTTTTACAAGCTTATAAAAAGAGACCAAAGATCAGAATAAATGTATTCCGATAAAAGGGAAAAAAAAATGTTCACATTCCCGGGGGTGGTATGGTAAAACGGAGGAGGAAATCGAGGCTGAATTCAAACGACTTGAGATACCACATTCTGACCAAACCCAAATTACGGAGAGAGAAACTCCCAATTATAAAAATTGCTCTCAAATTGCACATCTGCTATAACTTTTATCAGAAGAGGAAGCCCATTAAATGGGGAATTTAGTTTTATATGCCCGCGTCTTCTATTCACCAGAAATTCAACTCGTGATTTTGCCACATTTCTTTCAATCTACAGAATGTGTAGTCTACGCATTTGTCCGGAGAGCAATTTTATGGGTCTACTTGCGTTTTTACTCAAACTTTCCATTTTTATTTTTTTTTCTTCTCCATTTTCTTTTGCAAAACTCTGCCTTGAACACATCTGCCCTCTTAGAGAGAAAAAAAAAAAACAATTTAAAAATTCCTTTTTTTGAAAAAATTACTTCATTGACAAAAGCGCCTTCACATACATGGCGTTCTCATATATACATCGTTTATCAGAACGTCTTTGGTATCTGGCCTAGGTGAAAGATTGAGTGCAGTGACTTTTGAAAATATGCTGCTTTTTGTTTATTTAACTTCCTAAAATCAGGGACCCTCATCATCTGCCTGGAGTGGATGAGGGTTTTGTTACTGCTGGAGTTAACATAAATTTGCAGCCTAAATACACTGGCTGTACAGTTTTCAAAACTCTTCACGTGAAAATAGTCTTCCTGTGTGTTTTAGGGCAAGAAAATTTAGCTTAGGAGACAAATTTATTGTGTTTGTGCTTTTGAAGTAAATTTCAAGGCTGTAGAATTCTAGAGGGTATTGCGAATGATTGCCCTTCATATTCTGTTTATTTATGCTTTCAGCTACCTGAAAAGAACATGTATATATGTATTGTGAACGGGATATATATACATTATATTTTGTGTGTGTATGTATGATATATATATATATATATATATATATATATATATATATATATATATATATATATATATATATATATATATATATATATATATATATATATATATGTATGTGTGTGTGTATATATATGTGTATATGTATGTGTGTGTGTGTGTATGTATGTATATGTATGTGTATATATATATATATATATATATATATATAATCTCGCAATCTCTCTCTCTCTCTCTCGATCTCTCTCGATCTCTCTCTCGATCTCTCTCGATCTCTCGATCTCTCGATCTCTCGATCTCTCTCTCAATCTCTCGATCTCTCTCTCGATCTCTCGATCTCTCTCTCGATCTCTCGATCTCTCTCTCGATCTCTCGATCTCTCTCTCGATCTACTATCTATATATATATATATATATATATATAATTTACAGGAGAGAAAATATTTAAATCAATTTAAATAGGTTTTCTGTCTGCACAATAAAAAAAGAAATTATACAATTTGTTTTAATAAAATAAATAAAAAGAAAATATATATATCTATCTATCCGACTATAGTTTTGATATGTTTTTATTACATTTATTTTCTCTGGACACTTTTTTTTTTTTTTTGAAGATAGATATTGACTTCCACACAGCAGGTTGTTGACATTGATTATCAGGTAATAATACCATTGGTATGAACTTGACAAGTAAATTATTAATAGTTTGAAAAATATGTGACGTGCACATTTGATGTAGACTGTCTCGTTTGAAGTGATAAATGTCATTGAGTGTAGGGAGAATGTTGAAAGGCACATGAAATGCTCTGTAATTCAAATTTAATAAGAACTGACTTTGGCACTTAATTTCACTGACAACTATACTGGTGACCCTGGTTCAATTCAGAGTTTAAATACCCCATATACTGTTGTGTGCTTGGATTCTGCACCAAAATTAGAATTTCTTTAGCTTGAATATTGAAAATTTTTTATATATATATATATATATATATGCAAAATTATAAAAAAATATTTATAATTATATTATATATAAAATTATTATAAATAAAAAATGTTCTCTTGAAGTAAGGAGCAAAGGGTTAACATATGGATGCACGTCATAATTTTTTTTTTTTTTTTTTTTTAATGGTGACTAAGGGGAATGTTTCATTGGCTGTCTTTATTCTGTAAAGCAGAACTCAATAGTTGTGGGTGTATATGCAAAATAAAAGGTTATACATGGAGACAAAGAGACTGACTGTTCTGTATTAAAATGATCTTGTTTCAGTGAGCAGTAGCGAAAAAAAAAAAATTGAAACTGCATTTTAATTGAGTAAACTTTAATAATTGCTGTTTAAAATGCTAATAATTTGTATTTGTTAGTTAACCCGTTGTTGCTTGTAATGCTTGAGACGGCCTGTTAAAAATAAAATTGCGTATTACCTAGTCTGCTGAAACAAAATCAGGCATGCTCTAGCCAGTGCTGAATTCTTTTTTTTTCCCCTCCTCTGTAATAAATTGGGTGAGTTGTAAAGCAGCGCCAATATTTAGGTGACATTTTATCCTCCTCTGGGCTGCATACCGCTCTTGGCACCGTGACGAGCAGCCAAGAGCAAAAGGCAGCACGACGAGATGATAAACTACTGTCCCTCTTTCGCTACAAGCAGCTGCAATGTCCCTTTCATACCCTACAAGAGATTAAAAATGCAAAATCATCTGTTTGTAGAATCCTGTGAATTATTGCATTTATTTCCTTACAATGAGAAGTGAGGAACACGGTGGATCTGTCACCGGTTGCTGTGGAAATGAGAACGGTTCGTGTTGCTACATGCAAGGGTAAAGCTATCTTAAGGCAAAATGACACACATTAAAATGCTTTGTCTGCTAAAACAGTTTTTTTTTTTTTTTCATCCTTTTGTCTCTTGAACTTTCCTCCGTGAGTTTAAGGCGATCATCCTAGCTTGAAAAGTCTGTCTTTGCATGGTGTGGCTTAGTCCTGATGATTGCATATTCATTTTTCCCTTTTTTTTTTGCGTAGCAAGCATGTGCTCTGTACATGATTACTGAAAAAACATATTTTATTTTATATTTTTTTGGATAGTGTTAAGGAATTTAGAACCTCTGTCATGCTTTTGTTTTTCTGTGTCCTTTTTAGAGAGACTCCCTGTCTCTATTTGGCCTGGTGATCAGACATCTGTCATGAGGGCACTTTCCTTACCTTGGCACCTTGGAAATATTTCCTCCTCCGTGTTTTGTTGCCATCTATAGGAAAGAAGTTGAGAAATATCCCTAGTGGGACACGGATGGCAAAAGCTGACCGGGGTTTTAAAGTACTAAAACAGTGGCCTCTAAACTGTGACCACTTAAAATGCATATAAATAAGTTGCGCTCATATACAGCGTGAGTGATCACAAAAAAAGATTAAATAAATGAAATAAAGTGCAACACAAATATAAGTCTATAAGTTAAGCCTTTGCATAAAAAGAAATAAAAAAAAAAAAACCATAGAGTCCATACATAAAGGATTCCACAGTGTGAGAGGGGGGTGATTCCAATGAGGTGATGAACTCCAGGTCACTTCCACCATCACCAAGGAGATGGGGGGGGGGGGTGTATCTTAAATAGAAAAAACCCACTAGATACGTGTGGACTCTTACCGGAACTGGTGGACCACCTAAAGAGCAAGATCGTATACACCAGCAGACTTGGCCCTCTGCAGGGTCTATAAGTCCTCCTGGTCACTGGAGCTCTGCGTGTCTGTGTAAATCCAGGAAGTGAACAGGCAGCAGCTTCAGCTGCCCACAGTATACTCCCACTGGTACCCACCGTGGCACATAAAGGGTTAATCTTCCGCATTGTCTAAAAAGGCTTTTTTAACCTGGTCTTCTCTGATCCTCCCCTTCTTCCACATTCCCCACTCCATCTGCTGATAGAACAGAGCCTTGGGGTACTCTGCACATGCTCAGTTTGTGTATAGCTAGAAGGTTTTTTTTTTTCTTAGGAGGGTGCATGTGATCAGCACAGGGCCAATCAGCACTGTTCAGACAGAGGGTCAGGGGTCCTGCAGCCTCATAGGACAGTCAGAGGAGAATGAAAACTCCTCCTACAAGCTTTAACCAGACACTGATATAAGTCAGAAGACTGCTATATACGGCTGATGAGAAAAGGCATTTAGCAGTTTGTATTTACTAAAATAATTGTATTTCCATGTTCTGTGCAGTCTGGGAGACCAGATATCGTGAATGCAGGCTCCTGGGTTTAGTAACACTTTAAGAATGGGTCCAGTGGGACTCAATGGGAACCTGCAAGCCAAGGAGCCACCCTTACAAGGGAAATCGGGTCCAGCGATTAGGTTGAAAAAAGACACAAGTCCATCAAGTTCAACAAATAGAAAAACATAGAAAATCTCCATACTAAGAACCTACTTAAACCCATGGTTCAGCTAAATACCTGCTCCTTTTATCATACATGGACAACCCTGGTGCTGGCTACCACAGTCCGTGTCCACTCTCTGTCAAAAATATTAAACATGTAAATGTAAGTGGACCTTCTTTCTGTGTTGGATAATTGTCACAAAAAAGACTACGTACAATGTCTCCACCCGCAGACAACCTTTCTTGATGAATTTCATCACTGGTGGACTTCTGCTGTCCTTGTCAGCAAGCCAGCAGTGGTGAAACGTATCAAATGGTTTTCTGGTGGAGATATTGCATGCAGTCTTTTTTTGACAATCAAATACAGAAAGAAGATCTTCATATACACAATCCTATACCCTTAGAACTCCAATAAAGCATGATTGCTTCAGTGGGGGGAATAAAAATTCTTTCCTGATCCCCCAGAGACAATCTGATATTCCCTGGATCAACTACCTCAGTAGAACCCTCAGAAGAATAAAAACTCAAAGTTCTACCATAAGCAACTTTTCTTGATTTAAAAAAGGGTCCAGTATCACTTTACCTTCTCTGTCCAAAAATGGAGAAAAAATGGTTTTAGATTATACTTTAAATACGTTTTTTGCCTCTGCCTGAGCAGATTTGGCCAGCTTTCATGAACTACTAGTCCCAGTAGATCCTGCAGATGTATGTATTTTTTAAATTGCAACATGAACACTTTTCCCTCAGGGCACAGATTTAAAAGCATGTTTGAATTTACTGCCACTTTTCTGAATCCAAACGGCAAATAATCTAGTTAGTAAATAGCATGTTGTTGTACAGGCAGTTGAGCTAACCACCACGGCTAGAGTTCAGATTTAGCTTGTTTCCATAAGAGGTGTAGACACAGCTGTAGCTATGGAATGTTGTGTCTCTGGAGCTTACACATCCTTCCTGATCTCTTATGCCTATTGTACCTCTTCAGTTCTCCTAGGTACCAAATAAAAGTTGCCATCCGGCACAATTTTTTATTTTATAATGGAATGTTGTGTTTATGTGAACTTTACGTAATCTGTTATAAACAGATCTTCATGGAGCAATCAAAATTTGAGTATTTCCTACTGGGCAGCACAGTAGGTTAGTGGTTAGCAATTCATCACGGGGGGGGGGGGGGGGACATCCCGGCCCTGAGCTTCAAATCCAAACCAGAACACGATTTGTGTGGATTTTTGTAGGTTCTCCCTGTGCGCTTAAGGGTTTTCTCAGGGTGTTCTGGTTTCCTCCCATGCTCCAAAGGTATGCTGGTAGGTTGATTTGCCCAAGTATAAAGCCAACCATAGAGTGATTCCCACATCAACACTGGTTATAATAGCCACTAGCAATAATTGCATGTAAAATCTGGCAGACTGTACCCAAGTTGATCAACTTGGGTACATTTAGCCTGTCTATACATGGTTGGAATCTCAGCCAGTCCCTGCTCAAGCGGCAGAGATTCGAACAGTCTATGGGCAGCTTCTGTATGCATGTGAAATAAGGGCCTTAAGCCTGGTACACACTAATATATTTTTTTTTTCATTCAACAACCCAGCGGGTTGAACGAAAAAAAACCTGACCGCTCTGGTCCGACTTTAGTCTGACATTAGTACAGTGATCTCCCCTGCTGAGGTGTTGTCTTTTGACAGGGGGACACCCCCACCCCTTGCCAGAACACTCCAGTGAGCGCTCTCATCCTTTGGCTGATCGGGAGCCGGTCGGCTGCTGGTTTTCCAGCATGCCCGTTGGCTGAGAGCGCTGATCAGCAGCCGGTTGGCTGCTGGTTTTCCAGCATGCTCGTCCGACAGAAGCTGGCTTCTGTCAGACCGGCTGCCTTACACACGGGCCAAATGTTGGACGGTATTTATTGAACAGGCCAATGTCTCCCGACATTCGTCCCCTGTGTACTAGGCATAAGATTGTAAGCTGCTTGAAGGCTGGGATTCGTGAATGAATAGTACACAAAGCACCGCGTAAACTGTCTGCACTATATAAATACCTGTAAGGCCCCATGCACGCGGGGTGCTTGAGGCTCTGGCTTTTAGGAGTGGATAGGAGGCACAGATGAACTGTCTGGCCCCACTGCCAGCAGCCTGTACAGCTCTGAGAGGCTGAAGGTTGCAGCAGCTGGACTGTGCACCGAGCTGTATGAATATGTATGGTAGTATGCACCTATGGACAAGTGCCCGGAATGCAAGAAGCCTGCGGTCCAGACATTTGTCCCTGGACACACATTGCCATAAACATTAGTAGAACTCAGTGCACCATCCAAGCCCCATCAGCTTTTAGCCTCTTATCCCCCGTACACACGGTCGGACTTTGTTCGGACATTCCGACAACAAAATCCTAGGATTTTTTCCGACGGATGTTGGCTCAAACTTGTCTTGCATAAACACGGTCACACAAAGTTATCGGAAAATCCGTTCTAAACGCGGTGACGTAAAACACGTATGTCGGGACTATAAACGGGGCAGTGGCCAATAGCTTTCATCTCTTTATTTATTCTGAGCATGCGTGGCACTTTGTCTGTCGGATTTGTGTACACACGATCGGAATTTCCGACAACGGATTTTGTTGTCGGAAAATTTTATCTCCTGCTGTCCAACTTTGTGTGTCGGAAAATCCGATGGAAAATGTCCGATGGAGCCCACACACGGTCGGAATTTCCGACAACACGCTCCGATCGGACATTTTCCATCGGAAAATCCGACCGTGTGTACGGGGCATTAGAGTTTTAAAGGTTGCTGGCAAAGGGGCTGGATGGTGTTCCGTTCCTCACCCACTAAACCTGGTTAGTGTGCCGTTCCTCACCCGCACCCTAAATGCACAGTGTGCATGAGGCTAAACATTAAATTAAATACAAAATGGGCAGCATGTTTAGTTCTAAAGTCTACCTAAAGCAATCATGTGAAAGTCCTAACATTTATTTCATGACGTTTGGTTTTAGTACGAAAGCCAAGTTAAGTTTTAACAGAAGAAAAAACAACCGGGGCCTAACAAAGGACTGGTTGTCCTAATAAAACATGCAAATACTGACGCAATAAAATGAGCACAGCTATACAAAAACACTGAAATATTTTGCTAGGCTGGATAAATTGTTTCTTTTTTTAACCCCCCCCCCCCCCCCCCTCCAATTTTTATTTATTTTTTTGCCATCCAGCTCTTTTCTTTGTTGCGGCTCCCAGCAGTGTTTTTCACTGTTTCTATTGTTCTATCTTTTCACCATTTGCTTTCCTGACAATAATCTGCATGCCTTGTTTAGCTCGAGGTCGAACACTCCTTGGGGCACCGCACAGCCCATCACCAAATATCTGACCACCCCCCACCTCCAGAGAGTGTTCATTTCCAGGTCTTAGTGAAAAATCCCCAGGCAAATCTCTAAAGAGTTGATTGTTGTAGTTGACAAGGATTAAAATGTCACTTTATAGTTTCAGTTGCTTAATCCTCTTGCTGGTCTTGACATACCTTTCAGCTCACTAATTAGCTTTTTTTTTCCTCTTTACTTTAAAAAGTACATCAAATTGTAACTTTTCTGTGGTCTCAGATGATTTACATTTCTGTAACGTTTCAAGTGTTGTTTATTTGGCTATTGTTTTTGGGTCTTGTTGAGACAAAAACTGAAAACTAAAAATTCCGGTCTTGGTTTACTAATGACTGGCACACTTTGAATATAAAATTTTGGTAAAATTGGGTCACTCTTATATTGCTTTATAATGCATTTATATAGCACTGACCATTTATGCAGCACTTTACGTATTGTACATTCACATCGGTGGATGCCCTCAAGGAGTTTTCAATTGAAGGTCTCTGACTCGCATGCATACTTACACTAAGGCCAAATTAGACAGGCGACAATTATCCTACCAGCATGTCTTTGCAGTGTGGGAAGAAACCGGAGTACCCAGAGGAAACCTACAACAAGCACAGGGACAGCATGCAAATTCCATGTCCTCCATAGTCCAGGCCACGGTTCGAATTGGCTACTCCATTGCTACAAGGCTAAAGTGCTAACCCGTTAAGCCACGTTTTTTTTTTTTTTCAATTTTGTAAGGCCGACCATTCAAATCTTGGCCGGTTCAGCAGGATCACTGTCTGCGCAAAACTGTGCAAATTTCTTTCCTGCAACGTGGTTGCAGGAGAGAAATTCCGTCTATGGCCTACTTTAGCCATGCCGGGAATATAATAGTTCTTTCTTCATCCTTTGTGATAGACTGGACAAGGGTGAGTCATATCTGGGGTTCAGGATGGTCA